>OX578144.1:146931258-147211787 GCA_951213105.1 Amaurobius ferox | reverse complement strand
AAGATACTCTTAAAAACAACGAAGTGACTGCTGCCACCACAGAATACTATATCTGCCGATCTTCTTAGTCAGCATTAGGCCTACGGAAGACTGGCAGAGGGTATACCGACTGCATGTTCTGAAAACGTACCCGCTATACCCCCTGCTGTGAGGCCGCTTCTTCGCTATTGGCTAAGTTAAATGACGTCATGGGCGGAGCCTAGTATACACTTTGAAGTTTGACAGTTTCACACAATATCTGTCGTCTTCGAGATTATACATGGAAAAAAAAAATGTTTGTTATTAAATCGGGAAGAAAATTATGATAGAAAGAAGTAGTGCAAAGATATAACGTTGTGTGACAATATTCGGAGATATATACACGTTCGTAAAACAACAAAAATGTCTTAAATTTAGGTAAGTAGTATATGATATATTTATTACAATTTTTGCGAGTAAAATGCTGACACTGGAAACGTTATACCTTATACATCTGTAATAATCCGATTGAATGATTTTCTAACTTATTTTTTATAGTACCTAATTTTAGATAGAAGATCGCCAACCAAATATGAATATATCAAAACTTGTACTGCAATATTTCACCTGGCCTGTTTAAATAACTTAAGTGGTCAGATGTTTTTATTGTTGTATCAGTTAAATTAAAGAAGAAACTTTGATTTATTTCCTTCTATGCTAACTAAATTTGTGTAGAAGACAGCAATATATTTTTTAATCTGATTCATAGTTACTTTGTTTATCACAGTAGTGTATTATAGTATAAGAGTGTAAAGATGTTATACAAATTAATGAAATTACTAATAAAATTAATATATATGTATATACCAAGTTGTAATTTAAATAGCATATATATGAAGTTTGATTTCAATTGTATGGGTGTTGATTTTAAGATTTTATAGATATTAAGTAACATTCTGAAGAAAGCAAACACTAATAGCCATTATCTAATGTTTATGAAATACTTTGAAGTTTGATCTGTACCCAGTAGTGAGTTGCCAAATTTTTAACAGCCAGTAAGCTATTATGCAAGATTATGGTTTCAAATGCTATCATTCTTCGCAGTTCACACTAACATAATATACATTTATTGTGCATTTAGAATTCATTTGGTGTTCGAGTTAAAATTATTTATATTTTAACGCTGTTGTTGTTTCTTATGACCTCCTGATTTCGATGGATATTTTAACTCTTAAACATATTTATTTCAAATTATGTTTAAAATAAATAAAATTGGCATCACGTCTGATTTCAACCAGCAGAAACAACAAGCACACAACTATAATAGAAGGTCTTTATTTCCCTTCTTTAAGATGTACAAAACTTAAAAAGGCTAGAGCGCTTTCGAGCGTAAATACGCTCGTCATCAGTGCTCTGAATTTGGTTTCAGACCTGCTCACTCTAATGTTTCTTCTTTATTTAACTGAATTCTGTCTGATAAGCTGGGTGATAAGGATGACTTTAAAAGCTTTGCTGGGGTATATGTGGTTCCCCTGTTGTTCATCGATGGTAACTTTAAATTTTATATTGGCAGTACAAAATATACTATTGGTATCCGTTTGGCAGAACATGCTAGGGATGTCAAAGGTGGTAAACTTTCTACGGCCCTTGCTCATTTTGTTGTTAAAGAAAATTTCCGGCCCCTTTTTGAAAGAACTTTCCTTCTTATGCGCTATAATAACCCTCATAATATTCTCCTTTTTAAGTCCCTCTTTATTTATGTTTACCGCGAGTCGATTTGTAATTTTGACCCCATTCAGATTTTAAATTATGCTTGGCGACTCAGTCTCGACTCCACGCAATTCAAGTCTCTTCATAGTTATCTTTGACGTCATCCTCTCGGAGATTGGGCCTGACTGCCCCCATTTTTTAAATTTGAAAATTCTGCAATAAAATTATAAATTTTTACTGTTCTTTTCGTGATTTATGCTCGATTTTTTTAATCTGTTCAAAATGTTTTGTATTTTTGGATTCTCCTTAGATAAACGTAAGTTTATTGATAATTGTATTTATGCAAATTTGCCACCTTTTCTGGTCTATATATGAACGATCATTCCTATTTCCATGCAGCCACTGATGAAGAGCGTGAACGCTCGAAAGCACTCTGGCCTTTTTAAGTTTTGTACGTCTTAAAGAAGTGAAATAAAGACCTTCTATTATAGTTGTGTGCTTGTTGTTTATGTTTGAAATTTAACAACCAATATTTAAACTTTGGAAATGTTTAATAACAATTACATGTGTATTATCCTACACTTTGAATTTTGAATATACAAAATTTTGATATTCACATTTAAAAGGCATGTATTGATACATCATTCAAATTTTTCAGAACATTTTGAATTTAACTCAACGTTAATTCAGTTAAAAACCTCTTTACACTTGCTATTCTGTATAACACATCTAAAATATAAAACCTGAAGTTTTATTTTTCAATCTCTTGAATAATTTCAGTTTGAAACATTTAGTCAAAATACTATTAATTTCTAAACCCAAAATTATTTATTTGAAACAAATACTAATTTCAATATCTTTATTACTTCAACAACTATAATTCGATTTAGATAATATATTACTATCTAATGTTAACGAAATACTTTAGCATCGGTTGGACGCAGTGATAATTAGTCAAACTTTTAACTGGTACATGTATTTTCAGCTTCATTATATCTCATTACATCAGGATAAATCAGATAACATCAGTATTAACTAGGTAAGTTATTTTGCATCTATTCATGCATCCTAAGACATCAAATCCATCTTCATATAAAATTAAATTAGTAACTACTGTCTATTATTTTCAAAAACAGCATTCAGTAAGTTGATTTAAAATATCTGTTGGATAAACTCCTTCTTTATAAACATGTTATAAATTGAAATTAGGTAATTTCATGCAACATTTATTATGCAGTTAAAGTTGTTCAAACAGATTGTACTGTTAAATAGAAAATGCATATTTTTAACTATAGTAAAGCACTATCACTACTCTAGGGACCAGTGAAGTAAAGCGTATACCTGTGAAAATATATAACTGAAATTAATGTCACTGGATAGGAATGTTTGACGAGCTATGTAGAAATGCATATAAATTATGTATGTACTGTATTTCAAATATTTGAAATTTAATATTCACTGATTAGAATGGGAAATTAGACTATATAAGATTTAACAAAATATTTGAAACATTTTTATGTAAATAAAATTAAAATTTGTTTTGATTTGACAACAAATTATGAATTTTATACAAATATTGAAATTTAATATAACTATCCATATTTCATTACCTGAAGATACATTCAATTGAGTAGTAGAAAATTAGTACTAACTTTTGAATCATTTGTGAGATATCAGTGATTACAAACGTATACATGCTTATCTCAAAAGCATTCAATTCGAAAATAAGAATATTTAAAACAAAAACATGTAAATTCATTGATAGTTCAAATATTTGATCCTATTACAATATTTTCCTTTAACGTTAGTATTATGTGTGTAACAGTAGCGTAGCGTCCCCAGGCAATTCTTTTTTTGAGGAAGGGGAGGGGGGTTGAATTGGTAACCAAACAGTTTGCTTCCCATTTCGCTAAATATCATTTCTCTGAACTTAAATGGGTTTCTAGGGAATACGATTTCCCTACTTGGTAATTTCTTAAATATATTTCTATAATTTTAAAGAATCAAGGGTACTTCCTTATTATAGTGGCCCCCGAGGATGAATCACCAAGCGTCCGAGATTTATGGCCAAAGTAGGTTGTAAAATCTCACCAAACATTTGCAGTCCTAAAGAAACAGCACGTGTTTATATTATTGTCATATTGCTTTTTCGTTAACGAAAACCTTGGCTCAATCGGATATGTGGGAGCCACTAAAATAAGATAGTACTGAATCAAGCTATATATACAATTTCTTTCTAATAGTACAATGATTCTAGCTAAAATTAAATCTGCTTTTCAATTTCTTCGTCTACAGTTACAATTGCAATATATAGATATTAGTTTATTAAATGGGATATTTTTATTTACTTTTGAAATTTATTTTTACCTTTACTCTAAGGCAGGAATTTATTTTTATGCATCAAAATTCTATTATCTGTACTACTGATGGGAAAAAATCAGTACAAATAAGATAACCATATGCATTACTTAAAAAACATATTTTAGTTCATCCGGTGAACAATATCTTGAAAAATTATAAATATTTAATCAACTGAACATGATTGACTAGTACCTACTTAATCAAATTTAAAACATAATTTTTATTACATAGTGTTTATGTTAATCCATGTCTAACCAATTCGGATTTCTTATAGAAAGCTGAAGGTTAATTAGGTCCTTGTAAATTGATAATCATTCAATGAGTCATGAGTACAGTTAACCAAATTTAAAAGGTAGCTGCAAAGTTTACAGTTAGTACATTACAAGGGCAGATTCAGGCAGAAATAAAAAGGGATTTACAGGGATGTATCTAGAGAAATGTGAGTGGTGGTTGATTTTCCAGAACAATTATAATTGAGAATATAAAATTTCGAAACAAGCTTCACGTTAATTCGCACACACAAACAGTATTAGTATTATATACTTATATATTAACGAAAACATTTGATAAAATTGAATATAACTTTTTTTAAATGTAATTATAATATGTATATTTTTTTGGATGAGTGGTGGTCGGCAATTCTGAGTGTGTGGTGGAAACCCCGACCACCACTGACCACTGTAGATACATCCCTGGATTTACTTCAACATGTTTCTTTTATTGAACATTCGTTTTTGTAGTATATCAGTAAATAGTTAAACTGATAAATTTTTTTTTATTAATCATAAAATGAAGCAAACTAGCCAGATAAAATGAATTTTATGTCATTTTGCGATTTATGACATTGCAATAAACTTTTATAAGTGAATCTATAGAATCACAAGAAATGACATATCTGAAAAAAAAGGGGGGGGGGGGGGGAGGGTAGTTGCCACAATGACCCATACCTGGATCTACATTAAGTTTCCTGTTACTATTATAGATATCAGATATTCTATATGGACAAATGCATAATAAGCATTAAACCAGTCCAAGAATGCTCATGCTGGTATCTGTAATAGGAATATCACCCATATTTTTTAGAATGCCTCTTATAGATGGGCTTTGTGTTTATAAATTTTGCCTTTGCAACTTCATGTGGCCTGAGCTAAATTGTATATGAATTTTGAGCCGGCCACGTGGAAGAACTGAAATTGTTAGTTCCCATAGAAGTTCTAAAAAATTGTGGTGCATGCTAACTTTCATGCTAAAACTGCAAATTTTGATTATTTCATGATAACGAGCATATAATAAGTGAGAAACTAGTCCATAGATGCTAGTATCTGCAATAGGAGTGTCTTCTCCATTACATCCTATTCACAAATTAATATATTAGAATGTTGCAAAACTGTAAGAGCAAAACAGTTTTATCAAGCTATTTTCACAAAAAATATTATGACTGGAGAAACAAATATGAGCAAGATAAATAGCAGATATATTTTGAAGTTGAAATTGGGGCTGCAGCTAATATATTTCACATGACGTCTTTGATGAATAAGTATTTTAGCTATATTTCAGGCATTTAACTTGAATGTACTCGGAAAGCTGAATCTGTTTACTCATATTTGTTTCCATTCACCTATTACGTGTACATATATTACGTAGATGGTTATCATAGAGACAAAATATCAATTTAGAATGTTCCGATACTAAAATATGAAATTATATGAGGGTTTTGCTGTCTAAGAAAAGTTGAAACCACTTTATGTGAAATATCAGTTATAACGAACTGCAGGCTAGGCACTATTAGTGCCTATTATATATTCTATTATACATTTATTTGTTACATATAAAGTAGTTAACATGAAATTTGAATTAATGTAAAAAAAAGCTATTCCTCTGAAAGTCAAATTCTTCAGGTAACACACTAAGTTAGAGTGCAAATCTCAACCAACTTGTTTATTTCTGGTGATATCAATTCAAATCCATAGCATCTATTCTATTGGTATATAACTTTTTAATACTTCTATAAAGAAACCAGGCATAAAAAAAATTAGGTGACAAATCAGATTCTTTAAGAAAGTATTACAAATTTATATTCTCAAAAGCAGTAGTTTAATTATTTTGATCTATTTGTATCTTTTATTCACATAGAAACAAGGAGCGAGCATTAAAGGAGAACTAGAGTCAGTATGTACATACCGATTGTCAAAATTTTCAATGTTCAAGTATCAGTTGTTACATTGAAAATGTTTAAAGTAAATAAAAGTTTAATAAAGAATGCCAAGAAATTAACTTATATATTTAAAAGTATGCACTGGTTGTGACTGATGGACTTACCTGGTTAAAGATACCCCCCCCCCCCCCCCCCAACTACAGGAAAATATTTATTCGAATTTTTTTTTAATTACATTAAATCAAGACACAAATCATATTGTAATTGTTAATGTGTGTAAAAATTTCCTCAAAATCCAGAAGGTGTATTGAAGTACTTTAATTGTAAATCCATTGACACAGTTCTATAAAAATATAGGTATGCCATTCTTTTGGTTTTGCCACTTTGTTTTCTTTCGGTTAGTGACAGTGGCATAGCATTAGCATTGCTCACATCTATTCAAATGGTAAAGAAACCAATATGCATATCTATTTGTTTAGAATTTAATGGGAACATCAAACAACTGATATATATATAATTTTCGAAGCATATCAATTAATAAAAATTTTTAGCATAGAAAATTATTAGCACATCACTGGGTATATAGAGTGGGATGGATTACCCACCCTCTACACTAAATATTTTACCCAGGATTACACTGTAAGCCTGCATTTTTATTAATTTTAGATTAATTTTTTAAAAAAATTTCCACATTTTTTGTCCAAAATATTCCATTGTATGGCTTTTTCTTTTAAATCAAACACATAGTTTTGTTTACAAACTTGCATAAATATTTGAAACCGACTTCAAAAAAGGTTATGGTAACCCACATTTAAACGGTTATATATTTTGTTTTGGATAGGTAACTTATTTTTTTGTAGTTAAAACATTAATAAAATAAAACAAATTGCCTCAAGTGCTATAAGTCATCTATGAAAATAGGATTAAAAAAGTTGCGATACACGTACGGAATACAATATAAAATGGGCATAAGGTGCCTTTAATAAACATAATACATATAACACAAGCATTTTAAACTGTATGCTGTATATACTTTTTTCCCCGTAAATGAAGCATTTTCATCATTGATCAAGTAGTAATAATAATAATATATTTTATTTAATTCTTTAGTTTAAAATCATATCAAAAGCAAATAAATATGTGTGTATGAAGTAAAATACTTGACGAGATGTATATAAGGAAAATGTAAACACGTATAATCTCGAAGACGACAGATTTTGTCTTAAACTGTCAAACTTCAAAGTGTATACTAGGCTCCGCCCATGACGTCATTTAACTTAGCCAATAGCGAAGAATCGGCCTCACAGCAGGGGGTATAGCGGGTACGTTTTCGGAACATGCATACCGACTGACAAGATTAGGATACTTGGCTGTGAAGGTAGAGGCCATGGAGTTAGAAGTAAGGAGGAAAATCTGCATGTTGAGAAAACGCCAAAACCATTTGAGACAGTAATTCAGGGGGCGCTAGTGAGTGTTCTGACGTTATACATTGTATGCAGTTCTACGGCAAAAAGCTGGTTTGCATTAAATAAAATTTATTTAAACTGTTTATTTCGAAGAAATGAATTAGCGGCTCAATGTACATTATAGTTCAAACAATGAAGAAAATTTCTGTGCACTAATTCACGGGAAAAATAGTTGGGAAATATTTTTTTTTTTAATTTTAAAATAGCTCATTCATTTGCGAGAAGTGTCATGCGCAGTGCATCTGAACATGACGTCATTGGATGTGGCAAAAGCAGGAAAATGAAAAATTATTTCGGACTTTGGCGCAATATTGGGATGATTTAGATCAACACAAGTTTTTAGAGGTATGTTTATTTTCTTCAATCTAGTATTTAATTCTTTTAGATAAATTAATTATTATTCAAAAACTGTCCCATCCATACTTTATAGATGGAATACATTCTTATGTATATATCGTAAAAATAGGAAATAGCAATCATAACAATCGAGCTGATGTTCTGTTTATAGCTGAATGTGATGTTGACGTTTTAGTTAATTTAGAGCATTTGCTGGTACAAATGATTGCTAAAAAAAAGTATTTGTCAATTTACTTTAATGCATGTCGAACTATATTGTGTTTTCACTTTTAAACAAAATATGTATATTTTGATTTTACATGGATAGGGAAATTCAAAGATAATTTAAGTTTTTGTAATCGAAAATTTTTTCCATATATTGAACAAAGGCACATATAATTTGTTACATCATTTGTGCAATAGTATGAAATAAAATTATTTTATTTTAAATGTGCTTTTTAACTGTGTGGTTGTTCTGTGTTTTTATCCCGAAAAAGGAGATTGATTTTGTTTCTCAAACTCATATGTTGCAAATTTTGTATCAAATTGCACATGTTACTTTACATTCATTTTTAAAGCATTTGAGCAATTTATTTTAAAAGATCTCCATTTGATTGGAAAAGTGTTGCATGTAAATTACATATACTCAGCATTGGAGTGCAGTAGTATTATAATCACATTTAGAATATATATATATAGTAAATTCATATTTTATCAGTTTTACTAAAGAGTTGGAGTATTTGAATTCTTTTAGAATGGTCTGCTCTATCAAGATATCACTAACTAAATGTGTTACATCTTTTGGAGGTGCCAACTAATGATATATCATCATAGAGTGGAGTGGAGCGAGACCGTTTCAGGGCATGAAATAAGAAAGGGGTGTTGTATAGGGGTTTGCTCTATCAAGATATCACTAACTAAATGTGTTATATCATTAGTTGGCACATCCAAAAGATGTATCATCATAGAGTGGAGTGGAGAGAGACCGTTTCAGGGCATGAAATGATAAAGGGGTGTTGCATATAATTACTTTGAAATTTTTTTCTTTTGGACCAGTTTCAGCTCATACAAAATTCTGATTTTTTATTCAATATTTCTTTTTAAACAACTGTGCTTATAAATATTAGTGAGGCCCTTGAGTGTTCTGCACATAAGTAATTTAAAAACTGATTTATTCATGGAATATCTACTATAATAGAATACAACGCTCTATCACTGTCTGCATAGCCACAACACAAAAGGATATATTATAACATCTATTGTTGTGTTGTAAATAAATAAAAATGAATTCAATATCCAGCTTCACTTTCAGTATCTCATGTCATACGCAAGTTAAAGCACTAGAATTCTCCACTGCTGTAAAAATGGGTCCAATATCTGGCTTCATTTTCAGTATCCGAGGTCGTCATTCAATATAGAACTCCAGAATATTGCTCTTTCTATATAGATTTAAGGTGTTAAAATATAAAGCCACAAGTTATGGCAATATTAAGTACTGGGAGATGCATCGCCATACAATTCGTATTTCCAAGATTAACAGTGATTGAAATAACAATGATAGAAATCAAATAATGCAGCTGTTAAACATGGCTAATAGAATTTCATCATTACATTACCATGTCAGAAATGAACGTGTAAGGGTTGTTGAGCACCAAAATTTGAACTAACATTGGGAAATAAATTATACACTAAAATGAGGTATAGTATTTTAAAATCTTCATTGCTGTTAAAAATAATTAAATACATGTCAGAAATGACAGTTAATATATATCAAAATGAGTAATAAAATTGTGTTTTTATCTTATCTGTTAATAGCAAAATCCTAAAACTTCAAACATATATGGAACAAAACTAGTGTTCTTCAACTGACTTAAAATATTTTATTTTAGGTCAGTTGCTATGTCGCCATCTAATGGATGAACAGGATGATTTTTTGGGCAATATCGTAATGTCATAGATTCTCAGAGACAAATGTGTTTCAGCAATTTCACTAAATAATATAAAAATTTTATAAAAATATTTTTTTCACAAGTCAATATATAATTTCTTAAACGTCACCCAATTTCCATTGTGTAAGTTTTTACTGGTGTAATTAGAAGATGAAAACACATCCCTGGGTATACAGTGACAGAAAAGACAAATTTGCATTTTTATTCAAAATATATTTGTACAATGTTTCAATTCACCACATTTTATTTGCATTTGAAGTCAAAAGTGCATGTAATACTATGGAAAAGTATTTTTTGTTGAAAAATATGTGGAAAAGATTGTATTCTAAACAAATACTAAAAAAAAATATCTACCTTATTTATTTAAAACTCAAGGGACACAAAATTGACAATTATCAGATATCCAGCTATATATATATAATTTTTCCCATTTTACAACTTGAACTTTAAACTCGCAATATGCTGCTTTTTTATGCAAGCAGTTATGTGAATTATATTACATGAATTGTCCCATATGAAAACAACAAAATAAAAATATACAGTTACAAGATTATGCCAGTCATTAGTTACTTATCTTTTGATTTTTTTTAGTTCATAAATGTAATTAGACATTGAAGTTATTAAGTTCGCAGAATTGTGGATGTCATATAATAATTAGTCCACATTTGTCCATGGACATTAGGAATGCAAGAGCTATACTTTTATTCTGATAATGATTGTGAGACAAATAGAACTAAATACTATGGAATAATGTTTGAAAAAGTTGAAGACTCACTCCAGAGACTGAGTAGTAAGTTACCAGACACTAGAGAGCAGATGCTCTGGGACAGCTAGTATATTATATTTACTCATGGGACAGCTAGTATATTATATTTACTCATGGGACAGCTAGTATATTATATTTACTTAAAAAATATATATATACAATATACATATTATTCATACTATTACTTCTATGATATATTTCTTTTAAACCTATAATTTGCATTATTTTTGCATACTCGATGAAAAGGATGAATACAAAACATAATTAAAAAATTTATAATTGCATTTAATTGCATTATTTGAAATGAAACAATCTCTACATACTAATTACCAAGTGTTTGTCAGTCTGTCACGCTTTTAGGCACTTCCCGAATAGATAGAGACTTGTAATTTGGTACACAAGTCAATCATTCGATAAAATCATCTGGAAAAATTGTATTTCCCAAATGTGTTCTGTAGAAAGGGTGCTTCACACCAAAACGTTCGAAAAGTGAAATGTTACAAAAGCATGCTTTGCGATGAGAGACAGACTTCAAATTTAATGTATAGGTAAATTTTTTGAAAGGAAGAAAATGTGCAATTTCAGATTTCCAATATTTTCTACTAAAGGGGGTGCCACACACCAAAATGTTTGATTTGCTGAATAAATAAGAAACAGATCCTTTAAAATTTGATAGAGGTTTGAAATTTGGTATATGGGCTAACCATTTAATGAAAACACCCAAGACGAATATAGTTTTTCAAAAATGTTTGTTGAAGGGGGTGCTCCAGAGAAAAGCATTCGAAATGTGAATTGATAAAAAAACATGCTTTGGGATGAGATAGATTTTTCAAATGTGGTGTATGGGTAGATAGTTTGGAAGGAAGAAAGTGTACAATTTCAGTTTTCCATTATTTTCTACTTTAGGGGTGCCTGACCACAAAATGTTCAATTTTCGGAATAAAGGAGAAACACCCCTTTTAAAACATGATTGAGACTATTTGATATTTGGTATATGGGCGAATCATCTGATAGAAAACCCAAGAAGAATGGAGTTTTTCAAAAATGTATACTTAGGGGGTAGGTACTTCACACAAAAACATTCGAAAGGTGAAATAATAGAAAAAGCATACTTCGCGATGAGATAGACTTCAAATTTGGTGTACGGGTAAATAGTTAGAAAGGAGGAAAGCATGCAATTTCAGTTTTCCAATATTTGCTATTGTGTGTGAGGGGGGGGGGGGGCACTCACTAAAATATTCAATTTGATGAACTAATGAAAAATGTCTCCTTTATAGTGTGATAAAAGCTTGAAATTTAGTATACAGGCATACATTTGATAAAAAAAACCGAGATGAATACGGATTTTCAAAAATGTTTATTTAAGGGAGTGCTACACAGAAAAACGTTCGAAAGGTGAAGTGATAGGAAAAACATGCTGTACGATAGAATAGACTTCAGATTTGGTGTACGAGTAGATAGTTTGAAAGGAAGAAAGTGTGCAATGACAGATTTCCAATATTTGCTACTTTAAGGGGTGCTGCACATAAATATATTCAATTGTCTGAATATATGAGACACGCTTCCTTTTAAATGTGATAAAGGTGTGATATTTGGTATACGGGTCAATCTGATAAAAAACCCAAGACGAACCAAGTTTTTCAAAAATGTTCATTTATGGGTGTGCTCTACAGAAAAATGTTTGAAATTGGAAATGATAAAATAGTTTGCTTTGGGACGAGATAGAAACTTGGTGTACGTGTAGATAGTTCGAAAGGAAGAAGTGCACAATTTAAGTTTTCCAATATTTTCTTCTTTACCCTCTAAAGATTTCTGCACACCAAAATAATCGATTAGCCAAATAAATGTGAAACACGAATTATTCAAAATTTCACATTATTCAGGGGCTGCTTATTGTGAGACCATTGATTTCCAATGGGTATTCGGCTAGTATATATACTAATTATTGTGCACAACAAACAATAGATGCAAAGGGTATATAAAAATATCAACAATACTTTGTTCAAATTATCAACTTAAATTATTTAACATTTTAAACAGATTAACAGTAGGTGAAAAGATAATTTATTTCAAAATATTAAATAATATTTTTAACCTAAATAGATTAACAGTAGAATAACATTTTAAACAGGAAACTTGCCAGCCATGGATTTGGAAATGATAACTTGCCAGCATGGAACACTGCAACATTCCTAAAATTGTAACACTTCAGGAAAATAAATAAATGTAATTGTAACACTTAAGGAATATAAACTTAAAAATATTTAAATTTTATGGGGATAAATTAGTGGGTACTTTTTTTAGTTATGGATATGCAAAAACAAAGAATTCAAATAAAAGTATACAATGGTATCCAAAAATAAATATACTTAATATGAATTACAAATGCAGGACTTTAAAAAACATGTTAGACATAAATGAACTTTTCTAATTTTTAAGACTAAACAGAAATTAATGACTATAAAATATACTATTTTCCACTAAAACTTTTAGAAGGAATGTGAATAATTGAACCAGGTTTATTTAAACAATGATTAATGGGGAAGTTGCATAGGTCAGCGACAAACACACAGAACAGCATGACACATATACAACTTAGCCTACACAGATTTTAAACAAAATATACATGAACTACTTAAAGTGTGAAAAGATAATAATTTGGCTATTTTTTTACATTTTAACTTCCCCTTTAACTTTTCCTACCTATAAAAATTCAAACAATATGGCAGTTTGATGTGAAATGTGTGCATTAGATTTTAACAAATACACTTTGAGAAGTATTTTAAGAATAAATTATTGCACTGATTATAAAGTGAAAGAACAAAAAAAAAAAAAAAAAAGAACTGCCTATTATTCTTACAAAGGGTTGATACTAATAACAAAACATTCTAAATATAGTGTGATGCATTACTTTCAAACATAAGACATGATATTTAGAAAGATGAGATATTCTTTAGTACATTTTTTGCATACCAGTAAACCATTCAGGGCTCCATATTAGCTACGTGCAGACAGTTGAAATATTAATTAAGGAGATGCTTTTGTCTACTGCACCAACCCCTAGGAATCGTTTTTAATGAATTATGTAACCAATTAAAACCGAAACTGAGGCAAAAACCAAATTCTTCATGTATAAAAATATATGCCCATAATTATGACTTCAACATTCTTCTTAGCATATGTAAATAAAATGTATACAACTTCTGAATATGTAATAAAATATCTAATTATTCCTTAAACAAAATTTGTCAGCTAGGCAAAGGATACTGCTGTATTATTTTGGCTGTTGAAAAATACATATAACAAAATGCAGGTTATACATTTAAACACTGAACACAAATGAACTGAAATGTAACTTACTGCTAAAATCTTAATTTGGTACATATAAATACAAAATAAATTTGAAATTATTCATACCTATTAGTTCAAAATACAATGCGAACTGAGAATAAATATATTTTTAAGAGCAAACTAGATATTAAAATTTAGTAACATAACAGTTGTCAATATTTTGGCAGTTTACTATTAATTGTAATGAAAAAGTACTAGCATTTTAAATATCAACTATCCACAAGAATGTCAAGTTGATAAAATATAATTTTTTACAAGAGGGAAAACCATAGTCACAGAACCTCCCACCAGCTGTGGTGGAGTGTTTGTTCTCAAAGCATGAAATCATGCTCTCAATGCAGTGATTAGCAATGTTGATCGCTGCACTGAGAACACGAGAAAAAAGTATAAGGACATCATCAGAAGTATAAGGACTGCATCAAAATATGCAGAATATACTTTATTTTGAGCAATAAAAATATCTTAATGTGCACCTTTTCCCACTTTTTTGTGTAAGATATGAATTAAACTTTTAAACAAATTTCTGTGCATGGAAAGAGTATAAATTTAAACAGTATGGACGCTGCCCATAGAACTTTTTCCAGAGTGCTGGGGAGGCAGACCACTGATGTCAGTGGGGAAAACTCAAGGATAAGACGTACAACATTCACTAGATTTATGTCCACCTTTGTGACCTTGAATGTCCCGGGGGGGAGAGAGGCAAGTGCCCCCTCTTGCAGTTCCCTATGGACACCCATGATAAATAGCTATAATTTT
This sequence comes from Amaurobius ferox, assembly GCA_951213105.1. Classification (NCBI taxonomy): domain Eukaryota; kingdom Metazoa; phylum Arthropoda; class Arachnida; order Araneae; family Amaurobiidae; genus Amaurobius; species Amaurobius ferox. Next base: position 147,196,979 of record OX578144.1, on the reverse strand, counting down.
CACAAAACTACAAGTTGCACGCTACACAATTGAATTATGAGTGAAAATATACATAAAATACGGTAATTTTTATTTAGAGGAAGGGAGCTTTTTAATGACAAGATCATGTACTTTAATATGAAGGTGGGAAGGCTTTGAGTGTTATTCTTAAATATTCAACTAATATCCACTAACACTTATTAGCTTTTGCCTAAACAAATACCAAGTATTAACTATATGCTGCCAATGTTATTAACTGTAATTACATATTGTTTAGGTGACCAATTTTTTTACAATGAAAAGGAGGACGAAAAAATTTAAGAAAAAAGGAGAACGTAAATAAATGAAACATTTTATTAATTTAAACAAAGATACACTAATTATGCTTACACCCCTTTTAATTATTTACTTAAACGAGTATTTTTCCATTGAATGAACATTTTTTGTCAATATATCAGTTTCTAACAGTAACAATATATTGGAACTTTCAGAGCAAGAAATATCCTTCATATTGAATTTTACGGTAAGTGCTGCAGCTAGAGTATCAACATTCAATCTTGATTACACGAAGTATAATATAGAGATAAAGTAAACAAAGTGAAGTGTGCAATGGTGCGAGAAACGTGAAGTTCTCCTATGCACTGCACATGTGTTTCATAATCGCGTCTTTCCGAACTGTACCGTCACATGACGCGTAACAGTTCAACGCGGATGGCGTCTCTGAATACAGAGATTAACAGATTAGTTTTAAAATATCAAAAAGGAGGACAGGTAGGAGGACATTTTTCGAGGAAGTACAGAACCTACAAAAGAAGGACTGTCCTCCCTAAAGGAGGACGATTGGTCACCTTAATATTGTATATTATTACTACCTATTAACATGTCTATTTTCAACATCTCGCAAAGATAAGCATAAATTGAAGTCAATATACATATATATACTGGTAATTTAACTATTTATAGAATACTTCAACTATAATTTGTTACAGTGTACCCTGCAGAAACAGATTCAAATTTCTTAAAGTTGAATTTTATAATATACTACTACAACCAGTTTTATGGTTTTTCTGACAAAAGTGTTCTTAAAATTATTTTTATTAAAGAGAAATATTGAACAGAACAAAGTACAGTAAATGTATGAGAGTTTGAAACAAACTCAAATTTATTTTTCCTTCAGCTTTAAGTTTTGCTCGATTTACATTGTAGCCTGTTTTACAACCAGGAACAAAACAGTGACATCGTCTATACGTAATTAGAGAGATGTGAAACGTAATCAATTAATTATGCCTATTGTTTCGCATGTGAACAGAAGACATTAAGCTAGAAATGACAGAAACAAACAAAATGTAAACAAGCAGACGAATCAAAAAATTAATCCCGCCATCGGTGTAGCATCCAATCAAAATGCAAAAGATGTGATGTCATTGGCTAAAATGCTTCGTTGCCAAATTATAGAATGCTTGCAGATTAAAGATTAAAATTACAGAATAAAAATTATTTTTTTCTTGTCAAATTTTTGCAATATAATAACTTTAATTATCTATAACGATATAAAATCTTCCGTTTTCAACAAATAATGGAGGTATACACACTTTGTTATCCGAATTTGCATTTATACGGGTAAATATAACTTCAAATTAGTAAATCTAAGTTGTTTTAAATATAGAAAAATGATATGTATATGATAAATATTTGTGATGTATTAATTGTCATTACATTTTCATTTCATTCACATTTTTATAACATCTATCTGTGCAGAAATGGCAACACCAGTATCTCGAACTACTTAAGCAACACTAGCGGCGCGTAGATATAATTCTCAAAGCATTATGGTATTTTAACGCCTTGCACCCATAGAAGATTTTCCTCCTTACTTCTAACTCCATGGTAGAGGCCTTCAGAGCACGGGGCTTCAAAATCTGCTACCGGTGCCAGCAATTCAATCATTCCTAGCAGCATTGGGTTGTCGTTCAGGAGCACCTGGCCAAATTTGGCCGTATCTCCGGGATGTCTTGTGCTCTGAAATACATAAAATGCTCCATAAAAGGGGGATGAAAATGCTTATAAAAATGATTTGGATGTGCGAAAAGATTATGAAGGAGAAAGTATAAAAAATTTATTTGAAGTTTTCAGGATTTGCTGTTTTTCATAAGTTTAGAAGATTAATTTTGATTGGCTTAGAGGTTATACTAATATTGTAGAGGCTCTGGGCCTTTCCCTGAACTTCCATTGGTGCGGATCGTATTCAGGGAGATTACAAATCTCTTCATTGGGAATTTTATTAAGATTTTGGAAGAATTTATTTGCATTTTTAGCAATCTGGTTATTAATTTTGTTGATCCCGAAGTCTTGATGTATGACGTCATTCCTAAGGAATCTGGGGGCTTTTCTTATGAAACGAAGGGTTTTGTTTTGAACTCTCTGTATTTTTTTTAAGTTGGTAGCTTCAGTAAATCCCCATATCGTGGAACCGTAAAGCAAGATTGGTCGAAGAACTGTTTTATATAGAAGTGTTTTGTTTTGGGGTTTCCAAGTCATTTTGGCATCAAGGGTTAGCCCAAGATATTTAGCAGTATTTACATATGGAATGGTATTGTCATTAATTTTAATTTCTTTGGGTTTTTTATGTTTTTTCGAGAAAAGGATGCATTTAGTTTTGCTTTCATTAATTTTTATTTTCCAATCGCGAAACCAGGCGGAAATTGTGTTTATGTGCTTTTGAAGTCTGGAGCGAATTACAAATCTTTTTGAGCTTCTAGTGTAGATGTCTGTGTCGTCCGCGTACATAGCGAGGTCATTAATGTAAAGATTAAAAAGGGTCGGAGCCAATTGTGAGCCTTGTGGGACTCCGGCCCTGAGAGGTTTGTGATTGGAGTACGTGTTTTTGTAGCGGACGATAAATGATCTGTCTCGAAGGTAGGAGTTTATTAAATGGATGAGGGCCGATCCCACCAACGTCTGTTAAAATAGTGCTAATGTCTGATTAACTAATCAGTCATTAAATTTAACGGCCCAATAAAGGATGCTTAAAAACCATCGCGTCCCACCAAGCTATTCGACTGTTAAAAATGTTCCGATTAGTTAATCAATGATTAAACCGATTTCTAGATGATACGAGCTCTCTGATTGGTCCGTTATTTCTATCTCGAAAATACAACTTCAACTTCTGCATGTTTACGTTCTTACTTCTCGTAAGGGAGCAATTTATTTATTTTCGTGTTATATCAAATTTGTTCTACAGGAATAATATAAATATCATTCACGTTTACACAAATATATATACATTATGAGAAAAGATTTTGTTATAATTTAGCGGGAATTCGGCTGATCCGGAGATTAGGTCATCTTGGTTAAATCGGAGAAGACGCCACGCACTTTGTGAGGTTAAGGGCCGATCCCACCAACGTCTGTTAAAATAGTGCTAATGTCTGATTAACTAATCAGTCACTAAATTTAACGGCCCACTAAAGTATACTTAAAAACCATCCTGTCCCACCAAGCTATTCGACTGTTAAAAACGTTCCGGTTAGTTAATCAATGATTAAACCGATTTTTAGATGATACGAGTTCTCTGATTGGTCCGTTATTTCTATCTCGAAAATACAACTTCAACTTCTACATGTTTACGTTCTTACTTCTCGTAAGGGAGCAATTTATTTATTTTCGTGTTATATCAAATTTGTTCTACAGGAATAATATAAATATCATTCACGTTTACACAAATATATATACATTATGAGAAAAGATTTTGTTATAATTTAGCGGGAATTCTTTCATTTTTAAGGAAATACGTATTTGAAATTAATGCATATATTTCTAATTTAAGAAGTTACCCAATTAAAAAAAATCTCTCTTTTTAATTGTATTACGATCAGTATATATAGTTTCTTTAATTCGCAGTATAAATACTATTTCAATGTGGTAGATTTGTATGAATGGTACTGCCAAAAATGTAGAGAAATGTGTGTGTGTGGAATGGAAACAACCATAAATGTAATTTTATAACTTGGGTTGGGAACCAGTGATTAGTATGCTCTGCTATGTAACACAATGGTGCTATTAGATCATGATGCAAATCCATAAAAAAGATATGCACAAAATTGAAAGAAAAATATATTCCTAATAACAAACTTTAAAGTATATTATGCTTTTGTTTCATGTATAACCCTACAATAGGATAGGTATGAATTAAATAAGCCCTATCCAAGAACCAGGTGGTGGTTCAGTTAATTTGGATGAGCAAAATACATACTAGCAGGTTTGTGAAGTCAGTAACTCAAACCGTGGACTTCAACTCCTCTTTTTTTTTCTACTGTCTGACACAGACTTCTCCTATTTTCTAATATCAGACTCCAATACTGATATAAATAGCAATTAGTTATATATATTTTTATATCAATAGTTTTTTAATTGTTAAACGTTGGATGTTTTCTTAATTTATTCCCTAAAAATCTCTCTATATTAAAAAAAAAGTAGCTGACTCCACCACTGTTTGACAAATTTCTCGAGATTCTTTGCTTTGTACTGCAAAAACTATTGCATATAAAAATATGAAATTTGGTACACTTGTTGAAAAAGCTTTGGGAAATACGCTGAAATAAATTGTTTTTTGATATATATATTGTAGTTTAAGAAATATTTAATATCGAAGTCAAGACAAAATATTTGTGCTGCGAGTTCACGTCCTGGATAGACTAACTATAGCAAGACCACAAATTTTTGCAGGCAGGTACCTACATGGGTGAATTTTTCCCCTTCTTTTAATTTTGATGTAGTTTTTGAAATATTTTACTTTTTATGATGCACTTCTGAAGTGAACTTTTTTTTTCGTATCGGCACGTCTAGTGATATCTCTGTCTCGTACTGTAAAAACTATAATATACCAAAATATGAAATTTGAATTTGTATACCAAAATTTGAAAAATATGAATTAATGTAACATACCATCTAAAGTTTAGATTTGAAATTTTTTATGTACACACAAGTTTTCAGTTTGACTTAACGTACAGAGTTTTTTTTAAAAAAAGAGAGGGGTTGGGAGCAGGAGTTCGATGCTCAAATAGATTTAAAATGTTTTATTAAATTGATTTCAATTGGATTTTAAGAACAGGTGTCATATTATCTTTTTTTCTGCGATTTTTACCTTGGTGACATAGAAATGCCACCAAGTCTGTCGGACAGCATGGCTGCCATAACTGAAATACATAAAAATATAAAATTAATATTGATTTAATACAATTATAGAAATTTTGATTAAATAAAAGAAGAGCAGCCTGATTTGTAGCAATTTGAACATGAACCTATGCCTGCTATGCGAGTTTCACACGCCCACTAAAAAAACATCACAGAAAACAGTTCTACTGGCTGTCGGAGATTGCACGTAGCAACAGATATTCCATGGCACATAAAGTACAGTTAGGTCCATACAGTGGATGTAACATGAAAATTAGAAAATTTAAAAAACATTAAAATGACAAATATACAAAAGAAAGCAAATGTCAACAACTTAATTTTTTAAATACAATGTAAACCCATTAAAGTGATATTTTGAATTCATTCCTCACAATGTATACAAAATATAAAATTAACTGCAAAATTGAAAAATAAAAATCCTATTAGCCACCTCCATTGTGCTCAAAGTTAGCCTACCACACACTAGCTATAATAAATATTTTTTTTATTAAAAGATTTAATTTAACTTATTGGGCATCTACTGTTATTTGAAATACGTATTTTCAAAAATACGTATATAAATAAAAATATTTAAAAGTACGTATAAAAATACATATTTTATACGTATTTTTAAAAATACGTATAAAAAATTGTAAAATAAAATACTCCTTGCACAGGCGTAGTTAATTTCCAGCATGAACTATAACTTAGAATTTAATATTCTAAACTATCTAATAATGCGAATTACTAGGCGAGATCGTATTCTAAACTAACATCTCTGTGCACAGGCGCAGTTCTCTGAAGCTCCTTAGCAATCACTTAAAGATCAGGGCACTACACTATCTGAGGAATTATACAGTGCATTGAAAATTCGCATAGAGGAAAGTCATAGTGAACTAGAAAATATTTTAAGGTATTTACATAATTATAACGACTTTAAAAAAGAAAATGAAAATGAAGAAAAGAAGCTAACAAAGTCAAATTTAATTAAGTTCGTCGTAAATTTCCACAAAAACATTTATGAAAAGTAAACACAAACCTATCCAGAGAAATTCGTTGAAGATGATGATGTTAATATCGGAAAAGAATTGTCTCTCGAGAAGAAATTACAATTAGCTATAAATAAAAAAATTGCCACAAACAATAATACAAAAAATAGATTTATCCAAAACCATCAGATGACAGACCGAGTTGTTAGAAGGTGAAGGACTTGGAGGCGAATATTTAGAGAAAGTATATCACTCATTATTAATCATCAAAACTTAACCAAAAATTACTTCGAATTGAATTCATGGATAATGCATTTTAAAATGGTTACAAATAACAAAATATAAATATAAAATTATTTGAAAACTGCAAATTACATGTAATTTCAAATAAATATACTTATTTGAAGCCAATAAAACTCATAAATGTATATAAATAAGGAAAAATATTTAAATTACATCAGAATACTACAAAAATAGCTTTAAAGTAAAATCTCATTAAAAATACAGCATAAAACAAATTTCAACGATATTAATCAGTTCAGCGATACATGACTGAGGTGGTGATTTTAATCTCTTTGTGTTTTGTCTTAACTTGTGTGAGGAAAACTGATTTACGAATAAACAAACTTTGTTACATTTTAATTAACGAACTGAAATAAAATTAAAGGTGTTTTACATTGAACTTCTCAAATACTTTACATTAAACAGGGGTCCAGCATAATATTTCAAGTTTGACGGAGATCTATTTGTAAAATTTCAAAGTTTTTTCACATTAATTGAAACTTAGTATGAACTGTTTTGTATAAAATGAGCAACAGTACATTGAAATGTATATATATACAGTATCCACTCTGTATAAATAATTCTGTTTACAGTTAAATCTTGCTATACAACTAGACTCAAAATCAATAATTTACAGGTTACAATTATATCCTAATCTTTTACATAATATGTAACTTCCCAATCACAATCTGTCATGCATTTCAAAAGGCTGATATTGCAGCATTTGTATGACAAACATTTATATTCATCATAGAAAAATTTCTGAAAATTCTATACATAGCAAGATTAGAAATTTTAGCTCAGAATTTACTCGCCGAAAGATTCTTTTACGTCTCAATACCATATAAATAACATTGCATAACATTTGCCATTTCTTATACATTGAAGAAATAAACCCATATGTAGATTTTTTTGCTATTCAGATGAAAACGTCTACTTCTCATGTACAATTGAAATTTTTGTACCCTGTACATTGTGTAATCAAACTTCAGCGAACTCATGTATGAGAAGCGAACTCATGTATAAGAAAACTTCACGATAAAATACTATGAACTAAATTCTTATATATCGCATTTTAAAATGTTTCCAAATAACAAAATATGAAAAAATTATTTTAAAATTGTGAGTTCAATCTAATTTTAAATAAATATCCATTTTTGGTGGTGATAAAACTAATAGAAATGTATATAAATTAAGAAATTATTTAAATTAAAACAATATGCTATAGTAAAACTGTCACTAAAACTACAATATGTAAAAAATTTGTAATGGTATCAACCAGCTTGGAACAAGCTCCTTCTTTAAAATAAAAAAAAACAAAGCATCCATGTCAAGAAAAGCAAAGAGACAGACATAAAAACCTTCTTGCCCTTGGTGTAATTGCTATGTCTTTTTATCCTGAAAAATTAGATGTTTCTTGTTTCCGAAACCGGTTGATATTGATACTATTTGTTATATGCTGTAATTGTAAAGAAGCTTTTACTTTAAGGATAATAGCATATGTGATTTGTAGACTATCCGGCAAGTTATGCCTAATCATAAATAAAGAAAATAATATTCTAATTATTATTAAGGCCACATTTGATATTATGCGACTGCTTCTGCATATCATGTGACCACATAATCAAGGTAACCGGGGAAAGTTTTTGGTCAATCTGGTTATAATCGTACTGTCACTGAAGTGAATTTTCAAACGGCAGTGGTTATAAACAAGATCCCCAAAACTTGTGTTACCTTACCAGTAAAATAAACTATCCTTTTGCTGCCATGAAAAAGTTTGAATTGTAGTAACATTCGAATATAATTATTCAAATTAATCAGATTTTACTGTATTAAAACATGAGCTTGACATGTAGGGGGAAGTCAGTAGAATGCAAATTTGTAAAGCGAAAAGAAGAGTTTCATTTAACCAATATTATGAACTATTTATTACCAGTTATAAATCATCTTTGCGCAAGTACTACTATAAACAAAATCAAATTTTTATGTTGTTTTATAATATTGTGTTTAGGCGAACAATCATTGTTCAAACTATTGAAGTACATGGTATAAATAAATCAAGCTATTGCTACATCAATACCGTTGTGCATCAATTAAAAGATAAAATAAAATATTGGGGCAAATATCTAGTGTATATAACAGAAAACAAAGTACTTCAAAAATCACTTCACATTTGTTATATATCCATTGAAGCATTTTAATATATAACACTTACCAAACTTGACAGCAAAAAAAAAATTCATTTATTTTATGACATAAAAACCGAGCTGAAGGTATATACGCAACAATTTTACAAATTGTCTAGGGAGCAAAGTTGATCAAAATCCAACAAAAATATTTAACATACGGTATACAGTGGTGAATTCTAGTCTAGAAAGCAGGTCATGCAAAAGTGCATATTACATTCCAATCCCTGTGTTCTCAATAGCACCACAATACTCAAGGGATATAATGACAATAATAGCAATGATAATAATGTTACTGCTATTTTGTTATATATTTTAACCTAGAGAAGGGTTTTTGTCGATAAATTTGGTATAGTAGTGCCATACCAAATTCAACGACAGTATTCGTTACTGATAAGATAACGTCATTTATTGACTTATATAGGTAAATAAAGTTATTTTTAAAACAATTGTAGTGTGTTGAAATTTGAAAGTGAATTTTGATCACTTATTTTTGATATTAGTTATTAATTTGTGAAGACACATTTCACTTTATTTCCTATATAACATAGAAATTAATTAAAGAATATGACTTTCCGCACAATCAATATAATAAACTAGAACACAATATAAAATGCAAGGTAAATAAATATACGTATGCTCTATTTTTTTTGCTGCATTTTATATTGTTATCCAGTTTATTATTAACATAGAAATTATCCTATCCTATTTTCAAAGATTTCTTTTACTAGTGTTGTCATTAGAATCATTCATAAAAAAATTAACATTTCATGGAATAAGAGAGACTTTTGCAAGAACAATTTTAAATATGTTAAACTTTTAGTATATAAAGTATGTGTGATACAAAATGTCTTGCTCAAAAGAGCGAACTCAATAAAAGTAAATTCAGGAGAAATTATCACAGCATACAATGGCAAGATACTTTAGAATACTACATTGAAATTTGAAAAAGGTCCTTTCTATAAGGTACCAACTAAACATAGAAGCAAGTCCATGGAAGCATTCCAATTCAGACAGGAAATATTAAAAAGAAACATCAGACATTTAATGGAAATGCAATTTTTATCTTTGGGAAATACAATAGGGATTACCATTCACACCATGCTGAATACATATACATTTAAATCTAATAACTAACTATTGATAAATTCATTTATACCCATACATAAATTATGTTTGTTACAGACAATGCTTATTTTTCAGTTTGGCTTTGTAAATAAACAGTACAGCATGCATAACTTCAAGTAAATTGAAGTTTTGAAAATATAATTTCTGAGATTATATGCAAATAAATGTAAAAATGTTATTCTAAACAAGAAAAAAATTACGGACAACATATGAAATTTTTAAATCAGACCATATAGGACAATTTCTATAACTGGTTCAACAATAAAACAGCCTATCTGATATAATAAACAGATCGGCCGAAATATTGCAGTACAAGATTAATTATCTTCCAAGACTTGAAATTCTGTAATTTTACCATAATTCAAAAGTGTACATTATGGTTTAAGAAGTTAAGAAACTTGTAGCGTAAAATAAACGAAATATATGCATTACATACCTGAGTAGTGTATTGTAAATACTAAGTGTCTTTCAAACTTTCACCGACTTCGATAAATAAGCAAAATCGGCTTTATTTTCCCCTATGTTGTAAAAACTTTCAAACACTCTTCTTTCAGAAAAGAAGAAGATCTCTTTTCATAAAAGAATTCAATCTTAAATAAAATTTCATCTTGAAATATCGAACGATACAGAAATTGCCGCCATCTTGTTCGACTTTTAATCAACTGTTAAATATTTAAGTGGCCAAAATCGGCCACTTAAATTAACAGCACTTTAGTGAGCTCTTTAACGCCGTTATAGTGTTGGTGGGACGCAAAATAGTGCTAATCAACCGTTAAACCTCTGCTATATTTTAACGGTTGTTGGTGGGATCGGCCCTAAATCGGAGAAGACGCCACGCACTTTATGTTGCAATCTGGTAACCTCTTGTATCGGTTGTTTTCGGCGGAAATTGTGTAGCATCCAATAAGAATACGTTTTTGTGTTTGCTACAGTTTTTTGATGTAAAAGAACATTTCTATCAATATTTTTGGCCATTGTTGTGCGTGTTCTTTCGTTATTTGATTTATTTTGTAATAATTATTCGTTTTAGTTTTGCGGATTTGCTTTTGTCGTCGATTATATTTCCCTTATGTCTTCTGGTATGCGCGAGCAAATGGAAGGTGAGTGTAGTTTTGTAAAGCGTGGTAGAATGGATGTTGGTATGAATGAATCTAGAATAAAACTTTACTATGATTTGGAAAATAAAGGTTTGAAAGAAGTGATTAATTGGTGTGTTATGAAAGGGATTATGAGTGATAAATACGGATCCTCGGTTGCATGGAGAAAGTGATTTTGCTACGTGCGATATGCACAGATAAAATTGTAGCATATGCTGTGTCTGGGCGCCGCAGGCGACCGTTCCTAATAAACAGGAGATCACTGGGGGCCCCGTCAAAGAATTTCTAACCGTAAAGAAGGGAAGCTTCCGTAGACCCAATGTAAACAGCCTTATCGCCACTGCGGAAAATCTGTCATGCAGGAAAAGCAACGTTACAGGACGAGAATCCGGGATGAAGGATTCTTTATTGTTTCTTTTCGTTTTTTTTTGTTTTTTTTTTAATACATTGATTTGATAATCGTATGATAAGTGATGCAATTTAAATGGAAAACATATTTTCATTTACATAAAGATTTTTTAAAGCAAAATAAAAAATTTTAATGCTTTTTTTTACCTCCAATTACATTCAAAATAAGAATTTAAATTTGCATGCTTTGTCCTTGTATAAATTTTTTTTTCAATTTAAGATATTTTTTCGTTATCATTAAAAGATATTACGGTAAAATAAAATTATATTTTATTTCATATCTAATTATACTTAAAATAAGAATTTTATTTTGCATGCATGATCTTACAAAAAACTTTTACACTCAAATTCAAGTGCACTCTTATATGTAATATTAATAAAATAGAAATTATAAATGCACTTACCTTTGACATGATCAGGTAAAACGAATAAAGAGTAAGAAGTTCCACAATTTTTTTTCACACATTTTCGCTCTACAGATATATTTTATTCTCAGATTTTATTTCACAGATATATTTTATACTCTTCATAGAAGATAATTTTTGTAAATTTTAATAATACCCCTGCAATTTATAAGTTGCAGATGAAATGGTTTTAAGATATAAACTCTTCTATATTTTACATATTTCTTTCAGATAAACTCTTTTAGCAGAAGTGTAACTTAAACTACAGAAATTAAGGAGAAAAAAAAACTCCTGTAATAATTGTAAAATCAATAATGGTTCCTACCAGGAAAAAAGAATGTCCTATAAAAATAAATTAGACAAAGAAAATAATGAAACATGAGTGAAGCTAAGCAAAATTTAATCAAACAATTTTTATTTACACATATTCATTATATAAACACATTTACATAGAAAGAAAATCACAGTATAAATAATCTAAAAGTATTTTATTTCTAATGTTATCTGCTTCAACACATCCAGCAAATCAGCCTGAACAGACAGAAAATTAAAAATAATTCTTTCTCAACAAGCTAATCAACTGGCTTATGTCAAGCTAATCAATTGGCTTAAGATTAGTAAAATCAAAAGTTCTAAGTATACAAATGAGTAAATATAATCATAATAAGGATCCTAAACGACAAGATCCTTTATTTCTAAAGGTGTTTATTGCGATTATATATGCATATTAAATAAAACAATAGATTAAATACTTTTAGGATCGAAATAATTCACGTACCTTTTGTGTTTGCAAGAGACTCAGCAAATCGGTCATTTTAAGACAATCCCAATCGGAAAATCAAATGTACACAGCCCAGAATTGTAATACACGATTAAATACATGTCAACCATGTAAATGAAGTGACAAAAATATTAAATTAACAACTTAAAATTGTAATAAAGTCAGCCCACGTGGTAATACAACAGACAAACACAGTGACTTGCGAAAGAAATAACCCATTTCCTTCCCCTCCTTGACAAAGAATCTCTATCCATCACCCAAGATGCATTGCGCGAAATCACACCAGCGTCCATCGAGAAGGGATTTTACTCGAAGGGAATACCCCTGTACGGTTACTTCTCCTTTGAACATCTCTTCCGCAGTAGCCAGATGGCGATAGTTAAGTCTAAGCGAACCTTCCCCCGTTTGGCCCCGTTCCGGTGTAGAACGACCTTTAGGTCGAACCCCTGCCCCTGTACGGACCACTGGTACATACGGACCACTAATACATCCGTTCCACAATTTTCGATCTTTAGATCAAATCCCTGCTCTTACACGGACCTGTAGGTTGAACCCATTCCTTTATATGGATCCTCAGTTAGATGGAGAAAGCGATCTTGATACGTACGATATGCACAGATAAAATTGTAGCATAAAAATTTTAAATTTTACAAAAATCTGATTTTGGAACGTTTACATGAGTATTATTAATTTTTTTATTCTGCAGTTTTATAAAGTTATTTAATTTTCTTAAAATACACAAAAATCGTATTTTGTAACGTTTTTTTGAGTATTATTCACTGTTATTTAAGTTAAATTAAATTATCATTTATATTAGAAAATCTTGTTTAGAACAAACGGCAATCACTGCTGCAACACCCCCTTTAACCAATCAGAAGCACAAGCCCCGTACTATCGTTCGACCAATCAGGAAGTCCGTTACATGAAATGTAATCAGTTACGGTTACATATAGGATTTCACGCTGATCAAAAGGGATGTTGCACGAAGGATTCGTCACGGTTACGATTAAGATGTTGGACAGAGAGATTTTTAAAAGACACTTCCTTGAGCCATTGGTATAACCTGCGTTTACCCAGGAATAGGGTGTTGCAGCAAGAGATTTTTTGACACACGCTTGTGCCAATGTTGAAAAAAAAAATTTCTACTGGAATGAATTTCTAAACTACACACATTTGTGCCATTAGGAAAAACTGTGCTTCAAAAATAATTTTCAATGGGTGTTGAACTAATCTAAACGACACACACTTGTGTCATTGAAGCAAATTGCGCTTACGCAGGAATAGGATGTTGCAGAAAGAGAACAGAATTTTCGCACACACGCTTGTGCCAATGTTGAACAAAGCAATTTTCAATGGGGTTTATGTTAATTTCTAAAAGACACACACTTGTGCGATTGAAATAAACTGCGCTTACACAGGATGGCACGTGCTTGTGCCATTAAGGCGGATTTAGACCGATCCGTAAAGTTACCTTTTTCCGATAGATGGCTCTGAATATCGCAGGTTTGGCGAGATCCGACCTTGCGCCAAACAGCGATTATGTTGCATTTGCGGTAGCCATAGTCTCACTTCCGGATTAATCCTGAAACCGGATGTTATGAAATGCATTCAATTAGAACTTTCTTGCGAACGTTGTTATATGCTCCAGGAGCCCAAAGCGGGCGACCACCACCACCACCACCTTAGAACTTACTTTCATCGGCTGATAAATTCGAAACGAGGACTACACATAAAAGTATGTAGAAACTTTCTTCATATTGATAATAAAATTTCATATTTATATTGCATGTTTACAACGACCAGTATAAATTTTAAATCTTTTATGCGTATTCATAATTTAAATTGAATTTGTAGCATGCCTATTCATAATGTAATAAATATTTGTTATATGAGTGTTGATGGGAAACTGACGAGTTTATTCATTCATTGCTGTTGAAGTATATTTGAAACTTTAACACTTTAAATGGGTTTGCTTGTCTTGCCTATCACTTACACTCTTAAGCATTTGTGTATTTTAGTATCTCTGCTTTTCTATTGCTCATGGGTTGGTAAAATAAAACCTGCATTGATAATGTCTTGTAATGCGTTCATAATGATGTCTTTATTCTTTTATGCTTAATTCTACACTATTTTAGGAAACAATAACAAATAGGTTTCAAGTAAAACTGAGAAATTCCTGTATATTGTTGTTGGAGTGTATTGAATTTTCAGCAATTTACATATTTTGCCTTTTCTACCTATGATGTATGTTCTTAACCATTTGTAGAACTACTTTGTATATTGTTTTTATTCTCTTGATAACATAACAAACAAAATTCTAAGAAATGAATACTTCACCAACATTTTATAATGAAGTCACTTTACTCATCTTTAACCAAATGATGAATAGTCGAAACCACTTCCTTGTTGTGGCCCTGCATTAGTGCCATTAAAACACAGACTTAAAAAAGAATGAAATGAAGGTTTATATTGGCTTGAAATGATATTGACAAATTTATCCCTTTTCTTATTCCCCATAAATCCAGTGTTAGCGAACATTGAAATTTTTTCTGTTTGATTGAAAATTCAACTGTATATATTTTAAATTCAATATAGTAGCGGAATCATAGCAGTAAATGTAATGATCGACAGTTACTGTATTAGGGATCTATGTTCCCTGCTCGCTATACATAATAACCCATATATGTACACACAGGATTTAAACGGGCATATTAAAATATTTAACAATTTTACTAAAATCGAAAATTATTTTAGCATTTTCATATTTTCTTTATCCGAAGTGCCAGTCTTGATTTTTGTCATATTAAGGTGAAATAGATCTAAATGCTTATCTGAAAAATAAATTGCAATTACTATACAATTTTCTATTATAATTCAAATAAATAACATTATAACTCACACTAAAATCTTAAATATAAAATCATACTAATATGGTAATATCATTTCAACCATGAATAGCAGGTGCTAGTTATCAAATATAAATAGAATCATAAACTAATTTATATCCCAGAAACCCTAATGCCAAAATCTATAGAAATTTGGATTTCCTTTAGAAAATTACCAGATGCATGTTATCTCTAACATTAATCATAATTTGCTGTCTTCTTAGCTCAAAGTCTCTATCCCCAGTCCCTTCTCTTTACCATTGACCAATTCTAACTAATTATAAGATATGCAAATTAAAAGTATTTGACTTTCATGCGCTGCTCAATTTAAATGCCTTTTGCTTAAAATGCTCATGCTATCCAGAATCTTAAGATTAATGTTGTGTTTATAAGTTTTAACATTTTAGCTAAAATGGTATGTTTTAACAAGATTTCTTTTGGAACAATGCTAAATAAAACTGGCACAGTTAAGACGTGTACACATCAAAGTTAAGGTGGCTTTAGAAACACCCACCACCAGGTCACCACCTTTTATCAACAGATGATACTGAATATTGCAGGTTTGGCAAGATATGCCAAAAGGCGATTGTTTAATTTGCTGTAGCACTCTTCACTTTCAATTTAATTCCAAACAAAACCTAATATTATGGGGATTATTCAGATCAATGGACAAATTTTTTTTTCCGAGAAGTATACTTAGCTTTATTTCAACATGTTTTCAAGTGTTTTTCAAATTATATTGTATATTAATGTTAGGGTACAGCATGAAATATGAAATAACTAAAGCAATTGCCTTGCAATGGGCAATAAAAAAAGTAAGATTTATCTTTTTTTTTATATTGATAATATTTTATGTTTATATTACATGCAAATTAACTTAAAGCCCCTATAAATAAAGTAAAATGCTGTATAACAACATTTTACATATTCTTATAATAGTATTGAATATTAGTAGAGATTTGATGCAAAACTGACAAGTTGATTTTATTGAATTTTAAAACTTCCAACACTAAATATTTGCTGCGCCTATGATTTATGTTTTTAAGCATTGTTTGTTAAGTTATTTGTAAATTTTGTTAGCTCTTACTCTCAATGCTCATGAGGTATATAAATTCTAGTATATACTTAACTAGTATTTTTTATGTATTAATATTTTGTTTATTTTTTATGCTCAATTCTAAACTGTGTCAGACAACAAAAGTGAATAAATAGGTTCATATAAAAATGACACATATTTTTTGTTGTTTGCGTTTATTCAGCATTTTAAATATGTTTGCTTGTATGTCTGCATTTTTCAAGCTACTTCTTATAGTTAGCTTTGTATATTATATTTTATCTATTGATAATATAAGTGAACAAAAGGAAATTCTATATAAAATAAAATCTTTGACCATCATCATTCTCTGAAGGTATAGCCTCTACTTTTCTTAACTCAAAGGGTTATTTCTCATAAATTCTCTCAATGTATATCATGAGTTTTTACTGATTGAAATTCAGCTGTTTATTTGGTTATACATTTTTTATTCAATAAAATAACAGAGTCTTAACAGTAAATGTAATAAGAATATACTAATAAAATAAGAACTTTGTCAAAATACAGCATACATTACATTTTAGCAGTCAACTAGCAAAAATTTAATGTATGCTGCAGAGTTGCCGGATTTTAGCCAGGCCAAAAGAAGTCTGCCGGCTGTTTTTTGGTTTTAACCACTTAAAAAAAGCCGGCTTTTATTAAGAAAAGGTGGTTTACAGCCAATTGACATTAAATTTGTATTGCTTTATCTTTGATGCACTCCTAAATGTTTATAAACTTCTATTAAATATTACCAAGTACACAAGATTTTACGACCACTAGAAAAATACTATGAAGGTAATATGTCTAAAAGGAAAAATATATATACATTGAGGAGAATGCATTAAATTAGACACCAAGATGGTGTTTTGAAAGCCTCTGTTACATAATGCGTAGCTCTACATTACATATACTGCCGACGCAGTGGTCGAGTGGTCAAGGCGAGCATTTCCACAGCAATTGCTCGACCGCCACGTTGTGGGTTCGAGTTCCACGTAAGGCATGGATGTTTGTGTTGTGGGTGCAGTGTGTTCCGCCCCCCTCTGGTGCACCTGGGGCAACGTTCTAGGCTGGCTAAATGGTTCACGTTCTGGCCGCTGACAAAGGCGAATGATGAAAGTCAAGTGCCTGGCCATTTGATTAAAAAAAAAAAAAAATTACGTATACTACACATTTTAAAGACTATAATTAATTAAACAGACAAATCACCACACATCAAAAAGGAAGAAAATGAATTTTACATCAAAAAGGAAAAACATTTTTTTTACACACTACTATTTACACACTGCTAACAAGAGAGAGCAATCAAAAAAGGTTAAAAATTGTTCCCAAATTAAAACTTGTTAAAATAAATTTTTTAAAAGCTTTATGCTATTCAAAAGAGTTCATGCATATGTTATTCCCAATACTGTTTTTAATAGTGATAAATAGTGTTTTTTATGACTTTATGCATGATTTTAAATATTTATAAGTGAAAATAAGACTCTTACATATCAATAAAATCCTTGAAATTAGTTAACTAATAAAATATATCACTAAGCAACTGTTGTCCTAAAATAAAATATTTCATTATTTAAAGCAATAACATTTTTTAAAAAATGTGTTCGCGGCCAATGTAAACTAAGTAAAGCAGTTGGTATGCCTTTTTAAAATTTAGCTGGCTTTTTTGCACTAGCAGGTATTCCAATATTAATGTTTTCATTATTGAGAAATAAAGTTATTTATTAAATTCTAACCCAATAAAATACCTTTAAAATTAGTTAAAGAACACATAAAAATGTATAATTTAAAATTAAAATTCTTCACGCTTTTTTTTTTTAAAAAAAGCCAATTTTGGCCCAAAAAAACCCAATTTTGACCAAAAAAAGTTGGTTAAAACCAATAAAAACCACCCACGTGGCTTTTATTAAATTTAGCCAGCTTTTTTGCAGCCCTGGTATGCTGTATTATGAAGTTTTTATTTTGTTTTCTATTGCAGTTTTGGAGTAATTTTTTATATAAAATGTAATAATGGACAGACACTGTATACCTATTAGGAACCTATGTTCCTTACTTAGTATGCATAACCCTAATTTTTTGTACTTTAAAATTTAAACTAAAGCCCTATATCTTTGATATCTCAACAAATTTGGCTAAAACAGATTAACATATATCTTGGTTGTAATGAAGGTCTGGGGTGGGGATTATGCTGTTTTCCAGTGGAAAATCATGGAATACGCTTCACTTCAACTATAAATTTTAAGGATAATCTCCCTTAAACTTGAAAATTCAACTTTTCACTTAGTAGCAAGTTCACAGTTTTAGTTTGGTGGCCACTGTATCACAATTTTTTTGTAAAATCAATAAGTGTGGTTACATATACTTAATATATTATTATATATATAGATATGAGGGATACGAATTGGAGATAACAGTTAGTAAACTTTTGGGACAGTTTTCTGATTAAAACAGAATAGAAGAGGGATGTAGTGGCCCAAAGTTGTTTCATTTAATCACTACATTGGATTGTGTAATTGACCTATGGTGAGTGGAGAGTTCCTATTTTTAGGTCTACTCTAGGCTGATATTGTAAATTTGCAGTTTAATTTTTAGATAAAATTCACATACCTATCTCTTTCCCGTTGAAAGAATAAGCCCTTCCTATTCTTGTCTGTTTAAAAGTACACACTGCCGCTTGATTAATAAATTGAATGCTTTTATATCCAGATTTATGTTAATTGAAGTTTACCTTATAACAGTACCGCTTATAACATTTTTTATCCACGCATTTTGTTTTTTTATTATTTTATTTCCTTTACTTTCTTCTTTATTTGTTTTGATTTTTTCATTTGTTTATATGTGAGGTTAAATTAGATGTTTGCTATTAAATTAAACTGCATCAAATACTAGTGAAACTATTGTTTGATGCCTTTTATCTGAATGGACATTATGCCACAACTAACCTGTTCAGATTAGGCCACTCTAACCTATGTAATAATTGTTTCTGAAATAAAATAGTGATCTGTTTATTTTCTTACATGTTTTCCTTGAATTTTATATTCTAAATATAATGGAGTTTCCTATGTATTGTGTTTTGCCCGCTTATAACATTTTTTAATTGACTCCAAAGAGAAATGTAAAACCAGGGTTCCACTGTAAAATTGCAAAATGTCATAATTTATTTTCAGTGTAATTGAGTTATTAAATAAATTCTGGTTTATTCGACATCTAATTATTCGGAATGTGTCCATCTCAGCTCTTACATTATATTCAGGTTTAGAGCCGCCGACAAGTAGAGCCAAAATGATGCTTAGCTTAGAGGTTCTATGTTATATAAACAGTTTGCAAAGAAAGACCAATAACTTGGAAAATAGGGGTATACATTTGTTGTATAGGAACTCAAAAATTCTGTCGGTTGCTCTGTTTAGGGTCCATTTGGCTTTATTGAGTTATATTTACTGTAATAAATTGAATGCTTTTATATCCAGATTTATGTTAATTGAAAGTTTACCTTATAATGTTAAAATCTATTTAAATATTTTTTCGCAAACTGTACAGTATAATTCAGTATGTGTAACTCTAATAAAAAAAACTCACATTTATTTTCCATTATTTTCTTTTCCATTAATTTTTTCCAATTTTTATAGCATTTTAGTTCAACATCTGATAATTCTGTAAATTTGGTTATTCGGTACCGCTGAAATCTGAAATATGCTGGATTATCTAAAGTTTACTGCATATTTTATTTTATTTGTAACCTTGCTAAAAAATATAGCATAAAACGTTATTTGTAAATTTTGGTCCCCTATTTTTATGTCTCTTCAAATTATTTTATCACTCTTCACCACTGGAATATGTTATGTTATTTTTAAAATATAATTCTGAACTATTACAAAATGTGATGCAGAAATGATAAGCTTGTGCATTTGTTGCTGACATGTTTGCATAATTTATTCATTTAGATTCATATTCTAATTTTTTTTTTATTATTATATAAAACTACATATATTTTATTGTTCAATATAGGTATATATACATATTAAATACAGATTGAATAATAGAATTTTCAAGTTAAAATTTTGTATGCATTAATTGTTGGAATATATTCTTAATATATATATTTATAGTATAGTATTATATAGTTTGTAGTAAACTACATTCTTAATATAAATAATTGTTGTGTTATACAGTTTAATGTACATACATTCTTAATATTCTTAAAATAGTTTAATTATTCAGTTTCTGTAAGTAAGCATTGGTAAGAAATTATATCTTATTGGAAGGCCTGAGTTCAACCTATTACACCATAGCAAGTGCAGTGTAGGGCAGAAGTCATAACCCCATTCAGTTCAACAAAATCATTGAGTACCCATAAGTGGCATGCTGTCATGGAGTGAGATGGAGTGATCGCTCCAGGGTGTAGAATAAGAAAGAGGCACTTCTTGTGGTGAACATATTTATATTTATTTTAAGGATCAAAGAAAATACATTATGGGAAAGGATACAATGAAAGAATTTTGGCATGTGCTCAGTCATATTCGGTATCTGCTTTAAATAAGTTTAGTTGTATATAATTCAATTTTCAATGCATATTTGTTTTTACATATCAAAATAGTTTTAAATCATTATCAACTTTCTGTAGTTTTGCACATGAGGCAAGCACCCCACTCCATAAGTGGAGCTATGAATATTCTTTTGGTAGGATGCAATGTAAAATATACCCTGTACTCCCTATAGAACCCATAATTTCAGATGCAATGTAGAATACCATGTACATGTGAAAAATCACTGGGGAGAGTAATAATGTAACTTTGGGCATTCAACATTGCATAGCCCCCTAAGCTTCCTTCTAGCTTTGTTACTTATTTCAGGAGTAGGCACAAATTGCAAGGTGTGTTACATTATATTTTATTTATGTATAATGTAGTATCTTTTTACAAAGAAATATATATAATTATATCTAAAGAATATAAATTTATTTTAAAATAAAATTATTGTAATTAATATTACATATATTTTACTTTCATATCTTTGTTTCCATTCAATGCAAGGTTTATATAAAGGTAAAGTATTTTGATGAAATTAAAAATTTCTAGGTGTAGTTTTAATACATGCTTTTGTAACTAGGTAAAGAACATGTTTGGGAAGGATGGTAATGAGGATATGATATGTGATGAGTTAATTTTTGATTCAAACAGAGCGAAAGCAGTTAAGAATAATAGAATGCTCGGGGAAAAGTTTATTGTTATAAATATGTAATGAGAAGGATTGTAATAGGTTTGAAAATGTAATATATATATATATATATATATATATATATATAGCTTTGCATATCCACATTTTGAGCCTCACACATTACAAATTGAATGTGTATTAAATCTTTAAATGTGAAAGTGAGTACCTAATCTGAACATGAAAAAATATATTAATTTTCATTTGCATATAGTACCATTAGAAGTTGATAAAATAATACATTCTTCACTTACTATTGATATTTATATCCTGTGAAATATCAGTAATGCTAGACATTTACCTTTGGTCAATGAAATCTTATTTTTAATCTGAATTGGAGTAATTACTGATTAAAATCAGTTTTAAGATATCAAAACTTAAAATGTTAATGGAAAATATAATCTTTTTTTTAACTTAAACAATATTGTAAAGATATAAAAAAATTTCTTTTCACTGCTGTCAAAAAGAATCTAAAAACTACAACTTCATTAGAACACAGCATAACGTTTGTTGATCTGATGCTAATGCTCTATCTCATTTATTATGACAAAGAAGGTTCTTTATTGCCTTTGAAACCGGCTGATACTTTTCTACAATTTTTTATGTGCTGCTAATCTTTTTGTGCTGCTAATCAATGTTAAAGGTGCAAGACATTTTTAGCAGGGCTGCTCATAGAAATTATGAGCCAACTTCAAACATTTACCATGTCCCCACCTCAACTATGTTGGATTTTTCTCCTCAGTAAATTTTTTATGTTTTCTCCAGCCTCAAAAATATTGAGTTCTGGGACCGCCACTCGAGTGGTATCTGTCACATCCACCTATGGGCGGCCTGTTATTAGAATGTAAAAATTATTTAAATTAATTGATATGACTAAATATTTTCACTTTTTATTTTTGATTTATGTGATGAAAAGGATATAAGTAAATGACATCATTTCATACTCAAAGTCTTTATAAGCAAGATAGAAAAATACAGATTTTTTGTTAATTCAAAAAATATTTAACTGCTTATTTTTATTTTAAATTAACAACTTTGCCATTTAAATATGTTGATTTAAAAAATATGTTTGGATGTTTTTATTAACAATCCAATGTTAAAGGTGTATGACAAATGTCGAAAATATATTTAAAGCAAATAAAATGACAGTGATATTTAACTCACGAAAACGTTAGCTACAGCTGTGCTACCATCCACTGTCTGCATAAAGGGGATTTTTTTAACATTTGGTGTAATTTACAGAAAATTGGGAAATAGATGAGGTGTAGAGAAAGCATAAAAATTTATTTTCTTGATGAAACACATATGAACCATTTGGTGAGAAAACAAAATAGAAGTAGACCTAAACTCTATTTATGAGAAAATCCAGTGAGAGAGAGAGAACTCACACTCCAGATATATGTTTTTACATTCCCTGCAATACATGGTAATGTATAGGGAACGTATTGGAATCGTGCCGAAAATCGCAACTCAAGTTTTCGACGGATCTACACGTTTTGGGATCTTTAGAACACGAAAAAACTATTTTTAGCGTGACGTCTGTGTGTGTGTGTGTCTGTCTGTGTAATGTATGTATCCACTCTAACTCAAAAACAAATGGACCGAATTTCATAAAATTTGGTAGATAAGTCACTTGTGTATGACCCTGGTGCTGATTAGTTTTTGGTAAGATTCGGAATAAAAGAACCCGGTTTTTATTTCAAAATGGCCCGCAAAAATTGTCAAAATCTGAAATAAAAGACTACGTATGCTCAAATATATCAATTAAATGCTTGTTTTACATGTAACTTTTGACGATGAAAAGAATAAAGATCAACCCCATTACTCGACTATAGTCATTCTCGAGATGTTTTAGTTTTTTCACATTTTTGCTACGCCGGTTTTGAGAATAAGTCCAGTTACCAAATAAAAAAGAAAACGTATTTAAAAGTGCAAATTTAGTGTCATTTCAATTAATTATGCGTGTTATTTAGTGCAATTAAACTCAATTTAACGAATTATTAATGAAATAAAGAGGAAATGAATTTGAGTCTGCAGGGAAAGTCATGTGCTGCTCACATCAGATTTTGTAATTCACTGTAATAAAGCTTTTCCGAATACGATAAGAGGTCTCTCCAAATGAGTCTCCACTCGACTTTTTATATATATTTACTAATATTCCATTATTCCATATTATTTCCCCTGTCCATATCATAAAAAAGATGCCTGTAGCGGAAAAATCTAATCTCCGTACGGCAATGATATTAGATATAGAGGTACCTAGACTCCTGAGAAAAAACGCCTAATAAAGATTTCTTTTTTTTTTAAATCGGGCCGAGTGCAGTCGCACGTGAGCTCGCGCAGCGATCGACTACGTCTTCGGAAAAATTAGATAAATGAATTTAATTAATTCCTGCTTTACATCCCGAGCAACGTCGGGTACATTTTCTGCGTGGTCGAGAGCTACTGCAAAGATGCTATTGTAATTAAGCGCATTTAGAAGAGTCATGGTGTAATTTTAATCAAAGTTTTGCATCTTAAATTCCGTTCAAAGTCGTGTACATTTTCTAGTTTATATACAAGTTTCTTCGATTTCATGAAAATTAAAACTGAAATTTCTTTTTTAAGGCGAAAATTTGTAAATTTACGTCCTATATTCTATAAATAAACTTTATTTGAAAGTTTTTATTATTAGTATATATTTTGATGACCTCGTATATTCCCCATTTTTCTTTGTTCAACATCTTTGACAGTCTCGTTCTCAGCTACCAGATCATGTAAGGAGCTAAAACTCGGCACACAGTTCATCTCGCAGAACAGTTTTATTTATTAAATGTTCATGGCATTGCGTTGCATCGTTACGTCATTTACGTATGTCATAACAATGTTTCCTTTCTTTTCATGTTCTTTTTTTTTTTGCAAATTGCTGTTTAGTGTTTTCAGATGAAATGTTATTTTGCTTATTACGCATTATTCTCATTCATCTAATACTGCATAGTTTTGAAAACAGATTACGTAAAAATATATATATATATATATATATATATAAAGTATATACTATAATATAATTAATGGAGTATATACTATAATATAATTAATGCATAATATTGTGATGATTTCGAATTCGAGTTTTCGGTTGATTTACATGTTTTAAATACCCCTGAGCTCGTTTTTGAAGTGATGTATAATCCTTTCATGGGCGAGCGATAGTTCACATACGAGTTGAAACTAGCTATTTAAATGAAATTTGGTACGATTATTACAAATAGTGAATAACGCAATAACAGGATATCTAATAATATTAAATAAATAACTATTCTTATGTAATTTATCATTAGAAAACGCATGACATTCATTTTATAACTCTGGTAAAAACCGATCTCGCGGTATTACACATTTATAAAAAGAGTTACATAAAATTGAAATAATAATGAAAATCGTTAAACAGATTGACTTTCCATATGAAATATTGCGCGACGAATTGACTCATAAAATTCTCGTGGATCTAGCGCGTTCCATTCACAAGAGAAGACACTATTTGTAATCTCTCGTAAAACACTATTACAAATTGTGTATTACAATGGGTAGAGACACAATTTGTAATAGTTTTGTACTTTAATTTTAAACATTCGACAAATAGTCATTTGTTTTCATGAGACATTAGTGGTGTAAGCTGATACTGTAAGTAGAAACTCCACTGTTGCAAAGTAAGCTTAATTTCTTGAAGACATTTTAAGCCACCTACCTGCATGGCAAACTGAATATGTCTGTCTCCATAATGGTTTACAAAATAGTGACACATAAAATTTTTTTTGGCTGGTTGCTATTGCATATATGCGACCGGGTACAGTAGTCCACTTTGTCACTTATCATTTAAAATATTCTGCAGCAAAATTTAATAGCATAAACCTGAATATGTAGATAATACGATACTCATTCGAAGTGGTCATTTTCCTCATCGTTTAAAAGAAAACATCAAAATGTACATAAGTTGTCCATTGTACCCCAACCTCTCTTATAGGGGGAAGTATTGTGACGGAATCAAAAATTTGAATTTCAATTTTCGACGGAAGATCACGTTTCAAGCATCCCTGAACTCGAATTGAACGTTTTTAAGGTAATGTCTGTTGTTGTTGTTGAGACCCAGACCGTCCGACCTACCAGAAAGGTGTAAGGTAACTGTATGGACGGCCGGGAAGTGCCACCCAATTTAGACCGGAACCCAGTGGGGGAGGCATCCACAGGGACCGTACCCTCCTTCCCCTACCACCAACCTCTCGGAAGGATTTACGGACCCACATGTTTAACGTGATCGTACTCCGCATGAACACGGCGGCATTTTGTGGCAGCGTGCAAATCTAGCGCGCAAACCACGGGGATACCGCACCCGAGATGGCCAACAGCACGCGGCGTTCCGAGGTGGTCACCCACCAAGTACTAACCGCGCCCGATGCTGCTTCACTTCGGTGATCTAACGAGAACCGGTGTTTTCAGCACGGTACGGCCGTTGGCCCAAAGGTAATGTCTGTGTGTATGTTTGCTAGTGTGTGTCCGTGAGTCTATGGGAGCGATATCTCACGACCGAATGGAGTATTTCGAACGTAAATTTGTGTGATCTGTGAATACTGGAACCCTGTATTGATTTTAAACGCGATCAAACGTTCAGCAGTTCCCAGAAAAATTCATAAAAAAAAAAAAAATCTCTACATCTAATAATGTTAAATAAATAGTCATTTTATGCGCAATTTTTCTTATAAAACGAATGGCACATATTTCAGAACGCTAGTTCGAACTGTTTGTTCTCAAGAACGTTTTTCAAATAAATTTATCTGAACTATAGTAAATGTCTTCAAACATAGTAGTGAGCGTGAGCATCGTCAAAATATCGTCGCTCTTCCTCAAATTATAGAATTTGATAATTTTCGCGGAAACAATACTTTCTACATGTAGAAAACTTTGGAAATCGTGATTTGACGGACAGACACGTTTACATTTTGAATATTTTTTAAAAATATGTCCGTATGTGTGTATTATAAAAATTTAAGTGTGGATATACATTATGTAAAAAGTATAATGTGAGTAGCACATGATTTTAAATTTCCCTACATGACGCAGTAACTTTATTTATTTCATAACGAATTAATCGAACAAGATCCACAAAACTATGATTTTGCCATTGAATTAACAACATATAAATTGAAATTGGGCTCTCTTTGCAACTTATGATTTCAAACACATGGCTTATTCATGCTCAGGTACAAAATTCTGATCCATATATATGCAGTTAACCTTTAATTAATATCAATTGTATGAAATAATTGACTATTACCGAATTCTTAAGAGTCAAAATACGAAACTATTACAAAAAGTATCATCTAGTACGATCCCTTTTGCCTCTTATTCTCCCCAAAAGTAAATGCCAGAGGCGGAATGCCCTCCTCGGCGTAAACGGTGGACATCTGTGACCTTGACAAAGAATGTGAACTAATCATCCGTGTCTTCTTTGAACAATTCTGAGAAATGCAGGGGTGGGTCTTCCTGTTAGAATGGTTGAAGAACTTTCTCCATAGCTCTCTACGAGACGAGAATTTTATATATTTGATAATACTTCTGCATTTTTAAGTTTAAGTAATTTTTTTTATAAATGTTTTTGAAAAACAGGCACCATCTTGAAAACGGTTCATGCTAGAGTTCTAAAGTTTCTGTCATTCGTTTTCTAATGAAAAATTACGGTCGAAATGATTATTTATTTATGATTATTAAAGATCCCAATTTTTAAAGAAGTTTTCAAAACTTCATTTGAAAATTAAGGGAATGTTCCCAAGGCCTGATTAAGCCCTAAAATACGCCTGGGCATTTCCAAAAATATGAGAGACATTCCCATTGCAGATATCAGCATCCATGTACAGGTTTCACGCTTATTATGTGTTCGTCAGTTTGGAATAACCGATATCTTCAATGATAGCAAGAAACTTGCTGTAAGCTACAATTTTTGCGAGCTGTTATGGGAATTGATAATTTCAGTCCATCCACGTGACCGGCATAAAATTCGTTTGCAATTTAGTTCAGACTACATGAAGCTACAAAGGCAATATTCTTTATGTCGGCCACGTTAAAGGTTGAAATTGTGAGTTCCCATAGAAGCTCGCAAAAATTGTTGCTTACAGCAAGTTTCTTGCTATCATTGAAGATATCGGTTATTCCAAACTGACGAACACATAATAAGCGTGAAACCTGTACATGGATGCTGATATCTGCAATGGGAATGTCTCTCATATTTTTGGAAATGCCCAGGCGTATTTTGTGAAGGCAAAAGCACCTTAAACAGTTATTATATAGATAGGAATAAATTTGAGTGGATGGCCAAAATAAAATTCATTTACAATTTAGTTCAGCTGCACAGGCAAAGTTCTTTATGCCGGCCACGTGTAAGGACTGAAATTGTCAGTTCCTATAGAAGCTCGCAAAAATTGTGGCTTACCGGCTATTCCATGCTGACGAGCGTATAAGCGTGAAACAGGTACATGCCGATATCTGCAATGGTACACGACAATATATGCAGTGCATTGCCAATATATGCAATGGACCTGTATCCATATTTTTGGGAATGCCCCTTATAGGCGGGTTTTGTGTTTTATGAAGATAAAAGCATGTTAGGCGATTATTATATAGATATGGATTTCGTCCTCCAAATTTATTATTACAGCCCAAAATATATATAATTGTATTTTTACTTTTCCTGCAATACATGATAATGTATACGGAAAGTATTGGAATTGTGTCGAAAATCGCAACAGAAGTTTTCGACAGATCTACACGTTTTAAGACCTGTAGAACACTAAAAAAACTATTTTTAGCGTGACGTCTGTGCAATGTATCCACTCTAACTCAATAACTAATTGACCTTATTTTTAAAAATTTGGTAGGTGACCCTGGTGCTGATTAAATTTTGGTACGATTCAGGATAAAAGAACCCGCCCTTTTTTGCAAAATAGCCCGCAAAAATTGCCTGTCTACTCAGCTAAGATCTAATAAAGATGGATAAGTCACATGAAGGATACCTTTTGGTGCTGATTAGATTTTGGTAAGATTCAAAAAAGATAAACTTGCCTTATTTCACGAAATGGCCCGCAAAAATATAAAATAAGACAACGTATGCTCAAATGTATCGATTAAATGCTTCTTTTATACGTAATTTTTTATGATGAAAAGAATAAGACCAATCCTATTACTCTAGGACTAGCCGTTCTTGATATATTTTATGGTTTTTTTTTTCGCATTTTTGCGACGTTACCTTTAGTAAGTCCAGTAACCAAATGAATGAAACGAAAATTGAATTAAAAGTGCAAATTCAGTGTTATTTAAAATAATTATGGGTGCTATTTTGTAAAATTAAACTCTGTTTAATGAATTATTGAAGAAAAAATCTGATATGGGCAGCACATGACTTTCCCTACAGACTTATATCCACGTTCTCTTTATTTTAATTAAATTTAATTCACTTTCAATTCCATTTTCGTTCTCATTTGGTAACTGGACTTATTTTCAAAGGTGGCGTAGAGAAAATACGAAAAAACTGAAATATCTTGAGAACGGCAAGTCCTAGTGTAATGGGGTTTATCTTATTCTTTTATCGTTAAATTTACGTATAAACCAAGTATTTAATGGATATATTTGAGCATACGTAGTTTTTACTTTCCTTATATACATAACGTATAAGGAAAGTATTGTGACGGGGTCGAAAATTCGAATTCGAGTTTTTGACGGGAGAGCACGTTTCAAGCATCCCTGATCACGAATCGAACATTTTTAAGGTGATGTCTGTGCATGTGTGTGTCAGTGAGTCTGTGGAGACGATATCTCATGAACAAATGGAACGATTCGAATGAAATTTGGTACAAAAATCACAATTCATGAATATTGGAAGCTTATTGTTTTTAAACACAATCGAATGTTCAGAACTCTTCTAAATTTTCGAGTGAAATTTGAAAAAATCAAAACCTTTAACAAAGTTACGCAAATAGACATTTCTTATATAATTTTTACTTAGAAAACGATTGACGTAAATTTTAGAACGCTAGCATGAACCGTTCTCGAGATATTGCACATTTTTCAAATAAATATGTCAAAAAGTCCCATAAAATAAAATAAAAATATTAACTGTTAACAAACATATTCACTTTTTATATGTAATATCATGCAATAAATTGGGTGACATCATTCTCGTGGATCTAACTCGTTCCATTCACGAGAAAAAATACTTTGAGTAATACTTTTGTATTTGACCGCCAATAGTCATTTATCTGCTGTAAGAATAACTTATTTTTCCGTTCATAACGCTTGGTGAGATTTTGGCGACAAATTTAGCGGAATGTCACCAACTTGGCGACATTTTAAAATGTTGCCAAATTAACGAAAATCTCGCAAAATGTATAAAAATGATTCTAAATCTATAAAAATGACGACTAATTCAAGAAAATTCAATATCTTTGAAAGAATATAAGTACCTACTATAAGGGTAACATTTTTTTTAACTGTAAAAGTAGTAAATTCATTGCATTATATAAGGAAAGTCATGTACTGCCCACATCAGATTTTTTATTTCAGATTTTGACGTTTTTTGCGAGCCGTTTCGCAAGAAAAAAGCAGGTTATTGTTTTTCGAATCATACCAAAATCTAATCAGCACCGGGGTAACCCACAAGCGACTTATCTACCGAATTTTGTGAAATTCGGTCCATTAGTTTTTCAGCTAGAGTGGATGCAGGCAATTTTTTAGGGCCATTTCGGAAAAAAATGCGGGTTCTTTTATCCCGAATCGTACTAAAATCTAATCAGCACCAAGGTCACACCCAAGTGACTTACCTACCAAATTTTATGAAATTCGGCCATTAACTTTAGAGTTAGAGTGGATACATACATTGCACAGACAGACAAACAGACAGACACACACACACAGACGTCACGCTAAAAATAGTTTTTTCGTATTCTAGAGGTCTCGAAACGTGTAGATTCGTCGGAAACTCAAGTTGTAATTTTCGGCATGATTCCAATACTTTCCCTATACATTACCATGTATTGCAGGGAAAGTAATAAAGATAATGTAAATATGAGTCTACAGGGAAAGTCATGTGCTGCTAACATCAGATATTTACTTTTCCTGCAATACATGGTAATGTATTGGGAAAGTATTGGAATCATGCCGAAAGTCGCAACTCGAGTTTTCGACGGATGTCTTATAACCTGAAATTAAATGTCTGAATAACCTGAGAAAAATGTCTTATAACCTGAAATTAAAAAGTACTTCAAGTTAGTTTAAAAAAAATCTGATGTGGGCAACACATGACTTTCCTTATATAATGCAATGAATTTACTACTTTTACAGTTTAAAAAAAATGTTACTCTTATAGTAGATACTTACATTCTTTCCAAGATATTGAAATTTCTTCAATTAGACATCATTTCCATTGATTTAGCGTCATTTTTATCCATTTGGCGAGCTTGAACCGGTTTCGGAGGCAAAAGGATAAAAAGAGCAATCTAACCAGCAAAGGAAAGAATGTGGTTGCTCTGTATTATATTTTGATGAAGGAGGCCTCAGAAACCGTTTGATATATTCAACCTGCTTGTGCTCCAAATAATAATGCATTTTTAATTTCAAATTATTTAAGACAGCAGGCTTAACGAAGATTTTGTGTTATGTGTTTCTATACTATTATTATTACAATGAAATTTCGTCAGTTTTAGCAGCCAGTCTCTAATACAATATTATTAAATAAAATAATATTCTGTATTAAACTTCTTTTGATCTTTTAATACATTTAATAAGTTAGACTAGACTAAACAATTAGAAAGTAAAATATTATACAAAATTTTAATGTATATTTTTGCTTTAATTTTACGTGAGGATATCTGGTTAGAATTAGAGCTTATTTTAAGGATATCGGCAATTTTTTTAAAAATTAGTGACTACTTTTTTGGTGGACCATTAAATTCATGACATTGCTCACTACAACGCTTTTGACATAAATTCAGGAAACATTATTTCACAAATTAAATACGAGATTATGGGATAAACTTCTTAGCTGAGATTCAATGTTTACCTTTCCTAGTTGGAAACATATAAATGAAATCATTCTATTTGTAATAAAACATTATATAAAATAGATGTTCCTTTCACATATTTTTCCGTACAACACATAGTATATGTAAAGGGAATGTATTGGAGTAAAAATACATTGACCGTCGGATATTGATGGATCTGCGCACTTTGAACATACAGAATGCAAATTAACCATTTTTAAAATCATGTCCGTATGTATTGTCTGTCTGTGAGGCTGTAGACGCGATATCTCTCTAGTAAATTGAGAGAATTGAATAAAACTTGGCATGATTATTTCCGTTGAAAGACGCCAGTGTCCGAGATTGAGATACGTTAGGGCTCCCTCCCCCCCCCCCAATACCTCGTTTTTAAATTTGTATACAAAACACTTAAAAACAAGAAAATTGTAAAAATTACAACATTTTGAAAAGTTAAAAAATTTATAAATTTGATTTTAACTAATTTTTAATTAAATGAGGTGGATATATTTAAATATACCTTTAACATTAGGAAAGATAGTAGTAGTGTGGCAAAAACGTATGGAATCCTTTAAGTAAACAATAAAACCTACTAAATTTAATGTCAACTTGATGACAGAATTCAATAATACGACGTCATGCTGACCCCCTCCCCCGAATGAAGATTAATATAGGCCCTACTAAATTATTGATCTGCTGTGATTTAACCTTCTACAATTATATATTATATATATAATATTACATTTTATAATTATTATCGCTATGTTACTATTTGCAATTCACTATTACTACTACATATTTTCATTTAAAATTTTAAAGGGATAAAATATCTGGGGCAATGATAGAATAAGTTGAATTCTTCTATTAATTTTAAAATATATTAATTAGTTATATAATCAAAATTTATTGATTATATAAGTAATATACATATAATAGAATTATTTATTATATTTGTTAAAAAAATAAAATTTTCAATTTAAAATTTTTGGAAACTATTGTAATAATTTCATACTTAATAAATTGTATTTCCTCTTAATGGTAAATTCCATTTTGACTTGGCTCCTGGAACTAAAGTTTGCTCATACTCAATGTACCACAGTATAAAATTATTCTAATTAAAAAAATTTTAATTTTAAAATTTTAATTTTAATCTTTAAGTATTAAAAATAGTAAATTAAAAAATGGGTTATTTTCTGTAAACAAGAGTGAAATGCAAGACTCTTTACATTTTAGAAATAAAAGGGCTTTGTTTGTCATTATACTCTATTGACATTGTAGTGTTTGTTAAACAGAAACTACAAAACCAAATTCCCAATTGTATTGCGCGCAAAATATTTTTTCCCGCCCTTTTACGATGTGCCTTCAAGAGCCCCTTGAGCAAGGATCCAATTTCCTTCGGCTATAGACGCTTGTGTCAGAGTGTAACTTGAAACGGAACAGGTGGAAATATCTTGGGTGGGTAAGATGGGGGAATGGCAATCCCAATGATAAAAGCTAGGAACCTGCTATTTATAGTACGCAAGACGATTTCTGTGATTCGGAAGAATGACACAAATAAAAAAAGGAATTTTTTCGACTTCAGAATTTTCGGATGCTCTAACTATGTACTGTTGTAAACAATTAGAGTTGATGAATTCATATTTAATGGCAATGCCTTCAGAGTTAAGAAAATTAAAGAAAAAAATTAACAACAAATGTGATAATACATATGAAGCTCTATATTTCCACGTCTGCTGACAAGGAAAAATAATTTGTACAGTCAAATTTTATGGTATTTAAAGAGAAACATTTAATTTTTTTTTTTTTTTTGGTAAAACCGTGTAAAAAAAAAAGCTTGTGTGAGGCGCAGATATCTTATATATTTTTTAGGATACTACGGTGTGTGTGTGTGTGGGGGGGGGGGGGGGGAATCTACGGGGAGTTTGTAAAGGGACTTCTCTCTCCCCTTACAAATACTTGCTAGTTTTGTGAGATTTTTAAAATGAATTACACTTTTATACAAGATGCAATATGGAAGAACAAAAAATGAATGATAATTAAGAAAGGAATCGGGAAATAGAACGAAAATAGGATAGGGATCCGAAAAGCGAAATTAGATAGGGGAATAAGGGATGGATGATACATACATATATACACACACACACACATATATATATATATATATATATATATATATATATATATATATATATATATGTATATATAATTATTTATATGTATATATATATATATATATATATATATATATATATATATATATTCTGAAAATTGAAGACCTTCCGTTCTTCCCAAAAATTAATGGGTTTCTGACACGTTCATTGATTGAAACAATCATACCAAATACCCCCCTCCTCCAACTTGTTCAATTTTTTCGAGAGATATTGCGAGCACAGGTATACAACACAAGAATAATGGAAAAAAAAATGGTTACGTCACATTCAAGGATACTCAATAGATATAGATTTATCGAAATGTCTTTCCCCTATTATTCCGCAGGTAAAACACTAAAGCTTATATCCAATACTGTCTGGGCTGAGTCTATAGCCTGATAAAAGTTTCAACGAAATAAATTACATATTTATGGAGATATTTAGCTTGAAAGTGAATTTTGAATCCCCACTCTTATATATTGTGTTACAAATTCGGAAATATTTGTAACCTTAAACTTGCTTCTTCGCTTTCAGAAACTCGAGCAACTTTAGCATTTCTGAAAGACTTCGTTTCGCGTAAAGTTGATTAGAGAAGCGATATATCAAAATTTAATTTAACTAATTAGAAAATGAGTGGTGAAAAATGTTTGCAGTCCGTATGATTTCAGTTAGTTGCTAACTGGTTTGCAAACCTTTTATTGATTATTGTCTCAACTATTACTTTTCATTACTTTATGCTTTTCTACACAAAGGAAAATAAAACGCATTTCTCAAGCTCAAAAGTGCAGTTAGGTAAGAATAAAAACGATTTAAAAAATATACGAAATGCCCTGTATTTACAGAGTGACCACTGACGTTGCATCATACAATTTATTTATAGAAGGTTTTAAGGTATTATATAAAATTTTTGACCTCTTTCCCTAATAATCACTATACGGCTGGAATGTTGAGAACTTAAAATTCCCTTAAAAACTAAATAACTGACCTGCCTCAACATTGAAAGGGAAAAATCCCCTAAAACAATTTGTATTATATTTTGTGAATATTATAAATTAAATCACTTCAATATTAGACAATTCACAGATGCACATTTTATCTTTGCTTTATAAAATGAACTATAAAACCTCAGAAGAAAAAAAATGATATTTTTTTCAGAAGCCCCCAAGTATCTTGGAGACTTTTTATTCTGACTTTTAGGGTTACACCCTAAAAGTCAGAACCACATGAAACCTGTTCTGTCAGAGAGTTTGGAAAGCAGCAACAGTACAAGATAAGAAGCTCTAAATTGAATTTTTTTTTGTTAACTACCTTCACCACAGTTCATTTCAAATCTGGACAATGGAGATTTTCTCTTCCCTCAATATTAGCACTAAACAGTGTCTTGAACTGAATTGCCAGAATGAGAACTTTTGAAGTTTTATGGCTTTGTTCATATAACAAACCTGGTTGAGTGTTGGAAATTGAAAGCGTAATTCTTATGAAAATTTTATTTCAATTTTAAAAAATGGCAGAAAATGACCTAAAAAAAATAATGCTTTTAAAATAATTAATAAAAAAAGCCCCAAAATATCTAAAAGCGCACTAAAAATTTTAAAAAATGCTCTAAAAGAGAAAAGGCCCAAAAAATGCAAATGCCATCAAATTCGAGGTCCTAATACTGTCTATTAACTGTAGGTTTGCTTTTAAGCAAAACACGGTGTGAAAACTATTAAAAGTAGATAATTCGATTAAAATATTTTGAATAATTAACTAACTGCAACTATCATTAGTGTTTCTTTCAAGACTGTTTGGGCAGGGGGGAGGAATGAAAATTTAGGGGGGGGGTTCTATTTGCCCTATATAAATATATCTAAATGCTGTCACATAGAACCTAGATTAACATAAAATATCTCCGAGGAGGGGGCCAATAATCGTTACTAAGGCGTCTTTGCTCCCCCCCCCCCCCCCCAGAGGTATACCTGAAAGAAACACTGACTGTCATAATTGATTGTGGAAATAAATATATCAACATCCAAAAATAATGGTAATCTAAAAATTATGGATTAAAACATATATACTTTTAAAGTACTTACAAATTTCCAACAAGAGGATATTTGAAATCCTTTAAAATGACATAAAGTTAAGATTTTTACCTTAGAAATTTTCTACGAAAGGCATCCCTCCATTGGGAAAATGACTAGTCATCTCGCATTTAATAGACATATATTTCCCCCAATTTCTTTTAATGAAACTAAATTTCTCTGAAATAGGTGGATTTACCCCCAAATCTCAATTCCTGGATTAAATTAAAAAATATCTGACACAAAAGTAGGACTAATCACTAATACTCAACTACATTTAATTATGCAAAAGCAACATAAAGGAGCTCAAAACATAAAACACAAACGTTTCTTGTTAAACATATAAGTGTTAATTTCTGAAAGAGCAGTCTTCTAGGAGACATGGAATGCCTACTACTAGATTTCCTATATTATTTTGTTCCAGTACAGCATATTCAGATCAGGGGGGAGGCAGTAGGAGCAGCCCTTAGGTGCCAAGTTGGAGAGGGAATGTCATTAAGACAAACTTTTTATAAATTCAAAAATGTGAAATGAATTTAAAATTGCAATTAAAGACGCATCTAAAATTGAAACTTAATTATATTAAAAATATTATATTACTTGACTATTAATTATTAACTTAATTATACTAAAAAACAAGCATATTAAACGTTATTACCATGAATAATATTTTATATACAAAAATTAACATTTTGTTCCTATTTAATACAATAAGCAAATTATATACAGGTCACTAATTTTACATAACAATAATAATAGCAACATTTTTATTATACCGGTATATACAAAATAAAGTCAGACACCTGCTCCAGTGGGGAAGGTGGCGCCAATTTTACTGTTTGCCCTGGGTGCCGATACTCCAAGTTATGACTTCAGTAGAGATCACATTAACTCAAATTTAATCTATGGAATATATTTCTCTATATATTCTTGTGCTGCTTACATTTTCTTTTTGTTGAATCAAAACAGTCCAAAATGCACTCACAAAGGCTTTCTGGATAAAAAAAATTAGAATAATAATAAAAATTGTAATATGTGCTTTGGATAAAAAGAAAAACTTGCTTTTCTGGTACCCCTAACTGCAGTTGTTGATTACATTTGCTTCTTTGATGAATCAAATTAGCTAAAAATGCATTTGCAAAGGTGAGATGTATTATCCACATTTTAAGCAAATACACTTCTATCCTTTGATGCAAACATTGGGTGTCTTGAATAGTTCTTGACGACATCTACTTCTTTGATGAATAAAGCAGCCAAAAATGCATTTGCAAAGGTGAGATGTATTATCCACACTCTAAGCAAATACACATTTAGCCTTTGAGACAAAAAATTGTGGATGTTTCGAATATTGCACATCTTCCTCATTACCCAAATGTAAAGGTTCCTCAGGTAAGGAAAATTGATGTTTCTTCTTTTCGATTGGTAGAGTCTTTGAGATGTGGCACATATACTAATAACAAATACTATATATATATAAATATTTTATGTAGAACATGTATATAATATAGAGGTCAATTCTTACTTTTATACAATGTCCTGTTAACAGGCAGAAGTCACAACTATAATCCTGAGTGCTTAGAATTATGTTAGCAATAGGGTTAAAATAATGCCACAGATTGCTACTGAATTGGAAGTACATCTAGTTCTACCAGAAAATTTTTAAAACTTTTGCTTTAAAGAGTTTTGTGTCCACAGATTATCTCTGCACTGTGCTGAGAAGCAGCGATAACTGGAAAAACATTGTTCACAAGTAATGATGGATAATCAGATGAGCACTTTCTTGTTTATATCAAAATAGTTGCTTACCAGAAATAATTTAATTGCAGGAGCAGATTTATATGTTTGGGGGACCCATATGATATGATCTTTTTGTGCCTTCACAAAAATAATTTTTAATTCGCATAAAGTAAATGTCATATAAATTCTAGTTTATTTGCATTTATGATACTCTTAATTCCTTATTATAATTTATTTGCAATTTAAGAATATTCATTTATAATGGTAATATTATTTTTAAAGTAAATATAAAAAATAAAATAAATGAAATTTGCACTAATATATTTAGGGTTTCTTATTTATCAATGCAATAGAAAACATTTTTTTTTTTATACTTCCTTTTAGGAGAATTAAATTAAATATTTTAATAGAATGTTTTGAATAATCTTTAAATTTGCCTGTGAAGATAATTTTGTATAGTGAGAGCAGAAATTCTTATACTTATTTTTAAGACAGTTAAATAAATTATATTTTAATAAAATGTTTTGAATACCAAAGTCATTTAGAATACTATGGGTATTTGTACATATTTGAAAATGTTTGTTTATCTCAGCACAAGAGAACTCACTTTTCCATTTTTGTTAGAATTATTAAAACATTTTAAAAAGAAAGGGTCCAAACATTAAAAGTTCACTGCAAATTGAATTTTTTTTTTTTTATATATATTCTCCATGAAGAATGGCTGAACTGCTAATCCATATAAATAGAATTGAAAATATGCTTACAATGTAATCCATATTTCAATTTTTTGGGACCAGGGGCTGTTGTGATATTAATAAAAAAGAATCTTCCATAGATACCATTATGAGGTAATATATTTTAAGAAATTTATATCATATTAATCAGCAACACAATTAAATTAAATGTGTTTATACAGCAGATGATTTTAAAAAAAAATTCCAATTTAAATAAAAAAATCAACAGTTGCTCCAGTCTGACGGAGCCGAAATATTTAGCATGAATAACATTTTCTAAAATAAAACTTCAATAAAGTTTAATAACATTATTTGATTTTTTCAGACTCATTTTGTTTATAGGCTTTTAAAGTACTGCACATTACTTCTTAAAAGTTTATAGCTAACTAACACTTTTTGTTTACGCCCCAATTTTATCTGGATACTTCGACCATAGATTTCCTGCCAAAATATCAAATTATTTTACTATTTTGTTTTTCGGTATATAAATTATACTATATATCTTTTACACTTGCTTGCAGGCTCATAAATGCATACTTGAATACATATAATTTTATCTATTCTGTTCAAACTTCACAAATCATTAAACATCTTTGGAATCCCCAAGCCCACTTAACCTCCTAATTTTTGTAAACAGAATAAAATATCTTGTGCTTATGCATCAATATTTCAACAAGGAATAAGTAAACAGATTGAGCTGCAACAAGTATGACATTTTAAGTAGGGGAGAGAGGGCACATTTGAACGATTTTTTGGAAAATCATTTTATTTCAGACTTGAAGTTTAGTTATTGTATTTTTGAATATTACACTAAAAAAAACAATGTACATTTCTTAGTCATATGTGCCTAAAACTGAATTTTTTTTAAAAATATATGTAAGGTTTTAAAAAATTTGAAATTTTTCTGTTCAAACTTTCCCATAGGGGTACTTTTGAAGAACAATTAAAGAAACATGAAGTTATTAAGAGTTTTTACTGAACACCCCAGGTAGCACAAATACGTAATTCTTACGTATCAAGCAATACGTAATCTTTACGTGTCAGGCCATACGTAATTATTACGCAAAAATGGTACGTTAGAATACGGTATACCAACCGTTATAAAAAAGGTTATTATTACGTATCCTTATACATTATTATTACGTATCCTTATACGTTAATATTACGTATATTCACATACGTGTTTATTACGTATCCATATACGTTATTATTACGTATATCCACATACGTTATTATTACGTATACCCACATACATTATTATTACGTATCTACATACGTGTATATTACGTATCCACATACGTTATTATTATGTATATCCACATGTGTTATTATTACGTATCCAGATACATGTTAATTACGTATCACATACGTGTATATTACGTATATCCACATACGTTATTATTACGTATCCAGATACATGTTTATTACATATCATATACGTGTATATTACGTATATTCACATACGTGTTTCTTACGTATATCCACATACATGTTTATAACGTGTTCCCATATGTATTTATGCGTTCCCATACGCATTTATAATGTATTCCCATACATATTTATATTGTGTTTCTACATGTATTTATTACATGTTTATATTGTGTTTCTACACGTATTTATTACGTGTTTATATTGTGTTTCTACACGTATTTATTACGTGTTTATATACATATTTATCACACATTGGACAACTCTACAGAATAGTGCATGTTGCAGACATGATATTTACAAAGTTTTATGCAGATTGTGTTGATTTCAATAATGTACTTGAATTTATAAATTTGAAATCAACACAATCTGAAACAGTATCTTTAAAATTTAAAATACATTCATCTAAATCATATTTTTACAAAGATACGATATATCAAATGTGTCATATATGCAAAATTCACAATACTATAGAATCACTCTGTTCATATGTAATAAAATTTTTATTTTAATTTATATTATATATTGTTAATACAATAATTTTAATGCAAAAATGTTTTTTTCCTTTATTTTCAGTTTATATTTAAATATATTTTTAATTCTAATTATTTCTAAATATTGCAAAAATTATAATCTACTACATTATGAAATATAATTTTAAATCTAAAAGATAAGCTATTTTAAATTGAAAATAACTTAAAAATACAGAATAAAATTTTGGGATATATTAAAACACATAATACTTAAAACATTTTTGCAATTTTTAAAGAGTTAATTTTTTAAAAGTAAACTTCAATACTAAAAATATATAAAAAAAACAATATTAATAATATTGTAATTAAGTTTATAGGCTATTTTAAATTACAATTATAGGCTATTTTAAATTTTAATTTAGCATGCTAAAACTACACATCTCTGATCAATGGTGGTATCATGCAACTGTGATGATTTTTAAGAGTGAAAACAGTGAGTAAGGGCACAGAGCCCAAGTAGAACATGTTTCTAGATACACAGAACACAAACTGTTTCACAATTATTTCTAAAAATTGCAAAAATTATAATCTACTACATTATGAAATATAATATTGTGTTTAATGTTTTTAAAAAAATTCCCAGAATTGTGTTTTTATTTCTTGTACGTATCATGTTTATTTTCTTTTAAGTATAAGGCTTTTTTAACTTCTTCCAGGTATTTTTTTTTATTTTCTTAAAAGTATCAAATTATTTTAATTTAGTATTGTGTTTTTTAACATTTCACCCCAGTATCAACTTTTTTTTAAAATTTGTCCTAAGTAGCATATTATTTTAAAATTTCTTCCTAGTATATATTTTTTTTTAATTCTTCCAAATCATGTATTTAAAAAAATTATACCGAAATATCGTTTTTTAAATGCTTATAAATGAGACTTACTATTTAACCTAGAGAGCTTAAATTAGTGTTATTTTCTTTTGCTTTTAATGAGTCTTAATTTGATATATAACATGACTATGCTATTTCAAATTTGAATTTTTTGAAAAGCTTCAAATTTTTTTTTTTTAAATCTCAAAAACACCCCTTTTAATTTTTTTGAAAAAAAAATATATGCTTTATGGACTACTTGTATGCCAAGTTTCATAATGGGAAGCCAATGGGTTCCTATGAAAATTATTTTTTTTTTGTATTAAACTATAAGTGAAATTAGCTAAATTACAAAAAATTTAATTTCCATAGGAACCCCTTAACGACCGACTATGAAATTTGGCACACAAATAGTCCCTTAATGTCTTTAATCACTGTACCAAAAATGATCGATTTCTGAGGTATCAAGGTTCAAACCATTAATTGATTTGACACGGAATAACATATACTTAGTACATAACTCATTAACCAGTTGTTTCAAACATTCAGACCACATATGTTCTTTTCAATTTTAACAATTTGCTACACACTTAATATTTCACATATGTCACTCAAAATTTAATTTTGTATTTACAATCAGTTACAAAACGTTACTTTTCAAGAACTTTTAAAATAAGTACTTCTCCAAACAAGTGAAGACAATTTCATCTCTTCCTTGCTCAAGAGTACAAACTCTCCCAGTTGCAGTATCAGGCTCTACTTTTTGCGAAATGGTCTCACCTAGCACATTCAAATATTCAATACGTCACTTGGTTGAGGATAAAAGAAAGAAGAAGGTCCTTTAGGATGTAGGAAGCTAACTATATAGTCGCTCGTCTTTTCAAGAATACATGCAAGCTACCAAGATCCTTTATAGAGTATAGTGACAAATCCAGATTCAATTTTTGTTTAATTAGTTGGTGTAATATAGTCTAATGCTGTCACACGTTCAGTAAATTGGTGTTCACTACAGTAATTATGCTTAACATGAAGTATATTTTCAGAAATTGGGTAGAAAGAATGAAGTTTTTGAGTACCCATGATTGCCTTAAAGTCATTCAACTGTGGCGACAGTATTTCTTTAACTTCTTCATACTCATCAACTGTGCTGTACTCAAAAACTTCATTCTTTTTACCCAATTTCTGAAAATTGGCTTCTTGTTAAGCATTATTACTGTAGTGAACACCGGTTTACTGAACGTGTGACAGCATTCGACTATATTACACAAACTAATTTAGTAAAAATTGAATCTGGATTTGGCACTATATAGTCTATAAAGGATCTTTGTGGCTTGCATGTATTCTTGAGAAGAATAATGTTACGAGCGACTATAAATTAAGCTTCCTACATCCTAAGGGACCTTTTCTTACTTTCATCCTCAACCGAGTGACGTATTGAATGTGCCAGGTGAGACCATTTTGCAAAAA
This sequence comes from Amaurobius ferox, assembly GCA_951213105.1. Classification (NCBI taxonomy): domain Eukaryota; kingdom Metazoa; phylum Arthropoda; class Arachnida; order Araneae; family Amaurobiidae; genus Amaurobius; species Amaurobius ferox. Next base: position 147,154,412 of record OX578144.1, on the reverse strand, counting down.
GTAGAGCCTGTTACTGCAACTGGGAGAGTTTGTACTCTTGAGCAAGGAAGAAATGAAATTATCTTCACTCAGTTTGGAGAAGAACTTATTTTAAAAGTTCTTGAACGGTTTGTAATTATAATTGTAAATATAAAATTATATTGAGTGGCATGTGAAATATCAGGGTGGCCACTCTTCAGACACATTGAAATTCCCTGACTTTTCCAGGTGAATTGAAAAGAAATTCCAGACCAGTAATTTTAACATAAAATGCGTGCACATCCCTATTTAGTTACAAATTTGATTAAAGAATCTTAACAATTACTCCACTATTAAAAAAAAAGTTATATTAAATCAGGAGAAAAAAATACACATTTTTTGTTTTTACAAATAAATTTTGACATTTTTAATAAAAAATACATGTAAATGCAGCAAAATTGAACTACTGAAATATTTAAAAGAATTTAATGTTTTTTTTCCCTGAAGAAATAAAAAGAAATAGTCTAAACTGATGTCCTTAAATATGGGCATTGCAAATTGTTCACAATGACAGACATTAAAGATATGCAAAAACTACACTGTAACAAGCTACAGCCATTGAATAATTAATGTCAATTCAGCAATGTCAAAAGAATGTCATTAAAATAGAAAAAATATTGTAAAATGTATATAATATTCTTGGCAACAGTTGTCCAAAATGGAGCACAAACTCTGCATTTTTGTTTTTATACGGAATCAAATGGACACATGGCAGCCTTTATTTAGAAGTTACGAGTACAGCATAATACTTGGCGAAATTTTTCGAAAATGGCATACAAACTGGGCAGTCCTGTTTTTATAAGGACAACTAGAATTTAAAAAAAAAAAAAAAAAAAAAAAAAAAAAAACAGAATTTTCACAAAATTCCCTGACTTTTCCCGGTTGAGTGGCCATCCTGAATATTAAGTGTGTAGCAAATTGTAAAAATTGAGAACATATGTGGGCTGAATGTATGAAAAAACTGGCTAATGAGTTATGTACTAAATGTATGTCATTTTGTGTCAAATCACTTAATGGTTTGAACCTTGATATCTAAAAAATTGATCATTTTTGGTACAGTGATAGTACCAGTAAAGTTTAAAAACACCGTAAAATTTCATATTTTTTGCGCTTTTAGATTTTCAGTTATTCACTTTTTTAAAAAAGCCAAATCTGGTAAAGTTTTGAAATCTTTAAACAGTGGTAGATCAAAAACTATTTGACCAAGAGAGTTCAAATTAGTGCAGTCTTTTGTTTTCGATGGACCTTAATTTGATATACAACATGATTATGGTATTTAACTCTTTTTTAAAATTGGAGTTTCTAAAATAATTACAAACTAAAAGAGAAATTGTTTTTAGAGAATAGCATAGTCATATCAAATTAAGACCCATTAAAAGAAAAAAAAATGACACCAATTTGAGATCTCTAGGTCAAATACTTTTTTTTTTTTGCCAAATTTCGCTTTTAAGAAAGTCAATAACTGAAAACTAAGAGCCCAAAAAATCTAATATTTACAGTTTTTGTCAGCTTCACTGGTACTACTATTGTACCAAAAATTATCATTTTCCATGATGTCAAGGTTCAGATCATTGGTTGATTTGACACAGAATGACCCTTGGATGAATATTCAATTTGGCAGTATTTTAATTTCTTAAGTTTTACACCATATATGAAATATTGTTTAAAAACAAACTAATTATTCTTTGTAATCAAAGTTAGAGGTAAGTTACGGTACAGGAAAATTAAGCGTTCTGCATTTTCAGGTTGCAGCCTATTACCATCTTTAAGTTTAAAATTTAAGTTATACCATCTTTAAGTTTAAAATACATAAAAACATGTAAAAGAATAATTTCTGATTTTACAATATTTGAAATAAACATGCATGCATGACAACAAATGCAATCTCGGACCACGTTTTCATTTAATCTCCGCTTAGATAGTATTAAATGCGAGCATGGATGCACATACCACGATGCATGCACTTTTCCCGTTTGCTTTTAAAGCAATATGTGCATACATACAACAAAGCTAGGAAGATATATAAAATAAAATAAAAGTTAAAGCTAAATATAATTAAATAAGTTATATAAATTAAGCAACATGTTAACCTAACACTAACCTAACACGGGAAAATAAAGTTCAAGATACAAACCTTTCTGTGCTACAAACCATGGCGGGAAACGTAAAGAATGATTACTGCACTCAGTGTTGCCAGATGCACAAAGCTTATGGCTTCGTCCCCTGAGGTAGAAATGAGTCCGTTCTGGAAGCTTCCAGAACTGCGTGACGTCACGGCGGGGTTAGAGCTTGGGAGGGTGAAAATAAACAAGAAGGGATACATGAAAATGCCTTGGGGAAAAGGGTTCGAGAACAAAGCTGAAAGAGGATTTGAGCAAGGGGGAGCGTTAATGGTTATTTTTACGTATGAAAAATGGTAATTTTAATGTAATATAAACGGTATTTATAACGTATGATAAACGGTATTTATAATGTATTTTAAACGGTAATACATAAAAATGCCTTTGGGAAAAGGGTTCGAGAACAAAGCTGAAAGAGTATTTGAGCGAGAGGGGAGCGTTAATGGTTATTTTTACGTATGATAAATTGGTATTTTTAACGTAATAAAAACGGTTATTTTAATGTAAAATAAACAGTAATACATACGTATTTAAAACGGTATTTCTACATACGGTATGTTCATACACGGTAATTCATACGTATGATATACGGTATTTTTATATACCGTTTACTCATAACGGTATTATAACCGATGTATTACCGTTTATCGTATAACACATACGAAAATATAACGTATAAACGGTTTATCAACGGTTATAATACCGTATGTGTGTTACCTGGGACTGCACATCCTCAAACAAAATACATGATAATCAGAATAAAATGAAACAATTATATATAACTGAAATTACTACATATGTTATTTAACCAAATGTTTATATCCATAAAAATTAGCATCAAAGAACATTGTAGAAACAGCATGTAAGAATCCTCCAGTTATTTTTGGTTGGGGTAACTTTTTTACAATATCCTCGAAATCCACCAAACTGATATCTGATGCCTCTAGGAAATAAAACTCATAATCATTTTCTTTCATATGAAGGAATCTATCCTTACATTCTGTTTTATCCTGTAATTGCAATTCAATCTGACTAACATAGTGAACAATAGTTATTTTTGTATGAAATTGAACTAGAATAAAATCATTATTGTTCAAATCTTCTAAAATAAAAAATTTCAGACTTTGAGCTTTTTTTGACATAAATTCAAACCATAGGTACTGTTAAAGATTTTTCTGTAAACCACAATCAAAACTAAATATAGTGGTACAGGTTAGCTATAATTTAAATAAATTCCTACACTACAAACATTGTAGGGGCGCGGTAGCCCATTGGTTAGCGCGCTGGAGTTGCATTCGGTAGGCCCGGGTTCGATTCCAGCCACTGCCAAAACTGCCGCCGTGTTCATGCGGAGTACGATCACGTTAAACATGTGGGTCCGAAAGTCCTTCCGAGAGGTTGGTGGTAGGGGAAGGAGGGTACGGTCCCTGTGGATGCCTCTCCCACTGGGTTCCAGTCTAAATTGGGTGGCACTTCCCGACCGTCCAAACAGTTACCTTACACCTTTCTGGTAGGTCGGACGGTCTGGGTTTCAACAACAACAACTACAAACATTGTGCTCTTAGTCCTCAGGACGAGTCGGACGGTCTGGGTCTTCAACTACAAACATTGTGATATATTGTGAAGAGAACTTTTAACTTTTATATAAAAGTAAATAACATGCTAGATAATAATTATATAGCAATTAAACACATTGTTCATAAATCATTGAAACTTTAATAGTAAGGTGACTCATAAGTAATCTGAATCTTTAATTTTTGCAGTAAATTCAAAAATAATTATATTTAGATACTTTCATAACTCTTTATTATGTAGTTTTGATTGTTCAATGATGCTCAATGCCCCAACTTTCTGTTCAAAGGTACCCCATCACATGAAGTTTAACACTATTAACTACTAAGTTAAGCTTACATATTTGAATAAAACAAAGCTTGTAATCTAAAATGCCAATCTTCAGTTAAATATTAAACAATCAGTTAATATTATACAGCTAAAATACACTCAATCTTAAAGCTTACAACTTTATTTTGATAGTTTAGATTCAAAACGGAAAATAATGCATACCTTGGTCAGATGACAGTATCCAGGAAAACTGGTAGAGCTTTGGCTACTTTGTTGCTTTACAAGAATAGTAATATGCTGTCATTTATATCTAAACAACAATGTTTATCTTAAAGAGAATATTTAGGGTGTTCAAAGGTACCCCCTCTCCCTTACTACACATTTCTGACCCATTGGAAAACCCAGGTTAAAGTAAAATTCTTGCTTACTGTTTATAGCTCGTCATTTAGTTTTTGAGATGTAAGCCTTACAAACTTGACAAAAGGAAAAATTTCAAATTTTTTTACAACCTGACAAGACAATTACTTGTAAACTATAAGAGCTATTTTTAAAGATAAAATACAGATTTAGAAACTAATTTTCCTATTGCATATTTTTGTCATTCACTCTTCATATTGGTTATAATTCCGAAGATACTTAAAATAAGAAAAATGAAAAATTACATTAGGTTTGGAGATATAAGCATCCAAATTGTTTACATTTTTCATAATGCTTCGATTTCGACACAGATACTCAAAGCATAGATTCACATCAAAAATAAATAGATATAAAAAGACATTTTATAATTGTACAGTATTGCATTTATAACTAGATTTATGAGAATTACTTATATTTTCATTTTACCAATTTAAATAAAAAAGAAATGGATACAAAACTAAATTTTATAAATGAATGATATTGCATTTCTGATATTTTCAATTTCTTACATCATCTGTTTATTTTGGCAAAGACTTTTCAAATTCATATATTGTGTTTAGCCAATTATTGAAACAGAATGAAAGTTATGGGAATATCTTCTAATGCAATTTTATCGCTTTCATATTTTTTGTAAATTTGTTTACAAATGGAACCAGGATGTTTTATTCTTCAGATTTACATGTGAAGTGCAGATAATTTTGTATAATGAAAACAGATATTCTTAAATACTTCTTTATTACAATTAAATTAATTATTCAGAATAAAATTAAATATTTTAATAGAATGCATTGAATAAGAATGCCACTTAGAATACTATAGGAATTTGCATACAACTGTACATTTTAAGTTTTTTATGTATATTCTATATGAAGAATGTGTATGCTGCTAGTGTCATTGTACATTTGAAAAATTGATAATAATATAGCACTCATATTAAATTTAAATAATTTAATATGAGTGCTTCATTTTCAAAATAATTTGTAGAAATTATAACCTAAATATTTGATAATGCTAATTTTCATGCATTTTATAAATTATGTTTATGAACAATTTTTGTTTTATACAGCCAAAAAGCAAAATGCTGCATAAAAAGTGATTCAACAAAGACTTCAAAGAAAAATATCTGAAAACTTTTTATATTTTTAGTATTCATTCACAATAAATTGTCATAGGGCTATATAGCAACTAATTGTTACAGAGCTATCAGTAGGAATTTTTCTCAGTGAGGTAGCATATTCTAATATTACCGCTTTAGATATATATTTTAAACATGAACTTCAGTTAAATACAAAAAGACAAGATTTATAATTTTTAATCTTTAAATTTGAGACTAGATTGTAACAATATTGGCGTTTTGAATCAAAATGTAGATACTAAATATAATATTTACCTTTATAAATTTTTGAAGTGTTTTTTAACTTATCCTTCCAAAAGGCAAAAGACGGCGATAAGAAGGTTGCGCAAATTTTAATATAGTAAAGTGAAAATTGTTTACTTTTATGTAACTTAAAATAATCACGCTTCTACAATAAATTTGTTTTGGGTATTGACTTGATTGACTTTAGGTTTACTGTGCACTAGCTTTGCGCCAATTTTGCCAAGCATTGGCTGTAAAAATCACTTGTTATTGTAAATGCGACGCACACAACTGTGAGCTTATTACTAAATAATATGTAATAAATTTATGTATAAATTATAAAGCTATAGTCCTAGTTTGCCCAGTGGAAGCCAAATTTAAAATATTCAGCGTAAGAAATAAGAAAACGGTTAATAATATACCCTCAGAGTCATTCGACGGCTCTATAGCGCCACCTATTGCAGAATTGGAAAACTAAAAATTAATTAGTTTGTTTGAGTTTTTTATTTATATCTTTTTAATTTATTAATATTTTGCAAAAATGCGTTCCACTGGGCAAACTAGATATTCCCTTCTATGTATCGCGACAAATTTCATAAAGATCTGAGCACTGGTTATTTCACAGTTGTGTGCGTAAGAATGCCCTATACTTTAACATGGGTGGAAAAAAGTCGAAGTCCGCCTTAAAAGAAGTTTCAATGGGTGTTAAGCAAATTTCTATACAACACACGCTTGTGCCATTGTGACAAACTGCGATTTCCTAAGAATAGGATGTTGCACTAACGCGTCTGTCCGTTGCACTGACGATCCTTCAACTCATTGAGTTCTCTTTTCCACGTATGATGGTTCTTTTCATATATAGTCCCCTTTTCCACGTATGATAGTCATAAAGTAGAGGTCTTTTGTGGCTTGGTTCATTAGCTAAGGCCCGACTTGAAGCGTGGGCCGGATCAAGCTCATTATTTAAAAAGTCGGGCGGGGCGTATTTAATTTTGAAAAGTTTTTGAGCGAATGTTAATAGAGTACATGAGATTATTGACCGGGACGGTCTTCAAGCCGGACTATTTCATGCCTTCTCCAGCTTTAAAATAATTGGAGGTTTGGGTCTCTCATTAGAATGGTGTGCCTCCGCCCCCCGCATGGGTTACCCTGGGCCGGGTGAAAGTCTGATATTTCCGCCCGTGCATACATCTGTACAGCTTTCCAACTAATTATAGCAATTATTTTGCAAAATTGTAACAAATATTTTATTTTGTCATGGAATACAAATGTTGTTACTAAATATCGAATACAGCATTTTTACTTTCCGTATATACATAATGTATAAGGAAAGTATTGTTATGGGGTCAAAAATTCGAGTTTTCGACGGGAGAGCACGTTTCAAGCATTCCTGATCACGAATCAAACATTTTTGAGGTGATGTCTGTGTGTGTGTCAATGAATCTGTGGAGACGATATCTCACGAACGAATAGAGCGATTCGAATGAAATTCGGTACAAAAATCACAATCCGTGAATACTGGAAGCCTATTGTTTTTTAACGTAATCGGATGTTCAGAACCTCCTAAATTTTCGAGTGAAATTTTGAAAATTCATCAAAAAATCAAAACCTTTAATAAAGTTACGCAAATAGACATGTTTTATGTAATTTTTCCTTAGAAAACGATTGACATAAACTTTAGAACGCTAGCATGAACCGTTCTCGAGATATTGCACATTTTTCAAATAAATTTATCAAAAAATCCCATAAATTAAAAAAAATATTAACTGTTGAGAAACATGTTCACTTTTCATATGTAATATCATGCGATAAATTTGGTGACATCATTCTCGTAGATCTAGCTCGTTCCATTCATGAGAAAAGATACTTTGAGTAATACTTTTGTATTTGAACGCCAATAGTTATTTATCTGCTATAAGTATAACTTATTTCTCCGTCCATAACACTCGGAGAGATTTTGGCGCCGAATTTGGCGGAATGTCGCCAACTTGGCGACTTTTTTAAATGTTGCTAAATTAACGAAAATCTCGCCATATGGATAAAAATGACACTAAATGAATGAAAATGACGACTAATCGACGAAAATTCAATATCTTTGAAAAAATATAAATATCGACTATAAGAAAAACCTATTTTTTTATTGTAAAAGTAGTAAATTCATTGCATTATATAAGGAAAGTCATGTGTTGCCCACATCAGATCTTTTAATTGATCACCGAAAAAATGTTCAATTATTCTTGCAGAAATGTTGAGTGAAATGATAATAGACTTCTAATGCTGTTTTTTCAAATTCTCTATTTAGAGATTTTTAAAATGAAATACAACTTTGGTAAATTCTTGAACTGAGCTTATAAATGTGTATATTTTAGACCAAAATTCTCATTTAATATATTTATGTGTATGTAAGAGTTCATTTCCATGAAAAATCCAGTAAACTTTGTTTTTGGTATAATTTAATATAAATTAATAAGTTACAATTTACCCAAATTTAACTTTTCTAGTCTAAATATAAATTTTAATAAAATTAAATGAAAATCAGTCAATAGCCATATCAATTTAAAACTGATTTTATTTTTTTCTTCTTTCAGATAAGATATAAACCGAATTAAACCTCTTTTCTCAACTAACCATTACTGAAATGTACATTTATAGATGATTTTTTTTTTATATGCATAAAGGAGAACACTAAATATAAATAAACAATGATATCATTTGAAAATTCTTGAAAAGTCTCTTCAGGTCTTAAATCACATACTTCAACCAAAATATTTGGACTGATCCAATTTAGCACCTTCTCTAAACAAAATATACTCCAGTTTAAAATCGTTATTTTTAGAGTTGAAGTAGTTTAGCTATATTACTAGTTGATACATTTTACGTAACGTAACTATTTGAAATTACTGAATAATTTATATTTAAAATCTTTGTTGCAGAAGAAAAATTCTGATGTGAGCAGCAAATGACTTTGCTTTCAGACTGAAATTTATTTTCTCCTTTCTTTCATAATGCATTGAATTGTGTTCAGCTGCACAAAGTATATTAACAGTTTAATTCAATTTTCTTTTCATTTAGCAACTTTACATACTTTAAAATGGCAGAGTAACAAAAATGGAAAAAAAAAAATATCTTGAGAACAGTTTGTCCTACAGTAATGGGGTTGATTTTATTCTTTTTATTATAACAAATTATGTATACAATAAGCATTTAATCAATATATGCAAGCATAGTCTTTTATTTCAGAATATGATTTTTTCTGGTTCTATTTTAAAGAATCATACTAAAATCTAATCAGCACTAGGGTGACAGTGCCTACTGAATTTTGTCTAATAGTTTTTGAACTAGAGTGGATACATACATTGCAAAGATACGCACACAGACATCACACAAAAAATAGTGGAAGTGTTTTAGTGTGCCTAAAATATGCAGAGTAGATCCATTAAAATGTCAATTTCCAATCCTATTCAAATACTCTTACATTACCATGTATTAATTGGAAAGAAAAAACTGACCTAATATTTCTAATAATTCTAGTAAATATACCAGCAATAAAGAAATATAAACATTCAAAATCTTGATTTAAAAATTATTTTAAAAACTAGTGAGATTTACACTTTGTTCACCATAGTTTACATATACATATAAAAAGTAATAAGATTATTTGATTATTACAAAATTAATCTAATCCAATTTAATCTGCATAACAATGAAAATCAACATACTCATGATTAAAAAGGTGTATAATTTAATCATTTTGAGTATCATGTCTAATTTTATTCACATATTTAATTCCAATGATCTACTTTAACAATGTATAATTGATTAAAATTAATTCTTCAAAAGCATAGTGAAGCTTTAACTTAGCAGATCATGTATCTACTGATGTGATGTTTCCCCTTAGCAGATCATGCAGAAACGATTGTTAACATTTTGTTAAGAAAGTTGCTATTCAGAGATAGTATTGGAGAACTGATAAGTGATTTCAATCATTGTACAAATTGTCATTTAAAATTGGTGAAACACTAATAGGTCAAGAACATGTATAAGGCAAGAAATACTTCAAGCTTAGTATCATAAAACAAATTTATTGTAAAAAAATATAATTAACACTAAATTTTGCAAATAACCATGAATTTTATTCTGCATACAATTCACATAAAAGCAGTATCAAATATGTTTTCAAAATATGTTTATATTCTAAGCTATTTGTTGTAATACCATTTAGTTTAATTAATATAAAGTAGTGTTTATACATGCAAATGAAGTTATCATTGGTGATATGGTTCCGTCAGGCCATCTTACAAGTTTTTTCATTAGTTCATGTTCACAGCTGCTTCTAATATCAATATCAACTATATAAATAATATGTAAATATCCAAAATGAAAAAGCTGAATCTAATTGGACTTCCAGAATAATCATTTAGTTAAACAAATATTTTTATATCAAGATAATGAAATAAATTCAAAACATATTAATTAATAATAAAATCAAATACATAACTTTAATTTCAATTAATTTTTCAAAAGAATACTAAATTTTTTAGATACAAGAAAATGCGAATATTTTTAAAACAAAACTGAATCCAGCTAAATTTTCTATAAAATTTTTAGTCCATTCTTGTTCAATTAGATTAAAAACCTGTAAAAATAAATGAATTCAATAATATTTAATAGAGTTTCAAAACAATTCTCATCTTTAACTGTTTTACACATATCAAATGAATTGAATATCAACAAAAGGCCTGACATAAACCACACACAGGCCATCATTTTTTCTTTTTTTTTTTTCGTCAACAAACCTTAATGAATATTATATAATTGTTAGCAATATTTTTACTCTCTCATACTATAAAATATAGTACAGAAAAAATATTGTTTTCATGAACGATTTACAGATTTTGATGCCAATTATATGTTTCAGAACTTCCAGAACACATTTTGACTATTTTTAGAGTGATGTCCATCTGTATGTCTGTTGGGCGATTCCACTGTCACGTGCGCGACATTCAGACTACATTTTCAACTATATTTTCTTGTAGACCTTTTTTGCAAGAATGAAGTTTTAGAATTTGTTATGGTCTGATGAAAGTACTTCAGTTGGCTGATTTTATAAGCACAAGAAATTTTTCTTAAACTTTTCAAATCCCAAGTTTTTTAATTAAACCTAACTGTCACGTGCAGGACACACTATTTGACAGGACTTTTTATTATATCTCCTTCTAACAAAAATTTCTCTGAATCTGCTGTAGTCACGTGACTTCAGCATTTTTTTATATATATCTCCTTGGTTCATATTAATTATTCATAAATGTTTAAAGGAGGTAAGGTAAGCATATACCCAAGTAATTCTTTTTAAATAAATGTCCCGTGTGGGACAACTCCGTCACGTGCGGGACATTGTGTGATTTGATTTGTCACTTAATAAAAATACAATTGTTTTATGAATTTCAAGAAGTTTATTTTAATGTGAAAGTACTAAACTATTATTAGAATATGAATATTAATTAATTATTAATTAATAATAATATATTAATAGTAAAAATATATATAAAAAGAGAAACACAATTTGAAACAAAAATTAAAGCAAAGCGTTTATGTTCCAAACAGAAATATAAAGTATTTAAGTCATAGTATTTTGTTTGCAATGTTTGATTACAGTTTTACAGGTCAACAAATTTGCAAGAGCCTCTACTATTAGCAACAACTGGTGCTGAAATAACCTTCACTATCTCTTTACATTTGTAAGGAATTTCGTCATGATGTTTTGGCCACTTGAAGTAGCCCTTGATTTTTTGCTCTTCCATCACGTTTACTACAAATGTACCATTTTCTTCTCTTTTGGTAATTTCCCCTCGATAGAGTTTGTCCTCATAATTTACAATGATCCATTTTCCACATGCCAGGTCTTCACCAGAAATCAAACATGGTGAATTGCTGTTTCAAAAGGTGATATTTTCAGTCGAAAGAGAATGGGTTCGACAGTTGATGACGCTCTCTCCTTTAGATTGAATTACATGCAAACATGATATACCAGTAATTGGAATTACACTGTTTCATGGGTTCTTCTCTCATATTTTCACTTCTATGTGATCATTTCCAAAGTAGAAGATCCTTGTACTGTGTGTAAGTTGGCTTGCTAAGTTAGCAAAATCTTTGACAGACTAGACTGTGTGTATCTCACCTTGGCTCATCATCTTTTGATGTACAAGTCTCTTTATATTACTCCCCACTCCATCCACCACTCCTTTACCGTGAAAAGTAGCAAAGTACTTCCACGTGAAATTTGTTCCTGTGTACTTTTCCGGCAACATGCATAGAAGTTTGGCCATGTACTTGTTTTTAAATTCAGAGGATAGCCCATCACTCCAAATGACCTCTTCTTTTCTTCTTTTGGTTGTATTTTATCCGATTGGAAAATTTCTTCATAAAGAAATTCTATGAAAACAGAAATAGTGTCTTTACCTTTATTTGATGTATCTGAACATATGAGGTAAGCCTGACACTTGCCTTTATAAAAAGTTGCAGCCGTGAATAGAAGTACACTTGCTCGTGACCATAGTGCACTTTGTACTTCGTTCTGATATTCACATGTAAATGCCATTGCAAAGTCTATTGGCAAAATTGATTTCGCATTTCAATATCTGTATTTTGGGACTGTTTCGCAATAATACCTACTTAGGTCTAAGTGTAAAGTTGCAATTTAATGGATTAGAAATATTTATACTTATCAACCAATATTTATTTTAAATCATTTTCTAGTTATAACAATAAAATTCTTTATTTGAAAACATTTATGTTTAAAATGTCCCACACGTGACGTCATGTGTGAGACAGAATAAAATGTGCTGTAATAAATTTCAGAAATGAAATTGGTATTTTATATTTTAAGGAAAGTTTATACATATTTAGGTTATTTATAAACTTGCATGGCTACAAGGTAAACTACTTGGTTCAATACTAATTACAAAAAATACTATAATTTCTGTCATGTGTGGGACATACATTTGTATTAACTTGAATTTTTAAATATACACAGTTTAAATTGAAGTAAACCTGTTGAAACAATGCATTTAATATAGAATATACTTGAATATTATACTGAAACAGCAAAAGTGTTTTTAAGTGTACCAGAAAATAAAGTGGAAGCTCATAAAGTCAACACTTTTTCAACTACATGAGATTCAGTTGATGGTGGCCATATTGGAATCAGTGTTGCCACTTGTAAAAAGTAAAGTACTGGAAGAATATTCTTAGAAATGCATTATTTAGACCCTTAAAAATGGACTAGGCAGCTTGGATCTCCCCCTCCAAAAATATTTTTTTATTCTTGAAGATGTCCTGTTTTCCATGGAATGCCCCTGTTTATGATCTATTTCTTGTGTTCACGATATCTGCTATAAATATTAATGGATTTTCAAGAAACTTTATATCCAGCTCTGTAACAAAAACTCTAGAACTATATAAAAAATCCTTAAATCAAATGAAAACTTTAAAATTTAATATTTTCTTTTTGTGTTTGTGATGTCATTATCCCCCTTGAGGGGGTACATTATCAAATTTGGTATCAATAGAAAGAATTTTTTTAAGCCCTTTAAAATGAAGGATAACACACTATAATTGTGATCATTTTAACCAATAATACAGATTTTTAAAAAATTTTCTTGCAAAAAAAAGTGTTTTTATATTAAATAAGCTACTTAAAATATGCATTCTGATATGAGAAAGTTGGGTTCAGCTACATTTCAGTAATTATGAATATATTTTATTTTTTTTAACATAAAAAATCTATTTGAAGTTTATGCATTTGGATAAATGTATACCATAAAACAGTTAATTTTGGTCACAAAAGTGATAGAAGTGAACAATTTTTGTCCTCCTATTATTATTTAAGCCTGATAAAAAAGTAACCACTGACTATTGGCTAGTTATTCATAAATACAATTCTCTACAACCAAATACAACTAGTTTTATACAGGAGAAGCAGATTAAAAATGTTGCTATCTTAACTTACATGAAACACTTAAAAAAAAAAAAAAGGGGGTTCATGGACACTGAAAATGCTTCTTTTTAATATACTAGAATGATATGAAGCTCTAACAATAAATCACAATAAATGTAAGGATGCATACTTCTAAGGGTGCATACTTCTTTATAGAAGGAAGTTTGGGAAACTTCAACTTTAGTGACAGCAAGTTGCAAAATCTTAATCTACATTAACATGATGCATTTCCTGTGGCCTATTACTAACAAAAAAATTAAAATGCAGCTTATCCATACTAAAAATGTGTGCCTGCTACAGTGTGGCATGGGGTACTACTTGGCTTTATAGCCTGCAAACAACCTAAATAAAGACCTGCTATGTAGATTTATAAATAGCACTTGCTACGCTGACGTATAGCAGTGGTGTCTATACTTATTTTATTGCAGTCATTTCTTTATAACAAATGGGTTATGTACTACATGTGCAATATATGAATCAGATTAAAATTAATACTACAGTTTAAATTGAACACTTTTACGATAGACACAATTTAATTTGAAACAGACCATTTTCACAACAGAGAGATACAATTTAAATCTAAAACCAATTACTTTTACAGCTGATTTCAAATTATTTAGCTTGCTTATTTAAAATAAAACTGAAAATCAGAATAAAATCAATATTTATTAAAATATATTTTCTTAACCGAAGAGATTAACTATTGTAATGAAATATACTCAATTTTTAATTTCACAGACTTTAATTTCAAAAATACTAAATTTAATTTCTTGAAAATATTTCTGTAGTCAATAAGCTCCTTGCATGCACAGGTGTTTCCAAACTATCATTGGGAAGTTCTTATAAAATGAAATGAATAACCAACATATGTGTGTTTCAGAGACTAACCAAATCACAGTGATTCAAATTGTAGATTACAAATTAAAGAGACTACAGCAAGATACTATTTATAGATTAGATGTGTTTGTTACACTAAAAATTTACTTAGCATCTATTATACATATGGAACAGTTTCCCGCACAAAGTCCCATATACAGGCATTTACTTTTAAGAGCAAGCATATCAACATTTAACATTTACTTAAAATTACCCACTCCACGCACACACTTTTTAATCATCAATTAAGGATTTTTAATTCACAGCATATCCACTAGGAACAGTAAATGTCAGCCACCAAAATTAATACACCCAACTCTTTTTTTTTTTACACGAATTTGAAGTTACACGGTTCAAAAAAGTCTTCCTTTTTAAAAAAATTTATTTGATCTAACACGATTTCAAAGTCACTGTTTTATATACATGACCATGAGCAGTCTAGTATAAATTGAAGTCTTTGGTACCAATGTATAAAAATTTTTTTACTCTAGATAACATTTAACAAAATGTCGAAAGCTTCAAAGATTCGTAAAAGGCAAACCATTTCTTTAGAAGTTTTTACATGGTTTTTAAACTAAATATAGTTCTTTATTTTCTCTTACACGGTTTTTGCATAACATGGAATGTATCCCTAATTTTACTATAGGAAACTTATCTTTTTTTACACGAATTTCTGGGAAAGGTATCTACCATGTAAAAAAAGAGTTGGGCGTAGTTATATAAAAAGTATGCATACCTTAGCTTCTTCACAATCTTAAGAAATGGAAAGATGTTTCTGTCTGTCAACAATAGATTTTTCAGTCCCTTCAAAATATAGAATTGGACTGTATACAAACTTTAAATCCCTGTAATAAATTAAACTAAAATTATTATCCCTTTATATATCT
Organism: Amaurobius ferox; assembly: GCA_951213105.1. Taxonomy (NCBI): domain Eukaryota; kingdom Metazoa; phylum Arthropoda; class Arachnida; order Araneae; family Amaurobiidae; genus Amaurobius; species Amaurobius ferox. The sequence goes on along the minus strand of OX578144.1, from coordinate 147,138,899 downwards.
CGATAAAATAAAGCACTTCAGACCTGCTTACACTTAACAATTAGAATAAATATCTTAAAATTATATTTTAAAAACTTACAGATTTAAGTATGTATTTATTTTATTATTGTATGCACATAATTACAAGCATGAACATAAATTTATTTTCATGTAAAACATAAAAATATTTTGCTCATAAAAATAAATTATAAATATGATTAAACAATGAATAGTAAAATTTTAGATAATAATAAAATATTTTTTTTTTATGCAGCAGTGTAAAGCATAAAAGAAAAATATTGATATACATCTGTATTAATAAAAAAAAACTTATTAAACTAATCATTTTACTCATTCTTCATGTTGCCTGCTTCTTGCAGCACTCCACCTTTCATGAGAATTGTTCCATTCTTTGTTTTGTATGATTTAAGCTAACTTATGTCTTAGCGGATTCATTTTCCTTCTTTTAATGAACAAAAGCATCCAAAAAATTCTAGAGCTATCATTAGTTCATTTTAAATAAAGTGTGCATAGCAGTATTTTTTAAATCATACAGAAAATATAGCATTGATTAGAAAATGTTTCAAATTATTTTAGAACCATTAGTAGACAAGAACATTTTAATTGCTTGCCATGGCTTGCGAGTCCCCGAGAACGAATTAGAAAATTTATGCTAATATTTGTTACATACATGCTCAAGGCAATGTTTAAATGATTACTTTCTAATGATTTTCTAAAAATTAAATTAATTTTTCTCTATTATCCACAAAGGGGGGGGGGTTTCACCTCTGCCAAAGAGGCTCATTGTTGCTCGCTTTAAGCAGCAAAATATAAACCATAGAATTAAAAATGGAGCACTTCTTTCTTTTATAAGAAAAATAGCAGTTATAATAAAACTTTTAAAAGAGTTTATACTAAAACTTGTAATGAAATTTCCTGAGATTTCTAGACAAAGTTTCACCATCTGAATTAAGACATTTTGTAGTGTATAATATTTTCCTTTAGTGAAATGAATTTAAATTTAGTAACACATATCATCAAATCAAAATTTTAGTTTCAATTATAATAAGGTAAAACAATCCTAAAAATAGTTTGAAATTTTTAAAATGACAAAACAATGGCTTTTTCCAGACTCAAATAGAATTAATTCTTCCAGGTTTTTAAAGAAAATTTACAATTTTTCATGACTTTCCCTGGAATTTTCAGCCGAATTTAAATTCCCTGAGAATTTCAGGTTTTCCCTGAGGCCTATTTTAACTCTTAAAAGGAGAGTAAGCTCACAACCAGAGCTATAAAATGCAATGAAATATTCACATTTTCAGATAAAATACTTTTTCTAACTTTAAACTGCTAAATGTTAAGAGGAAAATGATAAACTATACTTTTGTGGAATTAGAAATATAGGAAGTAGCGTGAAGGTATTGTTGGAATTCTGTGGGTTTTTTCAACCATAATTTCAACTCTCTAACCAGGAATATAGCTTATAGATGTATAATTTATAGGCACATTAAAGGAAAAAAATGCATTTTTAACCCTACCATGTCTGTAGTCCACATTTTGGCAACTAGCACAATCGGCATCTAAATTTGAATTTGAGGTGGCTAAGAGACTACAAGGATCATCAGCAGTTTAAACTTCAGATACTTTGCTTGTGGAAACCTGTTCTGCTTTTAAATTTCCATTAAATTTAGTATTATGTACTTGATTGGAAATTAAGATCACTAACATATTTATTTAAATTTACACTATCGCGCTTCTGCTATGTCTCCCAATTTTTTTTTCTGATATACAATGCTGACGAAACTGCACTATACTTATTGTCAAGTTATTGTCAAATAAAACACAGGATTTTAAGAAAAAGCACGACTAATTCTGGATACAAAAAGAAAAAAGGATAGGGTAACACATTTTTTTGCAGCAAATAAAGCAGAAAGCTATAAGTTGAAGATGTTCCTTGTGGGAAACAGCAAAAACCCTAAAGTTTTGAAGAATGTGAATAGGGAGAATCAGCCAGTGGTATACGAGAGTTCAAGAAACGCGTAGATGACACAAACCTTATTAAAAAAATGTTTTTTTGATAATTTCATTCCATTAGTACGTCTTCATCTGAGAAATAAGGGTTTCAAAGAAAAGGCCGTGCTCCTAATAGACTAATGCAGTGATCATCCCTGTGAAGAAGAACTTATGTCATCAGATGGAAATATCAAAGCTATGTTTTTGCCACTAAATACAACAAGTTTTCTTCAACCAATGGACCAAGGAATAATCGCCATGTTAAAAAAAAAAAAGAAAAAAAATATTAACGGGAGTTACTGAGCAACCCATTGTTCGTTGAAGAATGACACTGCCTGAGGCAATGAAAAGTGTGAACTTAAAAGATGCCATGTGCATTTCTCAAAAGGCGTGGTCCGATGTTAAATCAGAAACCATTTCCAAATGCTGGTTGAAAGTTTTAAATGATGTCGAACTCAAGGATATTGAAGAAGACTCAAGTCAGCTTCTAGTTCAAAAATCCAAGTCGCTTGGTTTAAATGTGTGTGAAGATGAAGTGAAAGATTGGATTAATGTAGATGGTAATGAACCGACTTCTGAAACTCTTTCAGATGAGCAGATCATACCTCATGTACGAGAAGAAGTGGACCCAAAAGATGCTGAGAGCAATGATGAAGAAGCGAGTCCTTCTGTCACCATCAAAGAAGCCGTGGTTATGCTTGAGAAAGCCTACACAGCATTTGAAAGATGCAACTGAAATCATATGAGTGAGATGTACTTGATTCATTTTTGCTCACTGATATTTTCTGAAAAGCAAGTTCTGAAAGAAAAATCGAAGTAGCTGACATTAGATTGTATATATGTACCTTCTTCGTAAGAGAATGAAGTGTGTACAATAATCAATTAAATGTGTATATGCAATTGGACATAAAATTAAAAGGTAAATGGAACTTCTCTGTCTTTATTATGTCTTTATTATGTGATTCTCTTTTATTATTGCACTTTAGCTCCTAAATTTTTATTACATATGTTCATAAAAGTATAATTTTTATAATATCGCCCGATATATCGCGCATTCGGATATGTCGCACATTTTGCCATGTCTCCTGACAAGCATGATATAATGAGGGGGTACTGTATCACAGTTTTGTTACAATAGAAAATAGGTCTATAAATAGGAAAAGAAAACAATATATGAGATTAAGAATATTCTGTTGCACTCTCCTTTGGGACCAAGAAAGATAATCTTACTATTAACGTGTTGAAAACCCAGACCACACGACCAGCCCGAAAGCTTATGGTAGCAAATTGTGTGGCCGGTACTATTAACGTGTAGAAACCTATTTATGTATATATGTATGTCCCCCTTATTCTGGAGCTAATAATTGGCCTAGTACCTTGCGATAATTTTAAAATGTAACATTCAAAAGATTCAATAAATAGATTTTTAAATATTTACGAAAACCTCCAACAAGGGTGGTGGGAATCAACCCGTTCCTTAAAACGTATCTTCTTCCTCAATTTTTAATCTATGATCTCAATTGTTTTAAACAGGGGTTAAAGATGTTGCAAAGAGAGCTAAGGAGACAGAATTTACAAAAAAGTCGATAGTTTTTTTCCCACACATTTTCCAAAGGCTGACAAATTTAAAAAATTTTTGGAAAAGGGCAACAAGTTTTGAGTTTTGTTGTGTGTCAAAAAAGTTAAATTGACAGTTTACAGAATTTTTATTTCTAGATCGATGAAAAAATGTCTTCAAAAGAGTTAAATATACCCATCTAATAGATAAGATGATAGATACCCATCTAAAACAATTATCATGATAGGATCTCAATTCTTCATTAAACTATAGCTAAATATATTTTAAAGGGCCCCATGTGCAAAAATTTTGAAATTTTTATACGAATTTTCAAAATTAAGTTTGAAGTCAAAATTTTATTTTTTGAACCAATTACCTTCAATATCCAACATTTCCTTGTTGCAAGCGCTTTTGCCATTTCAAAAGAAGTAATATTATAATTTAAACAGTTAAAAATAAGTTTATTACTCGGAGCTCTAATACTAAGGATATCTTGGAGACATGGATCAAGGAATTCAGTTTATTGGAGTCCCTGGGCTAGGAAAATTCCCAGCCTTTTATCTCCTGCGGAAATTAAGTGGAGATAGAAAAAAAATTTAGGATAAATGAGTGCTATTCATCACTGGCCACTGCATTAAAGAAATTCTAATGCTGTGCCTATTAGAGTCTAATTAAAAATTTTGAATGCCATGAAATTAAAATAATTATAGAGAAGAGGGGAAAGGAGTAAGAGTTTCTTGATCGGTGATCAGTAGGTGTAGGTGAGTTTCGTAGTGATATCCGAATGCTAAGGATAAAAATAAGGTTCAACTCAAGGTCGCAGACTAGTTAAAAAAAAATATTTAACTAGTCGGAATGGGGTAGTACAAAGATGCTAAATTTATGCACTTCAATCAGAAGTCGATGAATTGTCAGTCTAAATTCCTAATTAAGTTAGAAACTGAAGGTGGGTCCAGATTTAAAACAGAAATGCAAACAAGATCATTAATTCACAGGTGGTCAGTTATTGAAAAGCTGTATTCGACAAGGAAAAGGTGCCAAACTAAAGTATGGTTACCACTACCTCTTTGATGTCCAGTAAAAAATCCCCATTCTAGGGTACCCAGATTAGTTTGTCAACAGTGTAAACGCCACAGGTACACATCGATGAGAAAAATCAGAAATAAGCAATAGGCTAAAGAAAATGGCAAAGATAGCTGATGTGTTTTGAGACATCAATGGTAAAGACGACTTTGAGGTAGGGTTATAGACAAGAACCAATTTATTAATTTCCTATGGTTAATGGGCTGGAATCGGTCCGAATAAGTTTTTTTCTTTCTTCATATGCCTTCAAGTTAACCCCAGATTATCTCATGATCCGAGTCACCTCGTCTGAAAGGTCATCCAGCATGCGTTTTACTTGACATATTTTAAAAATTTAGCATTTTTTAAAATTTTATAAGAAAAATGCAAATTTTAAACTTCAGGGAGGGGGGGGAGGGTGTACCCCGAACCCCAACAGTTGGGTGGGATACGTGCCCCCTTCCCTGGTTTCTACGCCTGTGACTTGATATAACTTTCATTTCTTTGAAGGATGAATGAACTTTAAAATTTGAGACATTTTTTATGAATTTTAGGATTTCTCTAATGACAACACACAAATGTATTTCTGGCTTAAGATATGGTTTTATCTTTTGATTATGGCTTTCTATTCTATTATTTGTTCTACTGCCTAGATGTTCATAGCATTTAGTATATGCTAAAACAAATTTTTCCTTACAACTATCCCAGTTAGTGATGAAATAATTATAGAAGCTTAAGACATTTTAAGGATTTCTCAGTTTTGATAATATAGCTTTATAGTGTTAGAATGTACAATGTATTTATAATAAGCATGATGATAGTGTCCTTTAGCGATTTATTAATATCCATGGAATAAATTTTAAAATGCAAATATTTGAGAATATGAAAAATCTATAAAATAGTTATTACATTTGGGAAAAGCTTTTTAATTATATGTATTTCTTTTAAATCAGTATCTGTAACAATATTTTACATGATTGTAGTACTGAAGGATTAAAGTCAATGAATTTTTGAATTGCTGTGCTTTTCTTTTCATTCAAAACAAAAATATAACATATTGGTTTACCTCGACCATGCTCACACATAATAGAATAAAGAGGAAAGCCTTCAATATCAAGTTGCATCAAAAAATAAAACACTAGGAAACTGTTCTGCTAATAATCTCATTATTTTAGTTTGAAATAGAAGATAGTGGGAAATAAGATTTTCATTAGTTTTCTGATAGATATTACAGTTTTTGTCATCTTTAATTAAATTTTTTAACAGTTCAATTAAAATATTACTATTTTTCAAATGACAATAAAGGGTACTTAAGTTTTGTCTCAAGTTACTTACATCTGATGAAGTATCAATTATTCCAGTATTGTTCTGAATATAATTCTTTATATCTTTAGACTAGAAACATTACATTTTATCATATTTTTAACACTACATTTTTCCTCTGCAGCTAATAATCGTTGATATAAACTATAGTACATTGAGCCAATTCTATGATTATGTTGCAAGACAACTTGGTATATTTTGTAGTGTAAATGGGGTTTTCTCATTAATCTACCTTCAATTTTAAATGGGCAATCATCACAAAGACACTATTGAATTGGACGAATGCCTTTTCCCCCTTACTTTGTATTTACCATTATGAACACATGTATAAGTAACACAGAGGTCTCAAAACACTGGCCAATTTTTATTTTACAATCTAGTCCCTCCCTATACAAAACAGGAATAGGCAAATCGAAATAAATTATAAAGCATTTTAAGAAAATCCAAAAACAGTATATTAGGAAAACAAATGATAAAAGGTCACCTTTTACAGAAATCCAAAACAGGAGGTATGTTAGATTCCAATTTGATACTACCTAAATAAATAAAAATATGAATGTTACTAACAAGATAAAAAAACCCATAATATCTAAACATAGTTCCTTATATTTTTTTACTTCTACTAGGAACCTCTGCATATTTGTTCATGAATGCTAGTTTTTAAACTGAACTCGCTAAAATTTCAAAAGAAAAAAAAAATAGATATTATTGCTTGCTAAAATCAAGTAAAATATATAAAAAAATAGAATAAACCAGTGCTTTCATTTAAAAGTAGGTGTGCGATTCAGAACATTAAGTGAACTTATAATAGTTTTCTGCATTACTAGCTAACATTTTCTATTTAATAGTTTTTAGGTGATATAGATAATTTATATAATATAGAAAAGATTATATATGTTAATGAGTATAAACATGAAATATTCTTAAAAGGAAAATACAAATTGCATATACTAAGCTTAAACAAGTTTTTCAAACAATTAAATGAAAAACACACTATAAACTAAAATACACTAAATTATCTTCCTATGCAATAAATTTAATATTCAGTCACAAAACAATAATTTGAAAACTGCCATTTATCACTAACTATTAAAAAGCATTTATCTACTTACTTTACATACGTATATATTATAGATGTGTTCAATCCAGGAATAGCTGCTGATATTCAGTTATCTTCTGATTCCATGTCTCAATGTTAAAAATCCTATTGAAGTCGTTGTATCCAAAAAAATACTATTAAGTTTGCTGACTTAAATTTAGCAGCAAAACTAATTAGTATTCATTTGGTTTCACTTGTTAAGAGAATGCTAAATGTAGGAATCCAAGACAACAAAACACATAATAATATAAGGTAATACTTAGTTATGTAATGAGCTCTATGACATTATTAGTTTCATGTGAGTGAATTTCATCAGTTATTAAAAAATTAATATAAAAATAATATTACTTACTACATTTTAGAGTTATTTCAGATAAATCCAAGTTGGTCCAGTCCAATTTAGCAAAAATAACTTGCTCCGTCACTGATGTTACCCAACACCTATAAATTCATTTAGATAAATATATTTTATATAAGACAGAGATTGTACATAACAATTCATAAAAATTGGGTTGGAGGAATAAAGTTAATTGTTTAAACATTATAATAATTTCGGTAAAAGCACTATTTACACATATGCTAGCCTCTGAAACATATAAGATTATCTGCACATTATACAACATGTTGAATAAAAGACATCATGCAAAATAAATAATTAAAATGCTCCAAATAAAATGAATCTGTTAATATCTTTAATGTGTATATTATAATTAAAATGCTCCAAATAAAATGAATCGGTTAATATCTTTGATGTGTATATTATAATTGATATATAAAGCAACTATGTTACTGAAACTGCTATGGAACAAAATTCTAAAAGATGTTCTTCATGTGGTCTGCTGCTGTCGCAATCTAGTGGAAAGACAGTTTTTCGGACATCATCGTACTACTGCCAATTCTCAGGGGCAAGTATGTAAAAGCAATTTTTATGAAAAAATATCATTTGAATTTTTACAAAAATGTTTTTTTTTATTTTATAACTTAGAATCGCAATTTCTTAAATGTCACCTATTTATTTTCATTATTTGTGTTTTTTACTGTTGTAATTAGAGATGAAAACTCAAATCGTAACTTAGGGACAGTGACAGAAATGACAAATTTGCAGTTTTATGTAGTCAAAACCATATTTAATATTATTGAAATATAGTTTTTTATTGAAAACCACGTAGAACAGCTTAAATTCTAAACAAATACTACAAAAAAAATATCTGTCTTATTTATATATTTTTTTTAAACTTAAGGGACACAAAATTTACAATTATCAGAAATTCAGCCATACATATATGTTTTTTTTGCCTCCACAGCAATTTTTCATTGAACCATTACATAACCACAGCGGCAGATGATAATTTTTTAAAGGTTGCTGGGAATTTTTCCTGCTAAAAATGCTTTCTGTCAAAAGTATAGAGCAGATTATTAAATGAAGCTTACTAGAATTCACTAGCACAGATATGACTAGCAATACATACATCTCCTTAGAAATACAATAGATTGAAAAGTTTTGATTAAGGTTATGTTTTTATTCGTATATTTCTATTCCCTTTTATCATTGATTTTGCATTTTATACAATATTTTCTAACCCTATAATCCAATATATCTATATATTAAATAAATACATAGGATTGTTTCCAATTCGCTTTCACAAAAAGAATAATCTGTTGGTAACAAAGCAGAAAAATGCACTTGCGTCATACATTCCATGACTTAGTAACACAAAACTTACTCAATAATAGGTATATACATACAATCTATGTAATACATCAAAAAGAAAATGTTTAACGTGTGGCAATAATGGTAAAGCTGAATATTTCACTTTTATTTTTATTATTAGAATTAGAACCATATCGGTTTAGCCCTTCCTGGTCCCGCCATAGTCGTTACTAAATAAAAAAAGCAACGCACCTAATAAAAGTTGGTTTCAAATTGTTTAAAACAACAACAAAAAAATAAATATTTCTTGAATGCATAGAATTAAAAGATTTGGAAATAGTGTTCTTGATACTTATAGAATCCTCAAATTTTAAACTTATCCTTAGATTTTAAATCAAATACTTTCTATCAGTCGTAATAAATATGTTTTACATAAATATCTAGAGAAACTACAATAAACAAATTTGAAAGTTCTTCCATGCAGAGATTCGTCAAATTTGAAAACTAACTTTAGATTTTAAATTAAATACTTTTAGTTAGTAGTATAACAAATAATATTTTACAGAAATATCAATAAATATTACAATACACAAAATAGAATATGTACAAAAGTCAAGAATAACTACAATAAACATATATACAAAAGTAAATCCTGTTTTAGAAACAGATTAAAAAAAATATATTTCACTTACAAATAAGCACTGGTTTGAAGATTCATAAAATCCGTCTGAAACTGAAAAACATTATTTTAAACATTTCAATTCAAGTGAAAAAGATCATTTTAAAAAAAAAAGTACCGGACTTCTCTAACGAAAAAGGATAGCAAACAACAACTGAAAATGCCGAAATCCTTCCAGAAACTAAACAAATTGTGGGAGGTTACAGATTTTTTGATAGAATGTCTGTGATTGGTTGTCAAGAATTGATGTGGTCACGAGGGGATGTTGCAGCAGTCACTTCGAGAACAAACACAATAGTCTGTCTTTAGAAACAGGGTTCTTCTACCAAAACATCATTTTGGTAGGAGGAGCCTATTTCTAATGACGGTAAATGACATCACTGAGGATGGGTGGAGCCAATTTCAAAACACGGAAGAAAGCGCCAACCACAGGCCAACTTGGCCCGATTTTATACTTAGAAAAAAATTTGCGGTGACCTAATCTCCGGATTTACCGGGAATTCTTTCCTTTTTAAGGAAATACGTATTTGAAATTAATGCATATATTTCTAATTTAAGAAGTTACCCGATTAAAAAAAATCTCTTTTTAATTGTATTGCGATCAGTTTATATAGTTTCTTTAATTCGCACTATAAATACTATTTCAATGTGGTAGATTTGTATGAATGGTACTGCCAAAAATGTAGAGAAATGCGTGTGTGTGGAATGGAAACAACCATAAATGTAATTTCATAACTTGGGTTGGGAACCAGTGATTATATTATTATATATATATGATTATTATTATATATGATTGATATTGATATATATTATATATTGATATTATATATATTGATATATATATTATTATTATATATGATTATGAACCAGTGGAAACATAATTTGATATAACACATATGCTCTGCTATGTGACACAATGGTGCTATTAGATCATGATGCAAATCCATAAAAAAGTAATGCACAAAATTGATAGAAAAATATATTTCTAATAACAAACTTAAAAGTATATTATGCTTTTGTTTCATATATAACCCTACAATAGGATAGGTATGAATTAAATAAGCCCTATCCAAGAGCCAGGTAGTGCGTCAGTTAATTTGGATGAGCAAAATACATACTAGCAGGGTTGTGAAGTCAGTAACTCGAACCGTGGACTTCAATTCCTATTTTTTTTTCTACTGTCTGACACAGACTCCTCCTATTTTCTAATATCTGACTCCAATACTGATGTAAATAGCAATTAGTTTCATATTTTTTATATCAATAGTTTTTTAATTGTTAAACGTTGGATGTTTTCTTAATATATTGCCTAAAAATCTCTCTATATTAAATAAAAAGTAGCTGACGCCACCATTCTTTGACAAATTTCTCATTTCTCGAGATTCTTTGCTTCGTACTGCAAAAACTATTGCATATAAAAATATGAAATTTGGTACACTTGTTGAAAAAGCTTTGGGAAATATGCTGAAATAAATTATTTTTTGATATATATTGTAGTTTAAGAAATATTTAATATCGAAGTCAAAGGCAAAATATTTGAGCTGCGAGTTCACGTCCTGGATAGATTAACTATAGCAAGACCACAAATGTTTGCAGGTAGGTACCTACATAGGTGAATTTTTCCCCTTCTTTTAATTTTGATGTAGTTTTTGAAATATTTTACTTTTTATGCACTTCTGAAGTGAACTGTATATGAAAGTGAACAAAATATGAAATTTGAATTTGTATACCAAAATTTTAAAAATATGAATTAATGTGATATACCATCTAAAGCTTTGATCTGAAATTTTTTATGTACACACAAGTTTTCAGTTTGACTTAACGTACAGGGTTTTTAAAAAAAAAAGAGAGGGATTGGGAGCAGGCGTTTGATGCTCAAATAGATTTAAAATGTTTTATTAAATTGATTTCAATTGGATTTTAAGAATAGGTATCATATTATCCTTTTTTCTGCGATTTTTACCTTGGTGACATAGAAATGCCACTAAGTCTGTCATACAGCATGTCTGCCATAACTGAAATGCATAAAAATATAAAATTAATATTGATTTAATACAATTATAGAAATTTTGATTAAATAAAAGAAGAGCAGCCATATTGGTTATTTTATATGCGAGTTTCACTCGCCCACTAAAAAAACATCACAGAAAGCAGTTCTACTGGCAGTCGGAGATTGCACGTAGCAACAGGTATTCCGTGGCACATAAAGTACAATTAAGTACATACAGTGGATGAAATATGAAAATTTTAAAAACATTAAAATGACAAATATACAAAAGGAAGCAAATGTCAACAACTTAATTTTTTAAATACAATGTAAACCCATTAAAGTGATATTTTGAATTCATTCCTCACTATGTATACAAAATATAAAATTAACTGCAAAATTGAAAAATAAAAATCCTATTAGCCACCTCCATTGTGGTCAAAGTCAGCCTACCACACACTAGCTATAATAAATATTTTTTTTATTAAAAGATTTAATTTAACTTATTGGGCATCTACTGTTATTTGAAATATGTATTTTCAAAAATATGTATATAAATAAGAATATTTAAAAGTATGTATAAAAATACGTATTTTTAAAAATACGTATAAAAATTGTAAAATAAAATACTCCTTGCACAGGCGTAGTTAATTTCCAGCATGAACTATAACTTAGAATTTAATATTCTAAACTATATAATAATGCGAATTACTAGACGAGATCGTATTTATCTAAACTAACATCTCTGTGCACAGGCGCAGGTCTCTGAAGCCCCTATTGGTTCTCTGAAGCTCCTTAGCAATCACTTAAAGATCAGGGCAGTACACTACCTGAAGAATTATACAGTGTATTGAAAATTCGTATAGAGGAAAGGCATAGTGAACTAGAAAATATTTTAAGGTATTTACATAATTATAACGACTTTAAAAATGAAAATCAAGAAAAGAAGCTAACAAAGTCAAAAAGTTCGTTGTAAATTTCCACGAAAACATTTATGAAAAGTAAACACAAACCTATCCAGAGAAATTCGTTGAAGATGATATTGATGTTAATATAGGAAAAGAATTATCTTTCGAGAAGAAATTATAATTATCTATAAATAAAAAAATTGCCACAAACAATAATACAAAAGTAATACAAGAAATAGATTTATCCAAAACCGTCAGACGACAGACCGAGTTGTTAGAAGGTGAAGAACTTCGAGGCGAATATTTAGAGAAAGTATATCGCTCATTATTAACAGTACCACCAGCCAGTTTGGATGCAGAAAGAACATTTTCAACTGCAGGTAATTTATGCACAAAAATACGTTCCAGGTTCAATAACAGTTCAATAGATGCAATATGTTTTTTACGATCACATTTCAAAAATATGCAGTTAATAAATTAGTTATTTTTGTTAATAAATATTATATATTAGACTACACAACAAGATTTTTATGTGATATTTACTGTTCTTAATAATAATACTATATATTTTGTTCCTGTAATATGTTATGGTACAACCTCGAAAATCCGGACTCGTCCGGTCTTTGCCGATTCCGGATTTTCGATTTTTCCGGATTATAGAATTTGAATAAAATTCAGATTTGATATTAACTAAATACACTATAAAGCACTATTTTTAGTAAAAATAATGGCAAAAGTTAAGTTAATCAATTAAAACATGTGATTTAATCTAAGAAATAGGACAAAAGAAATTTCTAAGAAAAAATATACACATTAATAATTTAGAATGTGTGAACGAAACGAAACGATAAAATTCCATTTTATCATTTCGTTTAAATATTTGAATTAACATTTGTTATTTCATTAATTTTGGTTTATGGGAAAGCAGTTTTCTTTACCCTGTAGATGGACATTACTTCTGCTCGGTTATAATGCTTCTTTGTTCAAGACCTTTAATTGCATGATCGATTTTTTGCATAAGATTATCAATGGGTATTTTTTCTTCTCCACATTTATCGTCACTACTTCGATCTTTTTTTATTTAAAATCATATCGCGAATTTCGCCATCATTCAATTTATTTACGATTGGCGCATCATCATCAAAGTGCAGAACTTCCGTTATATTGTCTTTGTCGAGATTTAACGAAGCGTCGGAAGATTTAATGCAGTGCCGAGATTTAATAAGATCAAGGATTAGCACTTTTAACGATATATTTAAAGGTGTAAATGTGTTTAAACCGTTTTTGCTATTAACGAACGAAAAACAAAAAATAAGAACTTAAAAGTTTTATTTATTATCTAGCATCTATATAATGTTATGTTTAAAAAGACTGATGACTCTGAAAAAAGTAAAAACTTTATTAGTAATAGTCAAATATGTAAAAAATATCGCAGTAGTAGATAAAATAAATATCTTTTCCAAAAAAGAAAAATATCTCTCCTCTCAATGATTTTTCTAAATTACGATGAGTCATTACTAGGTTACAGCAGCGCCCGGATGTGGTGGGGCAGGGAAAGCGAAGAAAGGAATTTGCTTAGTTCCTAATCGCAAACGCAGCCGACTGTCACCGGTGGCAAGCCGACCCCTTTGAGAGGTCTGTGGGTTAATGACCTTGTTGCTCGGTTCTGTGCGATACGATATTATTTAGTTATTTATTTGCTATTTATAGTATGTAAATATGGCTTTCTAAACAAAAAAGGCAAAATATACAGTCGATTTCAAGCTGACACGTTCGACGAGAACGAAAAAATCGTCAAATATTGGGAGGGGGAGGAGATTCTGAAGACAAAGCAGAATACATTGAAGAATGGAAATCGTACTACGAAATGAACAAAATAAATTTCCGGGAGCGTTAATATGAATTCTCGGGATTTTTAGATTTAATTGAACATCTGTGATAAAATGTTACGATAACGTTTTAAAGTGTTTAATATTAAAAATTACATTGTTTCAGAAAAATGTCTTTTTCAATAATGAGAAAAGGAAATTTTGATAATAAAAATTCAGTATTTAAATAACGATGTATATTTTACGCGAAATAATTCATCAGGAGTTGTGACTTGAATAAGGGGAGGAGGGATTAACGCTAACAACGCAATTCACGCTACAACCACGAGCCTATCTATCTACGGCCGTCCATCTAAACTTTCGTTTCATTTCCGGGTTCAGAAAGTCGACCGGAAAATACGGTAACATAAATAATCTTATGTATAAAATAAATAATCTTACCTACCTTGTTGTTTTTTAAATCCGCAACTTCGTCAGTCCGGGAAAAAAAAAACCGAAAATTTGGAAAACGTCCGGATTTTGGAGGTTTCCGGATTTTGGATGTCCGGATTTTCGAGGTTGTACTGTAATACTATAAATATTTTCTGTTACTAATGTTATAAATTATTATTTTACTGCTCTTATAAATAATATTTTATTATAACATTTGTTCCTTTATTTTATATTTGTACATAACAAAATTGTTTATATTTTTATAGTTTATGCATTTTTTGTTTAAAACTAATAAATATAGCGAAAAAACAACTGTGTTTTGTACTTTTTTTTGAAAAATTCCTAATACCGGCATTCCGGTATAACATTTAAAAAAATACCGAATACCGGTATTGTATTTTTGGTCCGGTATTGCAATCACTAATTATGATGTTGCACGATGCGGAAATAGTTGTCAGAATGGAATGTTCTCTAAATCAAAGTAGGGATTGCCAGAATCCCACCAAATAATCGGCAAAAATGAAAATGGGATAATACGACATCTGTACCAGATTTTTATTCAAAGAAGAAGGGTTTTGCACCTTACAATTTTCAGAAATGAACCGTAATAAATTCGATTCCATTGTAATGATTATACAGGACATTCATAATAAATAAATTGATTTTTTAAATTATATTAAGCAGAATACCTGTGGTTTCATTAGTATAAAATAAAGCAAAAGTTTTTGAAGTATTTATCACTATACTTTAGAAATGTTTCCGAAAATGCCTTGAAATTATGATACAGTGTAAACTGATTATACTGAACTAGGGTTATAATGAGCACTTGTTTATAATGTACTAAATTCAAAGTCTTTATGAATATTCTATATACATTTTGTGATTAGGCTCCATTTTAAGTGAGCTCATATATAAGAAAACTTCGGTTATCTAAATTTATAAGAAAACTTAACCAAAAATTACTTCGAATTGAATTCATGGATAAAGCATTTTAAAATGGTTACAAATAGCAAAATATAAATATAAAATTATTTGAAAACTGCAAATTACATGTAATTTCAAATAAATATCCTTATTTGAAGCCAATAAAACTCACAAATGTATATAAATAAGGAAAAATATTTAAATTACATCAGAATACTACAAAAATAGCTTTAAAGTAAAATCTCATTAAAAATACAGCATAAAACAAATTTCAACGATATCAATCAGTTCAGCGATACATGACGAAGGCGGTGATTTTAATCTCTTTGTGTTTTGTCTTAACTTGTGTGAAGAAAACTGATTTACGAATAAACAAACTTTGTTACATTTTAATTAACGAACTGAAATAAAATTAAGGGTTTTTTACATTGAACTTCTCATACATCAAACAGGGGTCCAGCGTAATATTTCAAGTTTGACGGAGATCTATTTATAAAATTTTAAAGTTTTTTCACATTAATTGAAACTTAGTATGAACTGTTTTGTATAAAATGAGCAACAGTACATTGAAATGTATATATATAGAGTATCCACTTTGTATAAATAATTCTGTTTACAGTTAAATCTTGCTATATGACTAGACTCAAAATCAATAATTTACAGGTTACAATTATATCGTAACCTTTTACGTAATATGTAACTTCCCAATCACAATCTGCATTTCAAAAGGCTGATATTGCAGCATTTCTATGACAAACATTTATATTCATCATAGAAAAAATTTCTAAAAATTCTATACATAGCAGGATTAGAAATTTTAGCTCAGAATTTACTCGCCAAAAGATTCTTTTACTTATCAGTACCATATAAATAACATTGCATAACGTTTTCTATTCCTTATACATTGAAGAAATAAACCCATATGTAGATTTTTTTGCTATTCAGATGAAAACGTCTACTTCTCATTTACAAATGAAAATTTTGTACCCTGTACATTGTGTAATCAAACTTCATTTGAAGCGAACTAATGTTTAAGAAAACTTCACGATAAAATACTATGAACTAAATTCTTATATATCACATTGTAAAATGTTTCCAAATAACAAAATATGAAAAAATTATTTAAAAATTGTGAGTTCAATGTAATTTTAAATAAACATCCATTTTTGGTGATGATAAAACTAATAGAAATGTATATAAATTAAGAAATTATTTAAATAAAAACAATATGCTATAGTAAAACTGTAAAGTAAAACTGTCACTAAAATTACAATATGTAAAAAATTTGTAATGGTATCAACCAGTTTGGAAAAAGCTCCTTCTTTAAAATAAAAAAAAACAAAGCATCCATGTCGAGAAAGCAAAGAGACAGACATAAAAACCTTCTTGCCCTTGGTGTAATTGCTATATCTTTTTACCCTGAAAAATCTGATGTTTCTTGTTTCCGAAACCGGTTGATACTGATACTATTTGTTATATGCTGTAATTGTAAAGAAGCTTTTACGTTAAGGATAAAAGCATATGTGATTTGTAGACTATCCGGCAAGTTATGCCTACAAGTTATGACCACATAATGAAGGTAACCGGGGAAAGTTTTTGGTCAATCTGGTTATAATCGTATTGTCACTGAAGTGAATTTTCAAACGGCAGTGGTTATAAACAAGATCCCTAAAACTTGTGTTACCTTACCAGTAAAATAAACTATCCTTTTGCTGCCATGAAAAAGTTTGAATTGTGGGAACATTCAAATATAATTATTCAAATTAATCAGATTTTACTGTATTAAAACATGAGCTTGACATCCAGGGGGAAGTCAGTAGAATGCAAATTTGTAAAACGTAAAGAAGAGTTTCATTTAACCAATATTATATATATACCAGTTATAAATCATCTTTGCGCAAGTACTGCTATAAACAAAATCAAATTTTTATGTTGTTTTATAATATTGTGTTTAGGCGAACAATCATTGTTCAAACTATTGAAGTACATAGTGTAAATAAATCAAGCTATTGCTACATCAATACCGTTGTACATCAATTAAAAGATAAAATATTGGGGCAAATATCTGGTGTATATAACAGAAAACAAAGTACTTCAAAAATCACTTCACATTTGTTATATATCTATTAAAGCATTTTAATGTATAACACTTACCAAACTTGACAGCAAAAAAAAAATTCATTTATTTTATGACATAAAAACCGAGCTGAAGGTATATACGCAACAATTTTACAAATTGTCTAGGGAGCAAAGTTGATCAAAATCCAACAAAAATATTTAACATATGGTACAGTGGTGAATTCTAGTCTAGAAAGCAGGTCATTCAAAAGTGCATATTACATTCCAATCCCTGTGTTCCCAATTGCAGTATTGCACCACAATACTCAAGGGATATAATGACAATAATAGTAATGATAATAATGTTATTGCTATTGTGTTATATATTTTAACCTAGAGAAGGGTTTTTGTCGATACATTTGGTATAGTAGTGCCATACCAAATTCAACGACAGTATTCGCTGCTGATAAGATAACGTCATTTATTGACTTATATAGGTAAATAAAGTTATTTTTAAAACAATTGTAGTGTGTTAAAATTTGAAAGTGAATTTTGATCACTTATTTTTTATATTAGTTATTAATTTGTGAAGACACATTTTACTTTATTTCCTATATAACATAGAAATTAAGTAAAGAATATGACTTTCCGCACATTCAATATATTTAAACTAGAACACAATATAAAATGCAAGGTAAATAAATATACGTATGTTTTTTTTTCTTTGCTGCATTTTATATTGCTATCCAGCTTATTATTAACATAGAAATTATCCTATCCTATTTTCAAAGATTTCTTTTACTAGTGTTGTCATTAGAATCATTTATAAAAAAATTAACATTTCGTGGAATAAGAGAGACTTTTGCACGAACAATTTTAAATATGTTAAACTTTTAATATATAAAATATGTGTGATACAAAATGTCTTGCTCAAAAGAGAGAACTCAATAAAAGTTAATTCAGGAGAAATTATCACAGCATACAATGGCAAGATACTTTAGAATGCTATATTGAAATTTGAAAAAGGTCCTTTCTATAAGGTACCAACTAAACATAGAAGCAAGTCCATGGAAGCATTCCAATTCAGACAGGAAACATTAAAAAGAAGCATCAGACATTTAATGGAAATGCAATTTGTATCTTTGGGAAATACAATAGGGATTACCATTCACACCATTCTGAATACATATACATTTAAATCTAATAACTAATTATTGATAAATTCATTTATACCCATACATAAATTATGTTTGTTACAGACAATGCTTATTTTTCAGTTTGGCTTTGAAAATAAACAGTACAGCATGCATAACTTCAAGTAAATTGAAGTTTTGAAAATATAATTTCTGAGATTATATGCAAATAAGTGTAAAAATGTTATTCTAAACAAGAAAAAATTACGGACAACATATGAAATTTTTAAATCAGACCATATAGGACAATTTCTATAACTGGTTCAACAATAAAACAGCCTATCTGATATAATAAACAGATCGGCCGAAATATTGCAGTACAAGTTTAATTCTCTTTCAAGACTTGAAATTCTGCAATTTTAGCATAATTCAAAAACGTACATTATGGTTTAAGAAGTTAAGAAACTTGCATCATAATATAAACGAAATATATGCATTACATACCTGAGTAGTGTATTGTAAATACTCCCAAGTGCCTTTCAAACTTTCACCGACTTCCGATAAATAAGCGAAATCGGCTTTATTTTCCCCTATGTTGTAAAAACTTTCAAACACTCTTCTTTCAGAAAAGAAATATAAAAGAATTCCATCTTAAATAAAATTTCATCTGAAAATATCGAACGATACAGAAATTGCCGCCATCTTGTTCGACTTTTAATCAACTGTTAAATATTTAAGTGGCCAAAATCGGCCACTTAAATTAACAGCACTTTAGTGAGCTCTTTAACGCCGTAAAAGTGTTGGTGGGACGCAAAACAGTGCTAATCAACCGTTAAACCTTTGCTATATTTTAACGGTTGTTGGTGGGATCGGCCCTTAAATATTTAACAGTTGATTAAAAGTCGAACAAGATGGCGGCAATTTCTGTATCGTTCGGTATTTCCTAATGAAATTTTATTTAAGATGGAATTCTTTTATATTTCTTTTCTGAAAGAAGAGCGTTTGAAAGTTTTTACAACATAGGGGAAAATAAAGCCGATTTCGCTTATTTATCGGAAGTCCGTGAAAGTTTGAAAGGCTATTGGGAGTATTTACAATACACTACTCAGGTATGTAATGCATATATTTCGTTTATATTATGCTACAAGTTTCTTAACTTCTTAAACCATAATGTACGCTTTTGAATTATGCTAAAATTACAGAATTTCAAGTCTTGAAAGAGAATTAAACTTGTACTGCAATATTTCGGCCGATCTGTTTATTATATCAGATAGGCTGTTTTATTGTTGAACCAGTTATAGAAATTGTCCTATATGGTCTGATTTAAAAGTTTCGTATGTTGTCCGTAATTTTTTCTTGTTTAGAATAACATTTTTATATAATCTCAGAAATTATATTTTCAAAACTTCAATTTACTTGAAGTTATGTACTGTTTATTTACAAAGCCAAACTGAAAAATAAGCATTGTCTGTAACAAACATAATTTATGTATGGGTATAAATGAATTTATCAATAGCTAGTTATTAGACTTAAATGTATATGTATTCAGCACGGTGTGAATGGTAATCCCTATTGTATTTCCCAAAGATAAAAATTGCATTTCCATTAAATGTCTGATGTTTCTTTTTAATATTTCCTGTCTGAATTGGAATGCTTCCATGGACTTGCTTCTATGTTTAGTTGGTACCTTATAGAAAGGACCTTTTTCAAATTTCAATGTAGCATTCTAAAGTATCTTGCCATTGTATGCTGTGATAATTTCGCCTGAATTAACTTTTATTGAGTTCTCTCTTTTGAGCAAGACATTTTGTATCACACATACTTTATATATTAAAAGTTTAACATATTTAAAATTGTTCTTGCAAAAGTCTCTCTTATTCCACGAAATGTTAATTTTTTTATAAATGATTCTAATGACAACACTAGTAAAAGAAATCTTTGAAAATAGGATAGGATAATTTCTATGTTAATAATACACTGGATAGCAATATAAAATGCAGCAAAAAAAAACATACGTATATTTATTTACCTTGCATTTTATATTGTGTTCTAGTTTAAATATATTGATTGTGCGGAAAGTCATATTCTTTACTTAATTTCTATGTTATATAGGAAATAAAGTGAAATGTGTCTTCACAAATTAATAACTAATATCAAAAGTAAGTGATTAAAATTCACTTTCAAACTTCAACACACTACAATTGTTTTAAAAATAACTTTATTTACCTATATAAGTCAATAAATGACGTTATCTTATCAGTAGTGAATACTGTCGTTGAATTTGGTATGGCACTACTATACCAAATGTATCGACAAAAAACCTTCTCTAGGTTAAAATATATAACACAATAGCAGTAACATTATTATCATGACTATTATTGTCATTATATCCCTTGAGTATTGTGGTACAATTGGGAACACTGGGATTGGAATGTAATATGCACTTTTGAATTACCTACTTTCTAGACTAGAATTCACCACTGTACCATATGTTAAATATTTTTGTTGGATTTTGATCAACTTTGCTCCCTAGACAATTTGTAAAATTGTTGCGTATATACCTTCAGCTCGGTTTTTATGTCATAAAATAAATGAATTTTTTTTTTGCTGTCAAGTTTGGTAAGTGTTATACATTAAAATGCTTTAATGGATATATAACAAATGTGAAGTGATTTTTGAAGTACTTTGTTTTCTGTTATATACACCAGATATTTGCCCCAATATTTTATCTTTTAATTTATGTACAACGGTATTGATGTAGCAATAGCTTGATTTATTTATACCATGTACTTCAATAGTTTGAACAATGAACAATGATTGTTTGCCTAAACACAATATTATAAAACAACACAAAAATTTGATTTTGTTTATAGCAGTACTTGCACAAAGATGATTTATAACTGGTAATAAATAGTTCATAATATTGGTTAAATGAAACTCTTCTTTTCGTTTTACAAATTTGCATTCTACTGACTTCCCCCTGGATGTCAAGCTCATGTTTTAATACAGTAAAATCTGATTAATTTGAATAATTATATTTGAACGTTACCACAATTCAAACTTTTTCATGGCAGCAAAAGGATAGCTTATTTTACTGGTAAGGTAACACAAGTTTTGGGGATCTTGTTTATAACCACTGCCGTTTGAAAATTCACTTCAGTGACAATATGATTATAACCAGATTGACCAAAAACTTTCTCCGGTTACCTTCATTATGTGGTCACATGATATGCAGAAGCAGTTGCATAATATCAAATGTGGCCTTAATAATAATTAGAATATTATTTTCTTTATTTAAGATTAGGCATAACTTGCCGGATAGTCTACAAATCACATATGCTTTTATCCTTAACGTAAAAGCTTCTTTACAATTACAGCATATAACAAATAGTATCAGTATCAACTGGTTTCGGAAACAAGAAACATCTAATTTTTCAGGGTAAAAAGATATAGCAATTACACCAAGGGCAAGAAAGTTTTTATGTCTGTCTCTTTGCTTTTCTCGACATGGATGCTTTGTTTTTTTTATTTTAAAGAAGGAGCTTTTTCCAAACTGGTTGATACCATTACAAATTTTTTACATATTGTAATTTTAGTGACAGTTTTACTATACCATATTGTTTTAATTTAAATAATTTCTTAATTTATATACATTTCTATTAGTTTTATCATCACCAAAAATGGATGTTTATTTAAAATTACATTGAACTCGCAATTTTTAAATAATTTTTTCATATTTTGTTATTTGGAAACATTTTAAAATGCGATATATAAGAATTTAGTTCATAGTATTTTATCGTGAAATTTTCTTATACATGAGTTCACTTCAAATGAAGTTTGATTACACAATGTACAGGGTACAAAATTTTCATTTGTAAATGAGAAGTAGACGTTTTCATCTGAATAGCAAAAAAAAAATCTACATATGGGTTTATTTCTTCAATGTATAAGAAATGGAAAACGTTATGCAATGTTATTTATATGGTACTGATAAGTAAAAGAATCTTTTGGCGAGTAAATTCTGAGCTAAAATTTCTAATCCTGCTATGTATAGAATTTTCAGAAATTTTTTCTATGATGGATATAAATGTTTGTCATAGAAATGCTGCAATATCAGCCTTTTGAAATGCATGACAGATTGTGATTGGGAAGTTACATATTATGTAAAAGGTTAGGATATAATTGTAACCTGTAAATTATTGATTTTGAGTCTAGTCGTATAGCAAGATTTAACTGTAAACAGAATTATTTATACAGAGTGGATACTGTATATACAGTTCATACTAAGTTTCAATTAATGTGAAAAACTTTGAAATTTTATAAATAGATCTCCGTCAAACTTGAAATATTATGCTGGACCCCTGTTCGATGTATGAGAAGTTCAATGTAAAAAACCCTTAATTTTATTTCAGTTTGTTAATTAAAATGTAACAAAGTTTGTTTATTCGTAAATCAGTTTTCTTCACACAAGTTAAGACAAAACACAGAGATTAAAATCACCGCCTCCATCATGTATCGCTGAACTGATTGATATAGTTGAAATTTGTTTTATGCTGTATTTTTAATGAGATTTTACTTTAAAGCTATTTTTGAAGTATTCTGATGTAATTTAAATATTTTTCCTTATTTATATACATTTGTGAGTTTTATTGGCTTCAAATAAGGATATTTATTTGAAATTACATGTAATTTGCAGTTTTCAAATAATTTTATAGTTATATTTTGCTATTTGTAACCATTTTAAAATGCTTTATCCATGAATTCAATTCGAAGTAATTTTTGGTTAAGTTTTCTTATAAATTTAGATAACCGAAGTTTTCTTATATATGAGCTCACTTAAAATGGAGCCTAATCACAAAATGTATATAGAATATTCATAAAGACTTTGAATTTAGTACATTATACACAAGCGGTCATTATAACCCTAGTTCAGTATAATCAGTTTACATTGCATCATAATTTCAAGGCATTATAGAATATTCATAGAGACTTTGAATTTAGTACATTATAAACAAGTGGTCATTATAACCCTAGTTCAGTATAACCAGTTTACACTGTATCATAATTTCAAGGCATTTTCAGAAACATTTCTAAAGTATAGTGATAAATACTTCACAAACTTTTGCTTTATTTTATACTAATGAAACCACAGGTATTCTGCTTAATAAGTAATTTAAAAAATCAGTTTATTTATTATGAATGTCCTGTATAATCATTACAATGGAATCGAATTTATTACGGTTCATTTCTGAAAATTGTAAGGTGCAAAACCCTTCTTCTTTGAATAAAAATTGGTACAGATGTCGTATTATCCCATTTTCATTTTTGCCGATTATTTGGTGGGATTCTGGCAATCCCTACTTTGATTTAGAGAACATTCCATTCTGACAACTATTTCCGCATTGTGCAACATCATAATTAGTGATTGCAATATCGGACCAAAAACACAATAGCGGTATACAGTATTTTTTTAAACGTTATACCGGAATGCCGGTATTAGGAATTTTTCAAAAAAGTACAAAAACACAGTTGTTTTTTTGCTATATTTATTAGTTTTAAACAAAAAATGCATAAACTATAAAAATATAAACAATTTTGTTATGTACAAATATAAAATAAAGGAACAAATGTTATAATCAAATATTATTTATAAGAGCAGTAAAATAATAATTTATAACATTAGTAACAGAAAATATTTACAGTATTATAATATATTAAAGGTACAAAATATATAGTATTATTATTAAGAACAATAAATATCACATAAAAATCTTGTTGTGTAGTCCAATATATAATATTTATTAATAAAAATAACTAATTTATTAACTGCATATTTTTGAAATGTGATCGGAAAAAACATATTGCATCTATTGAACTGCTATTGAGCCTGGAACGCATTTTTGTGCACAAATTACCTGCAGTTGAAAATGTTCTTTCTGCATCCAAGCTGGTTAGTGGTACTGTTAATAATGAGCGATATACTTTCTCTAAATATTCGCCCCGAAGTTCTTCACCTTCTAACAACTCGGTCTGTCGTCTGACGGTTTTGGATAAATCTATCTCTTGTATTACTTTTGTTGTTGTTGTTGAGACCCAGACCGTCCGACCTACCAGAAAGGTGTAATTATTGTTTGTGGCAATTTTTTTATTTATAGCTAATTGTAATTTCTTCTCAAGAGACAATTCTTTTCCGATATTAACATCAATATCATCTTCAACGAATTCCTCTGGATAGGTTTGTGTTTACTTTTCATAAATGTTTTCGTGGAAATTTACAACGAACTTAATTAAATTTGACTTTGTTAGCTTCTTTTCTTCTTTTTCATTTTCTTTTTTAAAATCGTTATAATTATGTAAATACCTTAAAATATTTTCTAGTTCACTATGCCTTTCCTCTATACGAATTTTCAATGCACTGTATAATTCTTCAGATAGTGTAGTGCCCTGATCTTTAAGTGATTGCTAAGGAGCTTGTTAGTTTAGAATACGATCTCGTCTCGTAATTCACATTATTATATAGTTTAGAATATTAAATTATAAGTTATAGTTCATGGTGGAAATTAACTACGCCTGTGCAAGGAGTATTTTATTTTACAATTTTTATACGTATTTTTAAATATACGTATAAAATACGTATTTTTATACATACTTTTAAATATTTTTATTTACATATTTTTGAAAATACGTATTTCAAATTACAGTACATGCCCAATAAGTTAAATTAAATCTTTTAATAAAAAAAATATATTATTATAGCTAGTGTGTGGTAGGCTGACTTTGACCACAATGGAGGTGGCTAATAGGATTTTTATTTTTCAATTTTGCAGTTAATTTTATATTTTGTATACATAGTGAGGAATGAATTCAAAATTTCACTTTAAAGGGGTTTACATTGTATTTAAAAAATTAAGTTGTTGACATTTGCTTTCTTTTGTATATTTGTCATTTTAATGTTTTTAAAATTTTCTAATTTTCATATTACATCCACTGTATGTACCTAACTGTACTTTATGTGCCACGGAATACCTGTTGCTACGTGCAATCTCCGACAGCTAGTGGAACTGCTTTCTGTGATGTTTTTTTAGTGGGTGAGTGAAACTCGCATTGCAGGCATAGGTTCATGTTCAAATTGCTACAAATCAACTGTTGCACAAACGACTGTTACAACATTGCGGCTTTCGACAGAGAATGACCATTCCTATATAAAATAACCAATATGGCTGCTCTTCTTTTATTTAATTGTACTGTTGTTTTCTATAATTGTATTAAATCAATATTAATTTTATATTTTGATGCATTTCAGTTATGGCAGACATGCTGTCCGACAGACTTAGTGGCATTTTTATGTCACCAAGGTAAAAATCGCAGAAAAAAGGATAATATAACACATGTTCTTAAAATCCAATTGAAATCAATTTAATAAAACATTTTAAATCTATTTGAGCATCAAACTCCTGCTCCCAATCCCTCTCTCTTTTTTTTTTTTAACCCTGTATGTTAAGTTAAACTGAAAACTTGTGTGCACATAAAAAATTTCAAATCAAAACTTTAGATGGTATATTATATTAATTCATATTTTTCAAATTTTGGTATACAAATTCAAATTTCATATTTTGGTATACTATAATTTTTATGGTACAAGACAGAGAAATCACTAGACGTGCCGATACGAAAAAAAAGTTCACTTCAGAAGTGCATAAAAAGTAGAATATTTCAAAAACTACATCAAAATTAAAACAAGGGGAAAAATTCACCCATGTAGGTACCTGCCTGCAAAAATTTGTGGTCTTGCTATAGTTAGTCTATCCAGGACATGAACTCGAAGCTCAAATATTTTGTCTTTGACTTCGATATTAAATATTTCTTAAACTACAATATATATCAAAACATAATTTATTTCAACGTATTTCCCAAAGCTTTTTCAACAAGTGTACCAAATTTCATATTTTTATATGCAATAGTTTTTGCAGTACGAAGCAAAGAATCTCGAGAAATGTGAAATTTGTCAAACAATGGTGGCGTCAACTACTTTTTTTTTAATATAGAGAGATTTTTAGGCAATATATTAAGAAAACATCCAACGTTTAACAATTAAAAAACTATTGATATAAAAAATATGAAACTAATTGCTATTTATATCAGTATTGGAGTCAGATATTAGAAAATAGGAGGAGTCTGTGTCAGACAGTAGAAAAAAAAAAGAGGAATTGAAGTCCACGGTTTGAGTTACTGACTTCACAACCCTGCTAGTATGTATTTTGCTCATCTAAATTAACTGACGCACTACCTGGCTCTTGGATAGGGCTTATTTAATCCATACCTATACTATTGTAGGGTTATACATGAAACAAAAGCATAATATACTTTTAAGTTTGTTATTAGGAGTATATTTTTCTTTCAATTTTGTGCATTACATTTTTATGGATTTGCATCATGATCTAATAGCACCATTGTGTCACATAGCAGAACATACTAATCACTAGTTCCGAACCCAAGTTATGAAATTACATTTATGGTTGTTTCCATTCCACACACACACATTTCTCTACATTTTTGGCAGTACCATTCATACAAATCTATCACATTGAAATAGTATTTATAGTGTGAATTAAAGAAACTATATATACTGATCGTAATACAATTAGAAAGAGAGATTTTTTTTAATCGGATAACTTCTTAAATTAGAAATATATGCATTCATTTCAAATACGTATTTCCTTAAAAAGGAAAGAATTCCCGCTAAATTATAACAAAATCTTTTCTCATAATGTATATATATTTGTGTAAACGTGAATGATATTTATATTATTCCTGCAGAACAAATTTGATATAACACGAAAATAAATAAATTGCTCCCTTACGAGAAGTAAGAACGTAAACATGCAGAAGTTGAAGTTGTATTTTCGAGATAGAAATAACGGACCAATCAGAGAGCTCGTATCATCTAGAAATCGGTTTAATCATTGATTAACTAATCGGAACATTTTTAACAGTGGAATAGCTTGGTGGGACGCGATGGTTTTTAAGTATCCTTTAGTGGGCCGTTAAATTTAGTGACTGATTAGTTAATCAGACATTAGCACTATTTTAACAGACGTTGGTGGGATCGGCCCTTAAATTAACAGCACTTTAGTGAGCTCTTTAAAGCCGTGAAAGTGTTGGTGGGACGCAAAACAGTGCTAATCAACCGTTAAACCTTTGCTATATTTTAACGGTTGTTGGTGGGATCGGCCCTGAGTGAGTCTGGCATATTTTGCTGAATTAATTTGTATATTAAAGCGTCATGCCACAGCTTATCAAATGCCTTCGAGACACCAATAAGAAGAAAGCCAGTGGAGAGGCCGATTTCAAGACCTTCGGTGATGAATTCGGTGACCCTGACCAGCTGGTGTGTTGTTGAGTGTAGAGGCCTAAAGCCGAATTGTTCCGGTTTAATAATGTCATTGGATTCTATGTGTTGTTTGATTCTATTGTGGATAATTCGCTCCGTAAGTTTGCTTAAAGAGTTTAGAAGGCTGATCGGTCTATAATTTTGGGCTAGGGTGTGGTCTTCGCCTGGTTTCGGGATGCCAATGACAACTGCTGTCTTCCATTTTTTTGGGAAATAGTTCAATTTTAGGATGGAATTAATGATTGTAGTTAGATAATAGATAATGTTGATGGGAAGGGATTTAATTGCTTTATTATTAATATTATCGTTTACGGGGGCTTTCCTATTTTTGAGTTTTTTGATTTCATTGATTACTTCCGAGGGAGGTGCAGGAATAGTTGTGTTTCTGGGGGGGCTATTGAAAAAGGAAACTAGTTCAGTCGTTACTTCATTTTCAATTAGAGGGCAGTCAAGGTTAAGGTTTTCTGAAAATTGCTCTTCGTAGTTGTTTGCAAGTGCATTAGCAATTTCAGTGTTTGTGTGTATGGTGCCTTGGTTGGTGGTAAGGTGAGTAATGTGTGTTCTAGGAGTTTTAATTTTTTTGACAAACTCCCACAGTGAGTTATCTGTGGGAGCGAGCGTGTTGATGAAGCGTTTCCATTGATGTTGTTTGTGTGATTTAATTTGAGTTTTGACTTGTTTGCTTAAATTGTTAAGGTGTGTTTTAAAAGGAGGGAAGCGAGTAGTTTGCCATCTGTGTCTTGTTTCGTTGCGTTTTTTAATTAGTTTTTTTATATGAAAGGGAAGTTTGTGATGTGTGTGGGGGGGGGGGGGAGGGTTGTAAGAGGTCGCTGTGGCGATTGCAGATTTAATTTCATTGGTCAGTTTTTGTGTGCAGTCATCTATATCCTGGGAGTTATTTATTTTTGCTATTAAAAGTGGGGAGTTAGAAAGGATTCCATTAAATTTTTTCCAATTTGTGGATTTAATTGAGGAAGTGATTGGGAAGTTAGTATTAAAATAAAGAGTGAGTTTTATGGGGAGATGGTCTGAGCAAAGGTCATTTATGGTGTGGATTTCGTGAGGGGCGGGAATGTTATTAAGAAGGGCAAAGTCAATTATAGAGGTTGTTCTAGTGTTGTGTCTGGTGGATGTATTAGGGAAAAGGTGTCTGAGATTTGTGTTGTTTATGTGTGTGTTGATGTCTATGCCATATTTGGTCCTTCGGCTGCAGCCCCAATTAGTATGGTGGGCATTGAAGTCCCCCATCATAATTGATCTGTCATGAATGCCAAATAAGGCAGAGAGATCGTCTGCTATGTTATGTCTTGACTTGTGTGTTGCGTATATAGAGCCTATAAGAATGTAATGAGAGTTAGGAAGTTTAAATTTAATTAATGTGTGTTCGATAATGTTTGTGTCTAAAGGAGTTATGTTTACGTGTTCAATGTTGCTTTTAATGTAAATTGCGGTACCGCCGTGCTGTGTATTAGTGTTACTAGGACGAGGTGTGTGGAATGAAGAGTAATTTGGAATGCGGAAATTGTTGGGGGGTCTTTGATCTTGGTTTCTTGAATTAGTGAGATATGAGGTTTGTGTTCTTCGATGAAATCTCTGAGTTCGTGAATCTTGCTTTTGATTCCGTTGGCGCTCCACGATATGATGGTGAGAGCATTTGGTGTGGGGGGGGGGGATCATGATTGGCTATTGGGGTTCTGATTAAAATGGGGATCTACTAGTACTAATATTTGAAGACCTTTGTCAACAATGGGGATGTTAGTTTGAAAAATTTTGCCTAGTTCTTTAAGAAATTTTAGGATTTTGTTTATGTTTAGGTATTGGAATAGTACTTTGGCTTCGTTGTTAATTTTTAGCAAATCGTTAAATGGGGAGGTTTTGTCTTGATCAGTATGATTGTTGGGAGGATTTCTGCGTTCTCCATTGATGTTATCATTGATTGTCCTGACTTGGAAGTTTGGTTCATATTGCGGGGGGGGGGGAGGTGTACACTTCTGGTTTCCAGAAATTTGAGTTGTGCTATTTACTCGAGTTGGTGCTTTGGTTTTATGGTTTTCATTTATTTCACTGCTTTTTGTAGGGTTTTTAAGGGTGGAGAGTGGATCAACGGTTTGATTTTCCTTTCTCTGTTGGGGAGAGGGGGGAGGACTGTTTGTTTCTTTATTTGTTTGAACGTTTTCCATTTGGTTTTTAACTGAGGGGATGTCTTTGCATGGCAGATTGTTGCATGGAAGATTCCAGGCGTTTGAGGGGGGGGGGAACCTACGCGGGGTGGGTTGGTTGTTTGCTCGGTTCATTTGGTTAGCTTGGTAAGAGTTTTGGTTTCTGACCGGTGAGTGGTTCCTGGAATTTGGAATGGAATTTTGAGGTGTATAGTTGTAATTGGTCCAGGAGGGGGGGGGATTTCTTTTATTTTCTGGGTTTTCAGGACAAGATCTATAATTCACGGGGTGAGGGCCTCCACAATTTGTCAAGTTGCAGGGGTGGACCGAGGCTTGGTACATTCACGAGTTGGGTGATGGCCGGCACATTTTAAACATCTGAAGTCGTGCGAACACCGGTCTGACGAGTGTTGCCACCCCTGGCACCTATAACATTGGGCGTAACCCTTTGAGATGAATGGGACGAATTCTGCAAAGATATAATTTATATGCCTAATTTGATATATTGCTTCCAAGTCTGTGGTTGGGGGGAGGTGCATGAGGAAGTTAGGGAGTGGGAGTTTCGTTCTCAGACTTCTCATGGGGTGTATTTTAAGTGGTTGATATCCATTTGCTTCAAAAAATTCTTTAATTTCTTCAGGGGGTAATAGGGGGGAAGTCCTTTAATACAACCTTTTTTGGTCTTTCTTCTTTTAGGTTGATTGAATGGAATTTCAGCTTATTTTTTGTTAAGTAGTCTTGTACTATACGATAATGGTTTGCTGTTTTTGCATATATTCTGAGAATTTCGCCAGTTAGTTTGGCTCTAACCTGATCTTCCGTAAGTTTGCTTAAATCTATCATTAACTGTTTTGGGTTGTCATTAAGTTCTACATAAAAAGAGTCGGGATATTTATCTCTACTGATTATTTGAGGGGGGGTTCTTCATTGCTGTTGCTGGTGGAAGGGGTGTTTATTCAATCATTCCTCTGAGAATTGCAGCACTTACGAACACTTCACACGTGACTGCCAAAGACCAAGGACGGAGAAGGCAACGTGTGCTAACTGCAATGGAGATCACCCGGCGAACTTCAGGCAATGCCCGAAGAATCCCTGGAACAGAGGAAAGGCACCGGGGTATGCCCCCCTCCCCCAAAAAATCAGATACCCCCTTGGAGGCAAAAGGCCCTCGGTCTAAACCCTCAGACATCCCATCAGGGCTCCTCGCACTCTGTGCCACAGGTTAAAAGAACTCAAACTTCAGCACCTACCAGATCGGTGCAAGAGCAGGCCCCTAAACCGTCGACCTCCAGAGAAATGACTGTGGAGGAAGTGAGAATAGCTCATGAAGACATAAAACAGATGATAGCAATTGATAAAGCCGCCAAAGAGGCAAGAGAAGCAAAACAAAGATTAGAAAAAAAGGTTCAGGAATGGCAGAAAACTAAACGCGCCCGAGAAGAGCTCGCGCAAACACAGCAGTTAGACAAATCGGCTGAAAAAAACAAAAGACTACCGAGGTCCAAAAGGATACTCACAAAACAGATCAAACCGCGGTTGAGGCTGAGGAAATTGTAGCTGAGGCTGAGGAAATTGTAGCTGAGACTGAGGAAATGGAAGCTGAGACTGAACTTGCTGATAAATCCAATGATGAAAAGATGGGTGAAATCCTCAACCTCGTCAGAGGATTTATCAGTATGTTCAACCTAGACGATATAAAACATCTGTTGATGCAGCTCGCTGAGTTAATTCAAAAAAAGAGCGATCCAATGCAAATGGTCTTTGAGGCTTTTAAATTAATCGCGGAATTTAATAAAAACAGTGAGAAACAAACCCGCCATGAATAGGTCCCAAAAAGAAAGTTTCAAAATAATATTTTGGAATGCGAACGGCATGTCTCCAAGAATAAATGAACTTAGGAGCTACGTAAATGAAAATGATGTAGATGCCCTGCTAATTCAGGAAACTAAAGTTAGAGAAAACAAAAAACTAAATATAGCAAACTATAATAGCTATCATACCCTTAGCTCAAATATAACTGCTAGAAATCCCCATGGAGGAACAGCAATATCTATTAAAAGTAATATTCCCCACGAGGAAATAAACAACATAAATCTTCAAGGTATAGAAAATACTAGTATAAAAATTAAAATAAATAATGTAAACCCATTTATCCTAACTTCAATATACGTCAAAAACATGAGTGGTATAAATGTAGCTGCGCAGCTGGAACTGCTTTTCTCGCGATATCCAAACACAATACTCGCGGGCGACTTCAATGCACACCACCGAGCGTGGGGCAGCAGGAGAGCCAACTCACGCGGTACACAGATACATAGATTGCTAAACACAACAAACACTGACATCATTGCACCGTCGAGACCAACCTGCTTCTCAGGGGCCAATGGCTCATTCATAGACTTTGTCCTAACGAGAAACATAGAATACGCTCACACAATTGATACCCTGGATGAATTTGACTCGGATCATCTACCTGTATTGGTGACATTTGATTTGAACACTCCCCTTCCAGCCTCTCTGGGACAAGAGAGGGTGAACTGGAACGTATTCAAAAGAGCACTTTTCGAGCCGCACTTAGCAGTACCCAACATTATGAGCACGGCGGATATTGACTCTGCCACGCACACACTCACAACAGAAATCAGGAGAGCTATTGCATCTGCCACAACACATCGTGAGTCATCAAAAATGCCAACACTTTCCCACCATGTCAAACAGTTAGTTAAACAGAGAAATAGAATGCGTAAGACATGGCAGGCTAACAGAGACCCTACCCTTAAAAGGGAGCTTAATAGACTCACGTGTAAAGTCAGTGAAAAAATTGTCGCAGAAAAGCAGCAACAGTATAAAGAATTAATCGAATCCCTTAGCCAGGAAGACGTATCGCTCTGGCAATTCGCTAAAAGACTCAGAAAACCTCAAATTAAACTCCCGCCACTAATAGATGGCGCTAATATCGCGTACTCAGACGAAGAAAAGACAGAGGTGCTTGCTAGGCATTACGAAAAGCAATTTGAACCAAACCACGATCTAATGTGTCAGGACACCCTAAGAATGGTTGTTAAAATTAGATAAATGAATTTAATTAATTCCTGCTTTACATCCCGAGCAACGTCGGGTACATTTTCTGCGTGGTCGAGAGCTACTGCAAAGATGCTATTGTAATTAAGCGCATTTAGAAGAGTCATGGTGTAATTTTAATCAAAGTTTTGCATCTTAAATTCCGTTCAAAGTCGTGTACATTTTCTAGTTTATATACAAGTTTCTTCGATTTCATGAAAATTAAAACTGAAATTTCTTTTTTAAGGCGAAAATTTGTAAATTTAAGTCCTATATTCTATAAATAAACTTTATTTGAAAGTTTTTATTATTAGTATATATTTTGATGACCTCGTATATTCCCCATTTTTCTTTGTTCAACATCTTTGACAGTCTCGTTCTCAGCTACCAGATCATGTAAGGAGCTAAAACTCGGCACACAGTTCATCTCGCTGAACAGTTTTATTTATTAAATGTTCATGGCATTGCGTTGCATCGTTACGTCATTTACGTATGTCATAACAATGTTTCCTTTCTTTTCATGTTCTTTTTTTTTTTGCAAATTGCTGTTTAGTGTTTTCAGATGAAATGTTATTTTGCTTATTACGCATTATTCTCATTCATCTAATACTGCATAGTTTTGAAAACAGATTACGTAAAAAAAATAATATATATATATATATATATATATAAAGTATATACTATAATATAATTAATGGAGTATATACTATAATATAATTAATGCATAATATTGTGATGATTTCGAATTCGAGTTTTCGGTTGATTTACATGTTTTAAATACCCCTGAGCTCGTTTTTGAAGTGATGTATAATCCTTTCATGGGCGAGCGATAGTTCACATACGAGTTGAAACTAGCTATTTAAATGAAATTTGGTACGATTATTACAAATAGTGAATAACGCAATAACAGGATATCTAATAATATTAAATAAATAACTATTCTTATGTAATTTATCATTAGAAAACGCATGGCATTCATTTTATAACTCTGGTAAAAACCGATCTCGCGGTATTACACATTTATAAAAAGAGTTACATAAAATTGAAATAATAATGAAAATCGTTAAACAGATTGACTTTCCATATGAAATATTGCGCGACGAATTGACTCATAAAATTCTCGTGGATCTAGCGCGTTCCATTCACAAGAGAAGACACTATTTGTAATCTCTCGTAAAACACTATTACAAATTGTGTATTACAATGGGTAGAGACACAATTTGTAATAGTTTTGTACTTTAATTTTAAACATTCGACAAATAGTCATTTGTTTTCATGGGACATTAGTGGTGTAAGCTGATACTGTAAGTAGAAACTCCACTGTTGCAAAGTAAGCTTAATTTCTTGAAGACATTTTAAGCCACCTACCTGCATGGCAAACTGAATATGTCTGTCTCCATAATGGTTTACAAAATAGTGATACATAAAATTTTTTTTGGCTGGTTGCTATTGCATATATGCGACCGGGTACAGTAGTCCACTTTGTCACTTATCATTTAAAATATTCTGCAGCAAAATTTAATAGCTTAAACCTGAATATGTAGATAATACGATACTCATTCGAAGTGGTCATTTTCCTCATCGTTTAAAAGAAAACATCAAAATGTACATAAGTTGTCCATTGTACCCCAACCTCTCTTATAGGGGGAAGTATTGTGACGGAATCAAAAATTTGAATTTCAATTTTCGACGGAAGATCACGTTTCAAGCATCCCTGAACTCGAATTGAACGTTTTTAAGGTAATGTCTGTGTGTATGTTTGCTAGTGTGTGTCCGTGAGTCTATGGGAGCGATATCTCACGACCGAATGGAGTATTTCGAACGTAAATTTGTGTGATCTGTGAATACTGGAACCCTGTATTGATTTTAAACGCGATCAAACGTTCAGCAGTTCCCAGAAAAATTCATAAAAAAAAAAAAATCTATACATCTAATAATGTTACATAAATAGTCATTTTATGCGCAATTTTTCTTATAAAACGAATGGCACATATTTCAGAACGCTAGTTCGAACTGTTTGTTCTCAAGAACGTTTTTCAAATAAATTTATCTGAACAATTGATCTATAGTAAATGTCTTCAAACATAGTAGTGAGCGTGAGCATCGTCAAAATATCGTCGTTCAGGTGGTCGCGCTTTTCCTCAAATTATAGAATTTGATAATTTTCGCGGAAACAATACTTTCTACATGTAGAAAACTTTGGAAATCGTGATTTGACGGACAGACACGTTTACATTTTGAATATTTTTTAAAAATATGTCCGTATGTGTGTATTATAAAAATTTAAGTGTGGATATACATTATGTAAAAAGTATAATGTGAGTAGCACATGATTTTAAATTTCCCTACGTGACGCAGTAACTTTATTTATTTCATAACGAATTAATCGAACAAGATCCACAAAACTATGATTTTGCCATTGAATTAACAACATATAAATTGAAATTGGGCTCTCTTTGCAACTTATGATTTCAAACACATGGCTTATTCATGCTCAGGTACAAAATTCTGATCCATATATATGCAGTTAACCTTTAATTAATATCAATTGTATGAAATAATTGACTATTACCGAATTCTTAAGAGTCAAAATACGAAACTATTACAAAAAGTATCATCTCTTGCGAGTAGAATGATTTAGATTCACGAGAATGATGTTGCATGACATTGCATATGGAAATTTAACATATTTCACAATACTTACTACATTTTTAATTTCGTATGATTTTTTTTTTAAATTAATTTGAGAAACATGCAATATCTCGAGAACGATTGATGCTGTTCTAAATTAAAATCATTTTCTAATTAAAAATTACGTATGAAATAATTTATGTAACAATATTCAAAGTGCTAATTATGAAAAATGTATTCTTAACTCGTGCAATATCGTTAAAACGGTCCATGCTAGTTTTCTATAGGTTTTTGATACAAATTATGAAGGTTATGGAGAGATAGATAATCCGGGCTCGCGAGCCTTATTTTGCTTAGGCCTTATTTCAATTTCTCTTCACACTGAGCTTAATTTTAAAGTAGTTTGTGTATTTTAGAGAAAATTTAAAGTGCAAAATGTTCGAGTTATAAAAAATACAGTAGACGAAACCGGAAAATAATAAATATAAATATTAATTTTTTCTTGAATGAGCAAAACATTAGAAATGGAACATCTTTGTCCCTTTGTAAATCAGATTTGTTACAGTACCACATTGTTTTTTTTTTTACCTGGAGATAGAAAGAAAAATATTTTGCGCAAAAAATTATTTTTTTACTTCCATAATTATTGTTTATATATATATATATATATATATATATATATATATATAGAAGAATCACAATCACCTTGTTCCCACCCCCTTCTCAATAGGCATGCAAATTATGAACTAATCTACTGTATGAATGTAGGAGAAAATTGAGTCAACTCCTTTTTGCATAACCTCATACACACATGTGAGTACGAGTACGATCCCTTTTGCCTCTTATTCTCCCCAAAAGTAAATGCCAGAGGCGGAATGCCCTCCTCGGCGTAAACGGTGGACATCTGTGACCTTGACAAAGAATGTGAACTAATCATCCGTGTCTTCTTTGAACAATTCTGAGAAATGCAGGGGTGGGTCTTCCTGTTAGAATGGTTGAAGAACTTTCTCCATAGCTCTCTACGAGACGAGAATTTTATATATTTGATAATACTTCTGCATTTTTAAGTTTAAGTAATTTTTTTTATAAATGTTTTTGAAAAACAGGCACCATCTCGAAAACGGTTCATGCTAGAGTTCTAAAGTTTCTGTCATTCGTTTTCTAATGAAAAATTACGGTCGAAATGATTATTTATTTATGATTATTAAAGATCCCAATTTTTAAAGAAGTTTTCAAAACTTCATTTGAAAATTAAGGGAATGTTCCCAAGGCCTGATTAAGCCAATGTGAGGTTCGGTGTTAATTGGGGGCCCCCTTACACTCACGGCATACCAAATGCATGCAAAGAAAAAAAAATCATAAAGCAAATTTGGAAGTTTAGGATCACTAACCCGAAGGCACTTTTGTAAATGTAGAACTTTTTATTTAAAAGTAAAACTTTAAAATATGTATAATATTTAAAACTATTAACACATATTTTCAAAATTTAAAATAAAAACTAACATTATCAGCTTATATTATTTAAATAATTAAATAAATAATTATTTCTGAATAAAATGGTTTAACACATACAATATTTAGAGGCCCCTAAAATTTGGGGACACAGGACGCTGCCCCGTAGGCACGTGCGTTTATCAGACCCCGAGTGTTCCAAACATTCGATTGCGTTTAACATCAATAGGCTTTCATTATTCACCGATGAACACACTAACGTACTTACAGACAAACTCACACTAACATACTTACAGACCTTCCCTCAAAAACGTTCGCTTCTATTTCAGGAATGCTTAAAACGTGTGCTTTTCTGTCGAAAACTCGAATTCGAATATTCGACTTCGTCACAATACTTTCCTTATATACATTATACTGTAAAATGTAGGGAAAGTAAGAATCATGCATGCACCTGATGCGCACGAATCATGTTATATATATAATAGTCTTCAATAGTTTTTATTCCTTACGACATTGATTTTGCAAACATTATTCAAACCACCTACATTGAAGGTGTTACATGTCTTATGTAGTTTCGCACCTGGTCAACATTCAAAGAGATATGGCGCCAATAAATTTTTGAAGTTGGGGTAATTCACTTTTTTTCATAATCAATATCAGAATGAATGAAAAAAAAAGAACCCATATATTTTGATAATTCTAATTTAACAACTTATGAGTTTCTAAAATCTTTACCAAAATAAAACAGATGACGCAATAAATTGAAAATATCAATAATTCCGATATCAACCTAAAAGGCCGTAATTGATTCCAATATATGCCAAAATATGTGCTAATATACTTGTACTGCTTATATTCTCATAGAGTAGAAGTAGCAGCATATGCTTGGGGGGGGGGGCAGGCCCCCCTACTTTTCAAGGCTTTTTATTGTTATGCGTATTTTTCATTTAAAATAACCCTGGCATTTTTTTTATGTCTGTAAAAAGGTAGATTTACTGGAAAATATCTTTTTGCAATTGCACATTTTAGAAAACTTTTCCGTTTTCTGTGAGTTTTTGGCTTGTGAAGTGTTTGGTCCATCCTTAAGCTTTGGATCAATATTCATGTTTCTCAAAAAGAAAAAATTCACGAAACTTAAATTTGCCGCGAATGCTAAATAAAAACTCCGCTAACCAGAATCAACGTGAACCCTACGTCATCGGCTACGTCAATCGCATCATCGTCAGTAATAGTTCCTTGTTGGTGGAATCGGAGTGGGTCCGGTGCTATTTATCCGCTCGTTAGTAGTCTGTGGGATGTCCCTATTCCTCAAATTCCCTACAGCATCAGCGCTACCTAGTGGTTTCGGAATTTAACATTACGGAGCCTTCCTGTCCGTAGCTGCTTTTGTAACTCAGTGCGTTGTCTACGTGATAATAAAGGCCGGGAAATTTCGATTCAGAAAGTGGGGAATGTGTAGTTCCAGAACAGTTGGTAGAGGACGCTGTTATTTCCTGTCGGAGCTGATTTATTACTGTCAAAGTTCTTATAATCCTCGTATTTTTAGATTTCTTTACATTATCTAACAAATTAAAATCCGCATCTGTTTTCGTATTATTTGTTTAATAAATGTAGTTATTTTTTATTTAACATAGAACATTTTTAGTTTTGTAAGTAAAACAAAAGGTACAAAATTAACGTCTTCTTTGTTATCGTTTTATCGTTTAGTAAATTTAAAAAGGCAAACGTTATTAATTATTAAAATGTTAAAATAATTTTTGCAGGAAAAAGGAAATATACCTGTAAACATGCGCGAAGCCAGAAATTTCCATAGGGGGATGTCAGAAGCGAATTTTTTTTCAATTTAAAAGCGAAATTTTTTTTATTAACAAGTTTTTTTAATAATTTTAAATTTTTCAATTTTTTATTTTAGTTATTATGAAGTACAAATGAAGTTTTATAAATTACATTAAATAAAAATTAAAATTTTTTTAAATCCGCCATAAAGTACCCCCCCCCCCCCCCCCCGGGAGTTCTTCAGGATTCAAAAACTGGGGAGTGTATAATTTAAAAAAAATGGAAGGGGGAGGTTCGACAGGATAGATTGATTTAAATCAACATTTAAAATGTTAAAATAATTTTTACAGGAAGAAGGAAATATACCTGTAAACATGCGCGAAGCCAGAAATTACCATAGGGAGATGTCAGAAGTGAATTTTTTTTTTCAATTTAAAAGGGAAATTTTTATTAGCAAGTTTTTTTTAATAATTTTAAAATTTTCAATTTTTTATTTTAGTTATTATGAAATAGAAATGAAGCTTTATAAATTATATTAAATAAAAATTAAAATGTTTTTAATTTTTTTAAATCCAATTTTTCATTAACATGCCATAAAGTACCCCATCCCCCCCCCCCCCCCGCCGGGAGTTCTTCAGGATTCATAAACTGGGGAGTGTATAATTTAAAAGAAAAATGGAAGGGGGGGGTGTCGACAGGATAGATTTTTTTAAATTAACATTTAAAATGTTAAAATAATTTTTACAGGAAGAAGGAAATATAACTGTAAACATGCGCGAAGCCAGAAATTTCCATAGAGGGGATGTCACAGAAGCGATTTTTTTTTTCAATTTAAAAGCGAAATTTGTTTATTAACAAGTTTTTTTAATAATTTTAAAATATTCAATTTTAATTTTAGTTATTATGAAATAAAAATTAAGTTTTATAAATTATATTAAATAAAAATTAAAATATTTTTAATTTTTTTTAAATCCAATTTTTCATTAACATGCCATAAAGCACCCCCCCCCCTCCGCCGGGAGTTCTTCAGGATTCATAAACTGGGGAGTGTATAATTAAAAAAAATTGGAAGGGGGGGGGTCGACAGGATAGATTGATTTAAATCAAGATTTTAATTACTTGGTTTAAAAAAAAATTATTGATTTAAATAACTTATTTTTAAAAAAAATTATTCATTAAAATCAATGACTTTTTAAATTAATTGATTTTAAACAACATGAACATGCATTAATTTATTTCACATTTATAAGTTTGGGTTATATAAAATAATAATGCTTATTAAATTATTATATATTAATGGTTTGCTTATCAATAATGAAGGGGAATTGAGTTATTTGGGATAAAAGGCTTATGATAAAAATACATATGTTTGGGATTTTTATCCCAAGCATATGTATTTAATATATTAAAATTTGTTAAAGAAAATAGTTTTAACCTTTTGCTTACGTTACGTTACAATCAGAATTGCAATATGGTACACAACAATGTACCATTTTTATCGAATTATTTTTGCACAATATTGTTATATTAATGCTATAAAAATCAGTATAATTTAATAAAAAATAACAAATATAAAATTATGGAAAAAAGCTTTACCATAAACAAAAATGCACCCAAACCCTTACGAGTGCATCATTATTTACATTGAAAAACTGCGAAAGGACAGGAAATAAAAGCGATCCTAGCGGACACTGGAGTGAACTAAGCTGTCGTCCGTTTTTGGACGAAAATACGCGAAATTTCCCGGCCTTGTATATTACGTAGGCAACGCTCAGTGCTAGGAGCTCCATAATAGTGTACGCACACAAGAAAGGGCAAAAAATTTCTAACCGGTACAGGGTTATTAACATCGCGGTTTGTTTATTAATCATTAAAAAGAATTTTTTTTTTACATTAATTCAAGTTATTCCTTATGAGAAACGTTTGCATCTAATATCAACAATCAAATTATTTCTTCACATGCAACTTTAGAGCTAAAAAAATATGGCCCGAGACCGGTAAGTTTGGTGTTTTTTTTTTTTTTTTAAAGAAATTTTCAGTTTTGCATAATGTATGTGAAAATTTCGGTATGTGATGTGATATGTATCCTAGCTGTTGAATTGTCGTCGTTTTATACGTATTAATGGAAATATATTTTTAATCATCTGTTGAAATTGTTTAACACTTCGTTTTTCGATTACTTAATCCCCACAATACTGTTCCTTAATATTTATATATTGTAGATAAAGCTGACAAACAATTTGAAATTGTGATAATAAATTTGGAATGCAGTATAATTGAAAGACATCGTGTTAATAATTAAGAAATAAAGGGGAGACTGTTTAATTATAGTACACACTATTATAAAGAATAAACAGGCTTATACAAATCTCATGATAATGTAATACTTTCTTTACAACTAAGGAATCAAATCTCTCAATAAGTATCGCTCATTATTTCAATAACATGTCTGTTTCTTGATGGGGTATCTCTGGAACAAATTAAGCAATTCAGTAGAAATATGAGTACAAATTGTAAGAGGAACGAATAATCATGAATAATATCACGAGTATGAGTAATCAGAGTTTGAACAACCATCTCCAATTTTGGGGCTATCAGACTTTTCAGAAGTGATTTCTATTTTATGTTTATAAAATATATATTTATGTTTTGTTTATCAGTTGTATTTCTGATAGCTTATAGATGGATCGGGTATCTTACTTGTGCCACTGTCCAGATATCTTAATTTTCATTGTATTGTATAATCCGTGGAAAAGTCTTTAAATTTCGTAATTAACGAAGTGTGGATCAATTCCTGATTTTTACCTAATTCACTATATTTTGATGTAGTGAATTAGGTAAAAATCAGGAATTGATCCACACTTCGTTAATTATGAAATTTCGAGAATTTTCCACAGGTTATACAATACAATGAAAATTAAGATATCTGCTCAGTGGCATAAGTAAGACACCCATACAATACAATGAAAATTAAGATATCTGCTCAGTGGTATAAGTAAGACACCCAATCCATATTTTGATGTCTTTTCCCGGTCGTCCAAACTGCTGCTCATGTCCAAGGATGAGTTGGACAGTCTGGACTTTCGACTATATTTTGTTGTGAAAGTGACTGAATGTTCTGTTTCTACAATAGGCAAAGACTGTGACTTTTTATTGCATCAATCAAATTCGTCTTGATCGTGTAAGAAATTTTTTTTTGTGCTCTTCAGCTTTAATAGTCTACATTGCAAGCTCTCTCATGTTTTACTTTTATTTTGATTGCAAAATAGGTGTAAATAATTTAAATAGAATATTTAAATTATTTACACCTATTTTGCAATCTATAATTTAAATAGATACAACTGGCTGATTTTTTTTCTGTATAGTAACAGCGTTAGTTTACTTCAATGGCTGATTATAGGACAAGGAGTGGGGCACATAGTTGAATAGCACTACTCTCACTGATGAGTGGTCATGCATGAGTAGGCATGCATAACATTTTCTAGACAGTGGGCCACATAAATTAAAAGTATCTTACCAAGGGCCAATGGTGAAACCAGAGAGGTGTGCCCCCCCCCCCCCCCCTGGAGAGTAATAAATTTACACAAAAAAGTTTTACAGCAAAATAAAATTAGTTGAAAAATTTGGTTAATTTAATAGAAAAAATTCCACATCTGTCTTTGCCAGGAACCAATCCAATTAATGTGATGGCTGAGATTGAATTTTTGATGTTATGTTTTTGATATTTAGTTCGATAGTTGTAGTAGCAATGCACAAAATTGCAGAAAGGTTTTCGTTGGTCAGTCTGTTCCTGAACTTCGATTTGTTCAAATTCATCAGTGAAAAAGTTTGCTCACAAATATATGTACTTGCAAGCATTGTAGCGTACTCAGATGCATTACGTTTCAAGAACGAAAATTCATCAGGTAATGATGCATAGAAGTAAAGTATTGAGTTCTC
This sequence comes from Amaurobius ferox, assembly GCA_951213105.1. Classification (NCBI taxonomy): domain Eukaryota; kingdom Metazoa; phylum Arthropoda; class Arachnida; order Araneae; family Amaurobiidae; genus Amaurobius; species Amaurobius ferox. Next base: position 147,095,856 of record OX578144.1, on the reverse strand, counting down.
TTTGAACTGCTCTTTGTAAATGTTTGAGCTTTACAAGTCAATTAAACTTAGTTGCATACTTTCTGTTATTGAATTTGCAGACATAGAAAATGGATTGCTAAATAATTCAAATTTCGTACGACATTTTTCAAATTCAGATGATCTCTCATTGAATGACTCAAGTAAAATTTCAATTTGAGTTTCGTATTCCATCTTCATATGATAAAAATTTTCCTTCATTTTCGTACAATACGGGAAGTGTGCAAAGTTTTTGTTTTTCAGCTGCTGTTGGAATAATTCTAATGTGCTTTTAAATGCATTTATATTGCTTACTAGCTGAGAGATGAATTGATTCTTCCCTTGTAATTTTGCGTTCAAGTCATTTAAATGACCTGTTATGTCGATAAGGAATGCCAAATCGCATTGAAAACTTGCTTCTTCCAAACGCCTCGTTTCCTTTCCATTTTCATGTAAAAATGTAACAATTTTATCTAATAAATCCATAAAACGTTTGAGTGCAGCTCCACGACTGAGCCATCTCATTTCTGTGTGGTACACAACATCACAAGGAAGATCTTCGAATTCTGCTAAAAATTCCTTGAACTCTCTGTGCCGTAATGCACTAGTATGAATAAAGTTAATTGCGTCACACACAAGCCTCATTAACTTCTCAAAACCCAATTCTTTGGCACATAAATTTTGCTGATGTATGATGAAATGGTATTGTAGTAGTTCTGTTTCACGTTCTCCCAGATGTTGTTTTAGTAACAATATCATTCCATTTCTTATTCCAACCATTGACGGTGCTCCATCTGTTGTAATGCTGACAAATTTATCCGTATTTAAACCAGCTCCATTACACAAATCTAACAAACTACGAAGAAGTTCCTTTCCAGTTGTTTGACTCTTCATTGGGAAAATTCCAAGAAGTTCCTCAGTAACAGAGAAAATTTTGTCTATATCGCGAATGAACACAAGGAGCTGAGGTGTTATCAGTTGACTCGTCAACAGCCAGGGGGAAATGTTCAAATTGTGTAGCTGCCTGCTTCAGTTGATCATCAATATCTTCATTCAATTGCTGCACTCTTCTTTGAACCTAGTCATTTTATTCAAATTTATTTTCTGAAATATGTGTTTTGCTTCGGGACAAAGTTTTTCTGATGCAATCATTAAACAGTCTTTCACAAAATTGCCGTCAGTAAATGGTCGCCTAGATTTTGCAATTAGCTGGGTAGCACTCAAGCTTACTTCAACACAAATATCCAAATCAGATAAGCTGGTTTGGCTGGCCAGAGACTTCTTGAGGCTTTCAATTTTCCGAGAACGTTCAATTCCTTGAATTGATGAGAATGGAATGTGCTTTGTTTCTTAATGCCGTTTTACATTATATTCCTTTGCTACCGCTATTGTAACATTACATAGACGACACGTTATTGTACCATTGTTATTAACAAAACAGTTTTTGTCTGTCCAAGATTCCTGAAACTTTCGATTTTGGAAATCACCTTTCCTTTTTTCGCTACTCATTGCTTTATATTACTACTTAGCACCGTAGCTGCATTATATGCCTTTGAAATGCTAATATTTTGCTCCGTGGGGAAATGCGAATAGAAGTAAGAAACACGTGATACTCAAGTTTAGTGCTGCAACAATATTGAAGAAATGAGATCCACAACAAAGCACCGCCTGCTGCCAATAGGAAGGGAGAAAATAAACAAGAAGAACTTTGATGCCAAATTGGCGATTCAAACAAAGCGGAAGGGGAGAAATTTATTTATAACTACAAAGCCATGTGGCATTTAGCGTGCTTCCAACTTCACTTGAGTTAGAAAGAAGGTTTTTTTTTCGCTAGTTTTAGCAGCATTGTTTGAGAAACAAATGGAAATTTAAAACATCGATGTTGGCAATACTATCGGTGAATAAACATCACGCAAATTTGAAAAATTAAAAAAAAGTCAAAAAATGGATAAAAAAAAATTATACATATATTTTTGTTTTTACTTAAAAAGAATTGTGATTTTTGCCAGCGTAATGGCGGGCCATTGTTAGCCCGCGGTTCATACAGGGGTCGAAGTCATTCTATAATTCCTATATTTTAAAAAATTTCATAGAAAACGACCTATTTTGTCCTATATTTTGGACATAAATCCTATATTTCCAAATTATAAGCAATAAAATCCTTATTTCTATCATTTTGTTTTCAGTCTATCTGCTAAATCTTCCCAGAATTTCAAAAACGTGGAACTACGGGATGTTGAACGTCTGCAATTGGTTTCCAATTGCACGTGATGTAATACTACTCTAAACATGACGCCCCCGGCCATCCATCTGGATGCTGCCGGCTGGACGGAAAGTGTGGGAACGGTAGCGGTACTGCCGGTACTGTAGATTAGGGGCAGAGAAATATCGGTAATTGCAGTAATCAATAGTTTCTGGAGGAACTAATATAGTTACTAATTTTTCAGTGTTAATAGTAAAATTAAATGCAAACGTGTAGAAGCAGTTTTGTTGTACTTAAAAGCAATTTAAATTAAAAACATTCCTGCTTTTTTTTTTTTCAAAATTTAGAATTTTGTTTTGGTTCGAAAACGCAGGTTTTCAAAAAGGAGTGGGGATTTTGATTGTGTGCCATGCCGAATCGACAAACGAAATTTCGTGATGATTGGTTGAAAGTCGTCGATAGAAATGGAACTATTATCAGTGATTAGTGCACGAAAGGAAATGATGATTTTTCTGCATATTGTGTGTTATGCAAAAAGACTTTCGCAATCGGCAACAGTGGGAAAATTCAGCTTTTGCAACATGCGAGCACAGCAAAACTTTGGATACTCAAAACAAAGATCATGCGCAGTGCCTGTTGAAAGAAAAAGTAAATAGCGATGGTCGTAAAAGTGTGTGTTTTGATGCAAACCAGAGCAGCCCATCTAATCAACCAAGGCTTCTGTGGAGTATTAATGAAGAAGAAAGAATTTGTCGATCGGAAATTATTTGGGTTATCCATGTAGCACTGAATTCATACCTATCATGTGACAACATTAACAGTGTTTTCAAAGAAATGTTTCCAGATTCTTCTATCCCCAAAGGGTCATTCCATATGGGGACACTCGATGAGTGTTGCTCTGTAGTCACAGATTTTTTTTAAATTTTTACCATGGATACACATGGTACTAAAACCCCCAAATCTGAATTTGTAATGTATATATTCCCAATAATGACCCAGATACAGGCATTTGAAAAATGGTTATTTTTGCGAAATGGCGGCCATCTTGGATTTTGCACTAATGTTTAAAAATGTAATAGCATGATAACTAATGGCTCAAATTAAATAATTCTGGTACCAATTTAAGGCTATTTAAGTCAGGAATATAAGTGCCATATCAAAACAATTAAAAAGATATATTTTAATATCGTTATTACATGAAAATTGCAAAAATCACCTTCGGATTGATGGACAACTTAAATGGTCTATAAAAAAAATGGCCCCTAATATTTTTTTCTGAAACTTGGTACAAATACTAACTAATATGTGGGCTTTAAGTAAAAAAAAAATTAGAAAGGTAATATTTCTTATTGCTGAGAAAATAGATTTAAAACATATATACATTTAGTTAACATATGACATGCAATGCTTTAATCATTTAAAAAAAAAATATTTTTTAAAAACAAATAATGAGCAAAAATAAAACATAGGCATTTTTTACACACTAATTAGTACGTGTGCTTTAAGTAAAAAAAAAAAATGGTAATATTTAATTTAAATAATGACTAAAAAAAATACTGTTATATGTATGTGAAATCAGTGTAAAATTTCTGGAGTGCTGAAAAATTCTAATAAAAATCTTCCTAGAAACCACACAGTTATCTTTCTTGTATTTTATTTTCTTATTTCAAATTTTCTATATTCAGTAGAGCTAAAGGTACACATTTTTTCCTAGTGGCCACTGGCTTCTAAACCAATTTCACCTTAGAGGCAGTAAGTACAATAATCTTTGGCATATTGGTTATAAATGACAACTATCACTTAATGCTGAAGCTTTACAGCATACATATAGTTAATTCCACAAAAAAATAATTTGTAATTAGGTAATATAACACACTCATTTTCATGAAAAGCATTAACATTAAAAAAAAAAAATAGAACTACAGCATGTTGATCACCAAAACATATCTTTACCCTTCTGCCAACTCCAAAGGAAACACTAGGCAATATCCCCTATCCAGTTGAAACAGGAGCAACAAACTAAACATAAACAAACAAGCTATAGGAGAAGAAAATTATCCTACAGCACCAATATTGTTTCTGGAACATTTAAAAACACCTGTTTCTGGTCTTTGTGTACATAAGACATCAGCTGCCTATAGCCTCTAATACTCATAGTTCAACTGTTTCAACTCTAATACTCATAGTTCTGTTATATAAGTAATAGCAATTAACATATACTACCAGTTGCCAGTTCCTGAAATGATTACTTGTACTGCATCATCTGTTTTCTCGTAGGTGGAATTTAAAGATACAATATTACATTTCTGGGTGACTTATTCCTTTCAGAGCTCATTTTTGCTCAAGTGTTCAGAGCTGAGTATGTTCAACAAATAAATCAGTGAATTGTGCTTCAATGATTATTTCTTTTATTTATGTTCCATTATTAGTTCTTGTCTTGCTATAAAAATTGAATGTTTTGTATGCAAGAAAATCAATGTGTCATTAAGCCTTCCTGTTTATTCCTGTACTTGTGTTCTGAGTGGTAGTATATGCAAGGTTCACAAGGATGAATATCTGAAATGGTGCAGTTTAAGACAGAAAACTTGTGATCTATTTAATAAACCACCAAAATCAGAACTAAGTCCCTAAAACCAATTTCTCTCACAATGTTAATGATAAATCAAGAATTACTCATTCCAGGGGAAAAAAATTCTGCATGTCTTGTTATTCTTCCTCGCATGCATCAATTAGTGAGTCAGGGGTTTCTACTGCTGACATGGAAATGACCAATGATGCAGATTATAGTGAAGTCACAATAGTAATGGAATAATTGAATAAAAGCTGTGAATTTTGGAATTATCACTAATAAAGTTCAATAGATGAGTCAGGGGTGGTTAAACATCAAACGCACGAAAGCCGCTTTTAGGGGTGGGAGGAGTCTTGACTTTTTTGACGTCACAACGGGACAAGCAAAGAGGAAGATATGAGGATTCTATGGAAATTGTAGGCTTTATTTTGTTAAATAATTCTGTTCTTTTTTAGTATTGCTTAAGTCTAAGAGCTTTGATTGAATATACAGCAATAATATATATTATTATCTTTCAAAAATTAATTGAGCTGCAATTATTTTCAAGTAATTAATTAGTTTTTATAACAGTTATAATATTGATGGAGCAATGATGAATTATGCGGCACTACTGTTATAGCTATACGAAGAAAAACAAAGTAGTGGATGTAAGCTTGCGAAAGCTCCAAAGTTACAAAATGAATGACTAATTAAAAGTTGAAAGGAAAAATTACTTTTAATCGTATTACAATATGCTCAAGGGATTTTCCATTCGATGATTAATTCAGCTTTCAAAAATGAAATTCTGGTAGGAAAAAAAACTGTGATGATGTCATCACTTTCCCTATTTTTTTTTTCACTTTCCCTATATACATAGTACAATGCATTGGGAAATATTGTGACGGGGTTGAAAATTCGAATTTGAATTTTCGACGAAAATGCAAGTTTCAATTATTCCTGAATGGAACCCGAATCGAAAGTTTTTGAAGTGATGTTTGCATGTGTGTGTCCGTGAGTCTGTGCGATATCTCCCGAACGAACGGAGCGTTTTGAATGAAATTTGGTGCAAATATTAAAATTAGCGAATACTGGAACCCTATTGATTTTAAACGCAATTGTATGTTTAGAACAGCCACAAATTTTCGAATGAAATTTTGAAAGAATCATTTAAAAATTAGAACTTTTAATAATGTTACACAAAGGATCATTTCCTATATAATTTTTCATTAGAAAACGAATGACATAAACTTTAAAACTCTAGCAGGAGTCATTCTCAAGATATCGCACATGTTTCAAATAAATTTATCAAAAAAATCCAATAAAATTAAAAAGTATAAATTATTGTGAAATTGTTTAATTTACATATGTAATAATATGCGATAAATTTGTTAACATCATTCTCGGGAATCTAGTTTGTTCCATTCGCGAGAGAAAATACTTTGAGTAATAGTTTTGCATTTTGACGTATAACAATTCAACAGCAGTCATTTATATGTAAGAAATGCTGTTCACTTCGTCTGTTCAATGATATACGAGAATAATACAAATCAATGATATCCGGGAATAATACAAATTTATCGTATACAAATTTATTGCAGTTCGCTTTAGAATCTACATAAACAGTAGCAATATCTAAATATTTTCCCAGCGAAACAATTTTCATTTTAGTATATGCTCGTGTAACACATAACTCTTTTAAAAACTTGTCTTTAAAAGTTACAGTAATAATAGCTGAATATATTTTATTTTACAAAACAAAACATAAATACCAAAGCAGGACTAATGAATTAATTGCAGATATAAATTAAAATTATACATGTTAAAAATGTAGTAACGTCACCTTTTAAAAACTAGATTCCTAAAAAAGAATGTTTTATGCGGTATTTTAAATGGTGGAGCGATATGGATTTTTAAATGGATATTTTAATTTATGCATATTTTAATTTTATGGATATTTTAAATGATAGAATGATGGAACAGAAGAAATAAAAAATAAATAAATAGAAAGTTATGGAGATTGTCGCTGTGATATTACGTTATATTTTAAACACGGGAATTGCACTCGGTAGGTCCGGGTTCGATTCCCGCCTCTCCCAAAACTGTCGCCATGTTCACGCGGAGTACGATCACGTTAAACATGTGGGTGTTGAGACCCAGACCGTCCGACCTACCAGAAAGGTGTAAGGTAACTGTTTGGACGGCCGGGAAGTGCCACCCAATTTAGACCGGAACCCAGTGGGGGAGGCATCCACAGGGACCGTACCCTCCTTCCCCTACCACCAACCTCTCGGAAGGACTTACGGACCCACATGTTTAACGTGATCGTACTCCGCATGAACACGGCGGCAGTTCTGGCAGCGGCGAGAATCGCGCGCTAACCACTGGGCTGCCGCGCCCGAAAAGAGCCAACAACACGCGGTGTTCCCAGGTGGTCACCCACCCAAGTACTAACCGCGCCCGATGCTGCCTGACTTCGGTGATCTAACGAGAACCGGTGTTTTCAGCACGGTACGGTCGTTGGTCTAAACATGTGGGTGTGTAAGTCCTTCCGAAAGGTTGGTGGTAGGGGAAGGAGGGTACGGTCCCTGTGGATGCCTCCCCTACTGGGTTCCGGTCTAAATTGGGTGAATAAAAAGAAAGTTATAGAGATTGTTATAGAGGGCACGGTAGCCCAATGGTTAATGTGTGGGAATTGCACTCGGTAGGCCCGGGTTCAATTCCCGCCATTGCCCAAACTGCCGCCATGTTCATGCGGAGTACGATCACGTTAAACATGTGGGTCCGTAGTGCTTCCGAGAAGTTGGTGGTAGGTGAAGGAGGGCACATTCCCTGTGGATGCCTCCCCCACTGGGTTCCGGTTTAAATTGGGTGGCTCTTCCTGGCCGTCCAAATAGTTACCTTACACCTTTCTGGTAGGTCGTGCCAGCGAGTTTGCCATGGTCAGAATTTTCAAGGGTAGTGAACAGGCTGGTCGCCGAAGGTGGCTAATTTTTAATATTTAATAAATATCTACAAATATAAGAGATTGAATTCATAAGTGTAATAATAAGTAAAAACATTTCATTTTTAAATGTTTAGTTATATGAGAAACATAAGGAAAATCACATTGAATTAAATTTATTTGTTTAATATCTAGCTTTAAATTTATACATAAATTTTGGGCTATCTCAATTCTCTAAATATTCAACAAGAGGAGTAAAATTTTAAATTAAATCACAAAAACCTATCAGTAAGACTAAATAAAAAATCACCAATAGAATGTAATAAATTTTCTGTTTTAACTACAAATTTAAACCCTTATTTTTCCTATAAAAAGATTGAGACTTAACATTTTATTTTATATATTAACTCATATTAAAGAACATTTTTCAGAAAAAATTAATTTCCAATCAGTAGTGCCTTTTTTAGTATAAGCTATTTTATTTCTGTTCACTTTTCCAGAATTTTTCAATTCTCCATTTCACGCTTTTAAAATGTGTAAAAATAAAGGAAAATATGGATATTTTGTAATTTACATGCTGTACTTAATAATTATATAAAGTTTTGTATAGCAGCTATAAATAAAGGTAAATTAAAATAAATTTTCATAATAATATTGCTTTTCACTACATTTGCTATTATGGCATATCAACTAAATTTCAAACTTGTATTCTTGAAACTAATGCATGTAGGAAGTTCAAAATTTCAGGATTTTCATTTAGTTGATAAACTTTTATATGAACTTGCTGCATCTTTGACTTTATTTTGTGTTTTCCACTAAATTATTTTTAATTTCTTATAATTTTTCACTACAACAAACCATGTAAACATTTTCTATGTAGACCTTTTGGTGAGCTATTATTTTGAATATTATTGCTGTATTTGCTTGTATATAAGTTATACTTTTGTATATTTTGAGGTATTGCCTAAGTTAAATTGTATAAAGAACAATTTTTATTTTTTAGATATAGGAGAAGATCTCGAAGTAGGTCTCATAGCTCTTCTGGAAGTCCTGAAAGATCTCGGAAGAGAAGAAGTCGAAGTAGAGATAGAGATAGAAGAGCTCGCAGTCGTGATCGAAGATCTCGAACTCCAGAAAGATTCCGGAGGTCACGTTCGCGTGAAAGGAGGACGTAAGCAACTAATTATAACTGTAATATATGTTATTTAGGTGAACCAATTTTTAGTTAAAGCTCTACATAAAGCTTAAAATTCCTATTTTTAGTTAATAGTCACTGGCCGGTAGGTCTATGAAGTTTAATAGCCAGTTGTTAATAGTTGCAAAATGTGTGATGTTTTTTTTCAATTTGCTTACTGTTATGCAGAATTGTGTTTAAGTATGTTAAATAACAATTTAGGAATTTGCTGTTATTACTTATTTATTTATAGAATTATTATACAGTAAACAAATCACTATATGTCTGCTGGCAAGAAAATTCCCCTTATGGAACTACTTTTATACAATCTATTGTTTGGATGTTGAGGCAGAGGAGGAGGATTTTAAAAATTGGGGAAAATTTGAGTGATTGGCAAAATACTCAATATTTTATTATTATTTGATAAATTCACAGAAATATTTAAAATTTTTAATGAGTAATATTGTTTACATGCATTTATTATTACTATCTTCTCATTTTTAACATTTAATAAATTTTCAAAACTTGTTTTAAGTGTTTTTTCTAAAACTAATTCTTCTCTAAAAGTTAGTGTCCATATCCCCATCTTTTCCATTTCTTAAAAAGACTTTTCAAATTTAACTTTTTCCTTTATCCCATTTTTGAATATTTTAAATATTTATATTCACTAATTTTTTAACCTTGTTTTAAATCTTACCAATGATTTTTATTATAGGTCTTTTCAGGTGTTTTATAATATTTGTTTTCCAATAGATCATAAATTCATTTATCATGAAGCATTCAAATGTTTTTGGAGGCAATTTTAAAATTTTTAATGAGTAATATTGTTTACATGCATCTTGTCTTTGGATCTTGATCTTTTTATGTTTTACTTTTTCAAGCTGATGAAGCATTTATTATTTATTCCTCCCTATTATTATTAAGAAGCCTGGCCACTAATTTTTCTTTAATTTAGATGGTTTGACCAATCATTTTTAATAAATTTGTAATCTTGTTTTTATTTTTTGAACATTTACTCTGTAACTTTTCAATCATCGCGGTCATGATATTTCGTTTTTTTTACCTGTTATATTATTTGACGTTATGAACGTTTTTATTTTAAAATTTTCACAATATATTTATGTCATAATGAATAAATTCTTTATCCTCTTAAAGAAATTTGATATTTTTAATATTTCGCTGTTTTTAATTTAAGAAATGTCGTTTAGTATCACTAGAAACATGACGTTTTCTTACAGTACTCGAATTTTCTGATCAACAGAGGGAAGGGGCATGAACAGCCCTTGGCTGCAGGTAAGTTGAATATGGAACAGATTTAACTTTGAATTTATAATAATTGTTAACAGTTAGCACTTCTAAAAACACAACTAAGCAAACATTTTAGGAATCCATACATTTTTAGTTTTATACATCTTCGATGAGAGATTAAAATAACTTAAAACAGGGTATAATCTATAAAAGGAAATCTGAAATTTCTCTGATAAAAAACTGGTATTCATCAAGACTTTAAAAATTGTCAAATTCTTGCGATCTAGCTTTAAAATTAATTCGAATTATGTCCGGGGTAGTATCCTTCAAACATGCTATTTTAGTCGATGCTATACACATTCATAATTTCCATATAGTCGTTTATGAACTGTACGTATGTAGATTAAAGTGGAACAACAATATATAATATTGCAATATCGGCAATTCAGCTCGGAAAAGAATTTCTCCTTACTCAAAGTTGATGTCCTTTATTCTTTCCGGATGCCCAGATTTAAGTTCGCTCGTGCTGATCCCAAGCCGCAGCGTATTCCCGAAACTCTCATATTCTTTTAATTTTTTATTATGAAAAACATGCAAAAATGAATATTTAACCAATAAATAAATTCACATAACGAAAACAGCGAGGGCGAATTTCATGCACTTTTATTTTAGCGAGTGATTTTAATTCCGTTCGTGCATCCACTTTTGGGAACCCTTTTAAATTTGAAGTAGGTCTAAAATTGATGAAAGACCTATTTGTGCAGTGTGTAAAAATGGGGTGTCTAGGTCAATGCATAGAGTGTGGCAAAGATGCTAAGCCCACGGCATGCCACAAAACTTATCAGTTATTACGGGGAGGGGTAAGGATAGGAATATGTGGATTGCACTCATTCTCTGTTGCAAATGCAATAAATTACGATCGCCTTGTAGGGGAGAGCAACTACTGAAGAGCCGTAGGAGTATAGTAGCGATTGTTGACAGATTTTTCTTACTCCACAGGTGGGATTGTTTAGGGAGAACGGTCATTCTAAGCTATCAGAGAGTTTGGCCGGTAGTCAGGATTTCGTTAATCATTGATTTTCAAGTTTAATCACCATGTGGCGACTGGCGAGTGGGAATTTTAAGCATTAGCTCTACAGCAACAAGTTCTCTGTTATGAGCCTTGATGTATAGATACAGTTATCAGGGCTGCCACTGGTGACTTTTTACAATCATTTTTCACTCTAGGTGACTATGATGACTATTTTAAGCTGAAAAGGGCCATAAAGCTATTATTTTTTACAGGAGTATTTAATTCAAGAGTTGGATGGAGAAACTTCCTCACCATCTGGATTTTGCGGTTCTATAGGAAAAGCTTTAGCAACCGTTCATTTATTTCCTCTTGTGTCTTACAGACCCATTACTAGTCCTGAATCCGACAGTTGTGGATATCAAGAAGATACTCAGTCCAGATCAAAAATAGTTTTTGGAAATTCCACAAGCTGTAATTTCTGGGAAATATTCTGAACAAATTGCCAATATAAGCCCAGATAAACTATCCCACTCCAGTTGGTTGACCACTGCGAACTAAATTCTTCACTTGTATGTTGGCACCAGGGTTTATCCTAGGTGTTTTTCAAGGGGCGTCTCTCGCAGCTGCCCCCAGAAATTAAAAAACCCATCCTACCTGCTCAAGTACTACAATTTTGCACCCTGACATTGAAAAATGACACCTTAGTACCTTACCATGTTTTCCCAAATTATCAAAACACCCAGAAATCTGCGAAGTTTTTTCCCATTCATTATTAAAGCCACACAAAAATCACGGCAGTATTTACAAATAAATGAATGGGGAGTGTACCAAATTGAATATGTCCAGTGGCATCTCCTTCACCCTTTGTCGGCATTCACCACCTCTCGCATAAAATCGCATCCCTCTGAGCTTCACCACTCAAGTAGGCGATATCAAAGAGCAAACTCTTTGTTCAAACACACTCTTTGTTATTGTAAAGGGTTTTTCATATAAGCGGCTCCGGACAAGAAATTACTGCACATTAAATTAATTACTGCCTATTAAATTGAAAAAACTTGCTTATTTTCATATTTTGGCAAATTATTCATTTTAATTTTTTAGTTATTTTTGCACATTTAGTAAGATTGTGCAATCAATTCATTGAATTTTTGTATAGTCCTGGGAGTCCACAAGTATTCTTTTCCACCCATCTCCATCTTCTAAATATTAATAATTAGATTGACTGAACTTATTTTCACATTTTGTTAATTATTAAGGTTAATTTTTTAATTATTTTTCTCATAAAAGGAGGGATTGCATAATTCAGATGATATCGTATTGACTAGTATATTTTCCATCCATCTCCATCCTGTAATTATTGCACTTTAGATTGATAAAACTTGTTTTTTTCATATTTTGGCTAATTATTCACATTAATTTTTTAAATTATTTTTACATTTCGTATGATTGGATAATTCAGTAAATTCTTGTGTAGTCCTAGGAATCCACAAGTTTCCTTTTTAATACATCTCCATCCTCTAAACATAAATCATTTGATTGACTTACGATCATATTCAGATGAAACATGCTATGATCTGTATTTTTCGATCATAAGTTGGGAGAAAATAGCTGAAATCTAATTGCCAGTAACTTACGATAGGTAAATCACTTGATAAAAATCAGCCAATCATGAGAATAATAGTAGGAAAGCAAGAGGCTTGACAGCTGAAGTTGTATTTTGTAAACACTGCCACAGAATGCACATTTTTAACACTTTACAACAAAGTTGAAAAGTGTTTATGACTTTGTTCATTCTGTCTGTCTGTCTGTCTGTCCGTTAGCACGATAACTGCCGTAAAAATGACTTAATTAAAATGAAATTTTAGTATGTTGTTCAGACGGTCTGTAGAACCTATGGGAATATAAATGAATAATATCACCTAATTAGTTTTGGATTGAACCCGGGTCGAAAAAATGAAATACATTGAGCCCTATGGGACCTAATTTTTCAAACATTTTTTAAGAAAATTTAAAATTGACAAATTGCTTCGAAAATTTTAGGTAATATTCAAATTGTTCCATAAAATATATAAAAAAAAATTCAGCGAAATATATTCAGTAGTTTTTTAAATAAAAATTAAAATAATAATTACACCTCTTATATGAAACGATCACGTGATCATGATATATGGCATCCATCTTGTTTCAAAATCGTGATTTTTTTAAGTTCTTTTTAATTCATATTGAGTGTAGTATCCGTCCTAAAACTACTTTATTTTTGCTTAAATTCTGTGCATCTACATACTGAAACAACGCAATGACAATATATTTGAGTTTAAATGCTCATCTAAATTTGATTATTTCTACAACTAAGCCTATTTTTCACCTATGTAAAATGTAAACAGCAAAATATGTAGAATGAGTTGTATTAGAATTCCTGTATTTTTTTAACACAAAATAATTTAGTCCATGGAGTCTGCATGGCTGATATGAATGAAATATTAATTGATTTCCGAAAGAGAAGGACGATTTTTTTCGATGAAGTTTTAAGCATAGAGTTTAATTATTTGTAGCTCCATGGGTACTTACGTATTATCGCAACCATGACAAAACGTAATTGATGTATCGTCCAATAAAGGTACCGATCGATTCCAAGGACAACATGCAACAAAGTGATCTGTATGAGGACCCACGTTCGAGCGGGCTCGAACTGGTTGGGGGACGTACGCACCGCTGGGACTGTGTCGTCAGACAGGCCGGCTTCGCCGGACCAAGTCACAGAGCATACTAGACTCGCTTCTGGGTTTTTCTCAAGCAGTTCGACGTGGGTCCTCATACAGATCACTTGGCTGCATGTTGTCACGGTCCTTGCGCCGTGCGACGGTCCCAGAAGCGAGTCTAGTATGCTCTGTGACTTGGTCCGGCGAAGCCGGCCTGTCTGACGACACAGTCCCAGCGGTGCGTACGTCCCCCAACCAGTTCGAGCCCGCTCGAACGTGGGTCCTCATACAGATCACTTTGTTGCATGTTGTCCTTGGAATCGATCGGGACCTTTATTGGACGATACATCAATTACGTTTTGTCATGGTTGCGATAATACGTAAGTACCGCTCCATGGTGTTAAACAGAATGTTTAAATAAAATAAATTATTACCATATTGTGATGAATGAAATCCTGTTTTTATAGAGAGATCCAGGCGTGTTATTTTTTCTATGACGTCATTTGAATTAATTTCAGTTGTTTTCGATGAAGTTTTCAAATATGATAAATTATCGTAGTATTATGATAATTCTAAAACTATTACCGAGGAATGTATAACATTTTAGAGATGTTTAAACCAGGTAATTTATATTTCAATGCCGTCATTTGAATGAAGTTCATTTTTTTCGATGAAGGTTTAAGTTTTCAAATATAATAAATTAATGCAGTATTGTGATAAGTTTCAAAATATTACCGAGGAATGTATTGCATTTTAGACTTGTTTAAATAAAATTGCATTGAAGTTGGAAAGTGTTTCATAATCAATGCTTTAAGCATGATTGATCTTTCTTGTTATATCTGTCAGCTTTACTGAACTTCCAATTTTAGCACAACATTCACACTTCCTGAAATAATTACTTGTTGTTTTAATAAATTATAAGTTTATGATCATCTTTTTTGTGGATGAAGGATTAGCAAATTCTAATTTCTAAATGTGTAATGAATGAGTGTTTTATAAAATATGTATTTGAGATTCAAGTACTAAAAATACTTGTTACTTGTTTTAAAGAATTAAAACAGTGCTGCAGGCTTCTGGAAATCGTCTGTAAAAAAAAAAAAAATAATAACATGTCGTAAAATTATGGTGAAAGCCAACCTTTCCCATGCCATGAATGAAAATTGAAATGTCATCACCTGCAAATCGCCCCCCTCCCCATAAACTTAGCTAGTGTGCATTATTAATGCCTTCTTTCTAGGAGAGCTGTCAGGTCTGCATTGTAACCACAGGCACTAGTTATCTTCTCTCCCCTCATCCTCCACCCAGTGAATCCAATGACCGAATGCAAATGCGATAGCTTGCTCACGATCGTAGTCACATGTTCTGTACTCCGTTTCGAAGTTACATGTGTCGAAATTTCAGATTTTCACCCGACCGACAATACCAATGCTTAAACCCAGGCCAAACCCGAAGAAATTTATAAATGTAGAATGAACTCTGCCTGAAGATAACTGAGTCTCGACAGACCCGAAATGATTTGTATTCAACTATGTTAAAAACAAATTTGTGAAAATTTTGTATCTGGAATTGAGTTTGTTTTCTTAAACATTTTTCTTTATATAGCTGAAATAAATCGAATAAGTTCATGTATTCAATTTAAATCCATTGAAAATGTTTTCAAGATAAATATGTTCAGTCCGGTCGTAACGGATTTAAAAAAAAAAAAGACTCAACCTGGCCCAAAACAGTAGAAAATTCAAGCTCCACATGGACCTAAGCCCAAGCCCGTGCAGAGAGCTATCCCCTTTTAACTCTAAAACCCAAGCTATAGAATTTCTATTTGCTGTAATAGACGGGAGTACATAACAAGTTTGAATTTTTTTAATGGATTCTTCTAGTTTCAGCCAATAGTATTTTCTTTTCTTATTCTTTCCCACTCTGGTTTCAACCTTAAAACTAATACGTTTACAATTCATTCAAGGCATTTGTTCCAGTTGTCTGACAACTGAAGTTAAGGTATGAAACATCTATTCATTCCAAGATTTTAATCTTGATTCAGTCACATTCCCTAGAAATTAAGAGTGTCAATGAGGTTGAAACTGCTTAGAGACAAGAGGATTTATATGATTATTTTTTTACCACACCTTTAAGTTACTAAACATTGAAAAAAGGAGGAATTCCTTACATCTCTTACCCCTCTGCTCCCAGTCATAGATCGGAATTCCGCCGGGTTCGGTCCTTTATCAGACTTGACGTCAGCGAGTTTGATCATGCTTGTTAAGCATTGTGGGGGTGGTGTTATTGCACTTAATCGTGAGGCAGTTGATTCTAATTTATTATTGTTGTGCAATGTATTTAAGCACATATGTTAATGAATATAATGTTAAAAAAAATTCTTAGGAGGACGGGTAAAATTTTTCCAATAGCCGTCCTCGAGGACTGGCTAGATTTTATCGATTTCCCGAAACCTGGTATATAGTTATTATGATAGAAAATAAATTGGCATTTATTGTAACACTAACCAAAATAAATACTGTTAGAAATTCAAAATTTTCAATAGTATTAAATCACAGTTTTATTGTAAACACTAGGTTTTGATGAATATTTCAAAAGAAACATTTTATAGCAGTACAAAGTACCTTTGCATCTATAAGTTCCCCAACATGTTTTACATACATTAATTAACCCTTTTCTTATAGCTTTTAGAATATGAAATAAAATTAATGAAAAATGCTCAGATTTTCAAATTTTGATTTTACAGAATAATGTACTGTAAAAATTACAAAGTCAAGGTATCAAATTAATCATAATAATGTGGAAACCTGTTAAGTAATTAAAAGGTTTAATTACAAGCATTTAATTGCATTAATGAATTATATAAAAAAGTTATACAGTACACGACCTCTTATCCGGCACCCCAATATCCGGACTCTCCCAAAACCTCAATTCGGCAAAATAATGCCAAATTCTGCACCAACAAGCGATTATTTGCCAAATATTGCACCAAATAGCGATTTTTTGTTTAAAATCCCCCCAAACGCTTTTTTTGCCTTAATTAGCAATATCAATTAAAAAAAAAAAATGATGCGTTGAAGCATACATTTTTCTAGGGTACGTGCGATCCGCGCACGAAATTCAAAAATCCCGCTCAGAAAAAAATGTCGCGGAAGAAATCACGTGCACTCTCCGCCGCTAATCCTTCTTACATTTCGAAAACAAACGAGGAATTCTCGTGAGAGCGAATGAAAAGCAGGAATGAAAATATTCCGTGGATCTTGTTTTTCCGGGAAGTTCCGTATCTTCATAGCGCAACTCCTCTTTTCCGGAAAACATCTGAAGTAGCGCCGTTTTTCCCGAAAATTTCCGAAGTGGCTGCATCCGGCACGGGCGAGACGCATGAAGGCTAAAAGGATCAATCTAGTTAGTCTTCATGGCGAGATGTGTCATTTCATTCTTCACTAGTTACGGATATGGCTCCTGTATATATAGGAGCCTTAGTTATGGACAAGTCATGGTAAGGTGCTTTTTTTTAATGGCATTTCATTCTTTTCTGGGTATATAGGGCTAGGCACAAAGGTTTCGATTTTTCCGAATTCCTTACATTTTCTTTTCTGCTCTTTGTTTCAGGACTTTGATTTTCAGTAAAAATATTCCAACTTTTTCGCTAGAAATATTCCGATATCGCTAAAGAAATCCTATTTGCTTTGTCTACGCCCTTCAAACGCAATGTGCCGCACAGTATTCACACTATTTTGCACAAACATTTATTGGAAAAGATTGAAAAAAAAAAACGGTCATCAGCGCATTTCCGAGATGATAAAGTACATTTAAGTAAGGAATTCCCGAAATTAATGAGAGTTAACTTTTGCCGAAATGCAAAGAAAAATATAGCAGGTATAAAATGTCATTCAGGGCCTTCTGATTGATCTCTTTAAATACTTAACCTGAGCAATAAACTTGTCATTTTCTCGGAAAAACCCCGATTTTTTTTCATCTCCGTGGAAATATACACATCTTTAATATTTTAAAAAACGTTCATGGAATTCCAACATCAAAATCATTTTCAATGAAATCCTATTATTTGGGTGAAAATGGCTATTTTGAACCGAAAATTGACCCTATCAAAAAGTTCCATTGCAGTATATTTATGGAGTTTTAACGTGCTACATTTATTAATTAGTATTTTATAAAAGACAGTTTAGCAATATCGCGGAATTTTTTTATGTAAACACGATTGCCGATATATCTCGTTTTATTTTTAAATATTTTCCATTTTTTTCAATCTGTTTCCATCCACTAATATTTTATATTTTTTGGGCTTTTTATGCTGGGATATTATTTTTAAACATATTGTTGATGAAATTGAGATATATGTTTAGGATAACGAAATTAAATTTTTTTATTTATTCAGGCATTTAGAATTATAAGGCTTATTAGAAATACATTGGAAGAGCATAAATTAGAATTTGATATATTTGCACCCATAGTTGAATCTCTTATTTCAATTAAAAATGAATATCCTTCTTATCTTCATTTTATTAAAAGTACTTTAAAATATTTTGAAGCATATGAATAAAGGTGCTTCTGCTAAAATATTAGATGAATATGGTGAGGGCCCACTTTAGTTGAAATGTTCCAAAAAAATACTTCTAATAACTACCCTGAATAATCAACTTTTTTTCAGACATTTTTTTTTCTTTCAAAAATTTTCTTAATCCCTAAATTTGATACTATAATTATATGTAATTTGCATTTTAGTTAACCAAGTATATCTTTTCATATGGATTGTAAAAAATCTATATTTAATACATGTTTTTAAAATGAATTATAATTTTCTATAGCATTTTAGACCATTTCAGTACGTTTTAGAAAAGTGTTCCAAATTACGTAAAAACCCCTTATCCAGAATGCCTGAAGTCCCAAGTAGTCCGGATAATAGATCCTGTACTGTATTAAAAAACAAGTTTCATAATCATGCTTAAAGCATTGATTATGAAACACTTTCCAACTTCAATGCAATTTTATTTAAAAAAGTCGAAAATGCAATACATTCCTCGGTAATATTTTAAAACTTATCACAATACTACATTAATTTATTATATTTGAAAACTTAAACCTTCATTGAAAAAAATGAACTTCATTCAAATGGTGGCATTGAAATATAAATTGCCTGGTTTAAATATCTCTAAAATGCGATACATTCCATGGTAATATTTTTAAAACTATCATAATACTACGATAATTTATTACATTTGAAAACGTCATCGAAAACAACTGAAATTAATTCAAATGACGTCATAGAAACAATAACACGCCTGGATCTCTGTATAAAAACAGCATTTCATTCATAACTTTCTCCCATTCATTTCATTCATCACAATACTATAATAATTTATTTTATTTAAAAATTAAGACCATGGAGCTACAAGTAATTAAACTCTATGCTTAAAACTTCATCGAAAAAAATCGTCCTTCTCTTTATAAAATCAATTAATATTTCATTCATATCAGCCATGCAGACTCTATGGGCTAAATTATTTTGTGTTAAAGAAATACAGCAATTCTAATACAACTCATTCTACATATTTTGCTGTTTACATTTTACTTAAGTGAAAGATAGGCTTCGTTGTAGAAATAATCAAATTTAGATAATCATTTAAACTCAAATATATTGTATTTGCGTTGTTTCAGTATGTAGATGCACAGAATTTAAGCAAAAATAAAGTAGTTTTAGGACGGATACAACACTCAATATGAATTAAAAAGAATTTAAAAAATCACGATTTTGAAACAAGATGGATGCCATATATCATTTTGAAGTGAGTCATGTGATCTCTTCATATCATGATCACGTGATCGTTTCATATAAGAGGTGATAATTATTATTTAAATTTTTATTTAAAAAACTACTGAATATATTTCGCTGAATTTTTTTTTATATATTTTACGGAGCAATTTGAATATTACCTAAAATTTTCGAAGCAATTTGTGAATTTTAAATCCGCTTAAAAAATGCTTGAAAAATTAGGTCCCATAGGGCTCAATGTATTTCATTTTTTCAACCCGGGTTTAATCCAAAACTAATTGGGTGATATTATTCATTTATATTCCCATAGGTCCTACAGACCGTCTGAACAACATACTAAAATTTCATTTTGATTAAGTCATTTTTACGGCAGTTATCGTGCTAACGGACAGACAGACAGACAGAATGAACAAAGTCATAAACACTTTTCAACTTTGTTGTAAAGTGTTAAAAAAGAAATTCTCTAATTACAAACAAATTGCATTGTTGACAAAATAGTCTACTACTATTCATTCATGGTAAATATTGGTTTATTTGGTAAATTTAATTTTTATTTTGTTCAAAGGCTTTCCATCTTGGCGCAATTTGCTAATTGGTTGGTTATAATTGATCAAGTTTTGATTTATTCTAAATTCCTGCATATGCTGCAAAAGGTGGATTTTTCAGGAGAATATTTGACAGATATGTAGGATAGTCATATGAAATCTCATGTAAAAGCAATTTGTAAAATGATTTGGTACCAGAATCAGTATCTTCAATTACTTTTTTCTTACATGCAAAGAAATATATATTTATTTTTCGTCACACTAAACGGCTCTGTCCACTGCTTGCTATGCTCCCCAACCCTGTAACTTGCGCAACGAGTTGGGAGGCTTCACCTCCTACTTGCTGAGTTCTTTTAGTAAGTATTTCATGTCGCTTGCTATGTAGACATAATACGCAAGTTGAGGACCATCCATTGTTAACAGATGCTCACCAACCCCTGGAGTGTTACAATTAATGCTTCACTAGCTGTTTCAACTTGACCGATATACAGAATCAAGGTTTATAGAATACTACAGGTTGGCCTATCCGGGGAGACGGGATCTGTCCAATGAAAGGGGAGGAAGGTTGTGACGTCAAAGGATCTAAAGGCTGTTTCCCTGCTTTCTTTCACGTGGATCTTTCATGAGCGTTAGTAATTGTAAATCATTTTCAAGCTTGTTTTTCTTGTAATTTTGGCAAAAGTGTTGTATTTGTGAAGTGTGATGAAGTTGTGCAATTGCTAATTGCCATAATGTTTGGATTCTAGTTTAAATCAAGATTGTTTAGAGAGTTCTTTTTTCTGTCATATGAGGTATGGGACACACTTATGATCATCCTGGACCCAGTCAGTTCAAATTCAGATTACGTCTTTAGCTCCGAAGTGGTCAACTTGTGCTGCCTTCTAAACACAGTAACGTAACAGAGTGTGAAAAAACACATATCCTCACAACTCCTTGTTTAAAAGGATTATTCCTACAAGAAAAAAAAAAATACCACAACAGAAGCTTCAACTGCAATAAATTCAGAAAATAATTTAATTGAAAAATCAGTTATTGGAGAATGCAGTGACCTTAATCCAAACTATCAGAGAAAAATATTGAGGAGAATGTTATAGAGTATATTGCTGGATATTTGTCCTTTAAAACAAAAGAACTCTTATATAAAAATAAAGTCAATGAAGTTCGGGAAAAATCTTGGATTACATACTTCAATAGAGGAGGACTTACAGTGGTCTCGAATACTTGGCTGGACACAGTCAAAAAGTTTGAAATAGTGTTTTACGATATTCATGGGAATCACCTAAATAGGCAACCTAAAATAATTCATAAATTATTCTGCAGTATGAAAGTGAACTTCCCAGAAGTAAGCGATAAAACTCTTATTTTATATTCAAGATTGAGAATCTTTATTTGCATTACTTATCTTAATAAAAAGTTATTAAAATATTCTAATGATAAAAAAGTTCAGCAAAAAAATGCTCAATTTTTAAAATGCAGTATTTCTATAAAATCATTTTTGCTTTACTTTTTATTAAAAAATAAATAAATAAATAAAAATTCTTTGGCAATTAAATTCTTAAACTCGTGATAACTAATTCCCACTTTACCTTTATATGTTAATTAATATATTAATCTATATTTATCGTATCCTTTTAATCTATTGTGCAATTGTATTGAATACTTAATATTTTTAATCGATTAATATTTTATTGGAAAATAATTATTTCCATAAACATATTTTAAATGCTCTCAAATAGTGAACTATATCTTTGAATTAAGTATTATTTAATTAGATTTTTAAACATTGATCTAAAATTTGAATAAATGAACTGACTAAATTGCTTTTAGAAACATAAATTAAGATACAAATTTGTTTAAATGTAAATGTGCTAAATATTCGTATAAATGTAAATTAAACTAAATATTTGTATAAACATAAATTGAGCTAAACATTTGTATAAGTATAAATTGAGCTAAATATTTATAAAAATCGTAAATTGGGCTAAATATTTATATAAAGGTAAACTAAGCTAAATATTTGCATAATTATATAATAAGTTAAATATTTGAATAATCTTACATGTTTGTAAAAATTTCTTTATTTGTATTTATGTGTATATATGTAAAATGGATATTTTAATAAAAAACCACTTTATTTAATTATAAAATAATTAAATGGTATTTGTGTTTATTGTTCTCTAATGCATCTAATGTTCAGAATAAAAAAACTTACCGTAATAACAGTAGAACAATTCGGAAACAGCTCCAAATAAGTTTGGATTTTAAAACTTCACCTAACTAGATACCATTGATTCGCATAGAGAAGCACACGGTTTCCAGCAACTTTGACATCATTGTTCTGCATTTCCTCCAGCCAATACCGTGAGACTAGCGGATGGACCAACTTGTATTATTCTATAAACCTTGATACAGAATCACCAACATATTCTGTGATTGCTGCCGCTCGCTAGACACCAGGGCTCCGCCTCCTGTTCTCTGTTACTCATTAATTGCTGGAGCTTGTTGCAGGCATAATCCATTCTTTGGGGCTTCACCGTCTTATTAGCTGATGCTCATTAGATGATTGTGACTGTGAGACCAGATCTCAACATAGGATCAATCTTATCTTACTCTATCTAAAGATCTCCTACTAACTACTATACTATACTAAAGATGTTTCCAAGGTGAACTTCTTAAATACATGGGATTGGTACCTACCGGAACGATGTCTGGGGTCCGCCCCTAAATATATATGCAAATGAGTTTGTGTACACATTGGATATTCAATTTGCATGAAGATTACTGCTGAAAGAATGCTTGAGTCATTCACAAGAACAAGGTAAGTAAATCAAAAATAAAGTTGTGTTTCTGAATATCGTTCAGAAGAATAGTCAGGGTGTCTACAGGTCACGAAAGTCCCGAAAATATAGCGAAAATGGAAAATGGGTCACGAAAGTCCCGAAAAAATCATGAATTATGAAATCGAGTCACGAAAAATCTGGTCGCACCTCAAAAATTCTGTGAATTTTCCTACGTATGTAAAGTTTCTGTGGCTTTTCTTTTCAGAATGCAAAAAATGTCACGGCAGCTGTCAGCCGTGATTTATCAAGAGAAAGCTATGAGTCATCGTGGGAGATGATTAAACGTCATTTCCGTTTCGTCAAGCTGACAACTTTTCCATTGTTTGCTCTCTACCATGGATTCGCTCCCCGGAGGTATGCCTGAAAGAAACACTGGTTTCGAATGTATTCGGGTGTGGTGCTTACAAAATTCTTCTGCAAATAGATTTCCTTTATCGTAATCAGGTCCGCCTATACAAATCCCCTCCCCCCCCACCACATACACACACACACACCGTATTTGATTTTTTTTTTTTGTAATTTTTTTATTTTTGTCTTTTCTATCCTCCAAACAAACATATTATAGGTTCAGGCCGGGGCCGGCGGGATTTCTTCTTGTTATCGGGCCTAGATGCAGGATTCGTGACGTCACAACTTACATCCCATCCACGGCGTTTACACTTTGCTCCAGTTCTTAATCAGCGTCGATTATGGAGTCGATATTTTAGAGTAATAATTTTGAATAAGTTGGTTGAAGTAAAAATGATTTAATTGAATAAATATAACGAAAACAAATTATATATATAAAGAAGGAATATAAATAAGATTTAAAGTAAAAAAATACTGAATATTTCCGTAGTTACGAGTTTTTTTTTCTTCTTTTCTTCTAAAAGATTCAATGCCAGATTTTAACCTTTTGAATTTTATTTTTTCATAAAATTCATTTACTTGAGAAATCTGGCTTTTGTTCTAAAATAACCTAATGCACAGAAACACATTATGACCTCTTATGTATATATATATATATATATATATATATATATATATATATAATGCTTTTGGGCAGAGTTAATTAAATTTCTAATTACATAGTTCTCCTAAAACATTTTTGTAATAAGGTCTTTCAAAAGTTTTAACTGTCAGATTTACATAACATATATCCTAATATACATACATACTTAATACTAATATTTAATAATTAATATACTATTAATAATTGTTTAATACTATTAATTACTATAATATTAATACTTATTTAATAGTAATATACATACATACTTAATAATATATATATATATACTTAATAATAATACATACTTAATAGTAATATACATACATACTTAATAATATATATATACTTAATAATAATATGCATACATAATAATAATATACATACATACTTAATAATAATATACATACATAATAATACAGACATTAGATTTATATTTTAAGCGTCAATAAGTGATCACGCCCATTATGAACGTCTATTTCGGAAGTTACATTCATAATTGACAACAGGGTTGTGATATAAAAATATTTATTTTTTGTTATTGTGCACTTTCAGATTAAATTGAAATCCCTGTTTTGGTAAAATGAAATGTAGAGATTAGCGTGAATGACAGGAAAAGACAGTAGTCTCAAATAGTAATAATTTAAAAAAAAACTAAAAAATCGCTTTCGGGTGATACTCTTTTTTACAACAGAAATAATTTAATACATTTGAATAAATCGGTTAAATATCAAATATAATACTGTATTACAATGACAAACTATTTTACAAAACGTATTTTAATAGCTTAAATCTTACCTGTTTTTTTTTTTTTCAACGAAAATAATTTTAGACGTTACTTATTGACAGACGATTTTCACATGTGATGTGAAGTTTTGAAAATTCTACTTTTAACACTTTAAGGTTGCTGAGTGTTGTCATCTGCATTTTAATGAAACAATAATAAGCTAAATAATCCACGAAAAGTTTTCGGAGCCAATATGAATGTCAGTTTTTCCAAAAAAAATTTATGAAATTCAGATTTTTTTTTTTCTAATTACAAAAAATGCATGTGAAAAAAAAAAACAAAAAAAAAAAAACAATGATTTGTGTATTTCACATTTTTATATTTAATACACATGTGCATGAAATAAATAAAACCATTGGTTTCCAGTCTCTTTGGAGGTCAGATGATTGAAAGAATAAAGTTACATTATTCATTAATTGATAGTACTGTAGCAAAAACATTCTCAATTTTAATTTTGCCTTTTGCTATGACAATATGACAATTGCCCATAGACCATTTACAAATTGGAGATCAATGATTCCTTTTTGACTCACTAATAAAAAATCAAAACATGTACACAAAAAGAACAAGATAACGTAAAAATTTTATTTATATGAAATTTTCTGTACATTTACTTTTTTAATTACTTGCACCAAAAAATTTGAGGGTGTATAATCCATGATTTTTTTTTTTTTTGGGGGGGTACCAAAAATTTTAGGGGGGTGCAACAACAATCCGCAAAAATGTCTAACTCTACACTTTACATATATAAATCGAACAATTGTTTATATTGACAACAACAAATCTTACTAAGAAAAATTTCATTATGCTAATGCATAAATAAAAAAACATGTATTTGCATTCCACTTATTCCATTAAGGTATGTTTATTTATACCCGATTTCCATCAGCTTCTTTTTTAGCAAAAATACTCGTTTAATGGACGAATTTGACATTGGATTTGAAAAAATTACGCTACCTAAAATCTTGATATCCATGTATCTAGTTCTAATCATGTTCTAGATTTTAAAAATACACTTAAAAGAAAACCCCTTTCGGTGATACGTTCGTTAGACCTATACTGCATGTGCATCACTTTAAGTATCTTGAAAAATGTGGACAAATTGATTACATTTTTCCTTAAATATTAGAAATTAACAACACCATGCATTATTATTATTATCTAGATAATAAAAATATTAACAATATAGCTTACCTTATTAGGATACATCTGTATCTTCGTCAATATTTACACGATCATACTTTCAAACACATGCTGTAAGTTGCAAATTGTGGGATGTACTTTATGACGTCACGAGCTACAGCAGTGCCGCAGGCATAGGCTCGATAAGAAGCAGAACTAATCCTGCCGGCCCCGTTCAGGCCCTCACTTAAGTTATGCCTGTTCCAAAGTTAGGATTTTTGAATTGCAACTTCTCTCTATTCTATCATTGGACTTTCAAACTATTATTATTTATACAACATCTAAAACCCGGACTTTGCCGATTCCGGATTTTCGATTTTTCCGTATTATAGAATTTGAATAGAATTCAGATTTAATATTAACTAAATACACTATAAAGCACTATTTTTAGTAAAAATGACGACAAAAGTTAAGTTAATCAATTAAAACATATTATTTAATCTAAAAAATAGGACAAGAGAAATTTCTAAGAAAAAATATACACATTAATAATTTAGAATGTGTGAGCGAAATGATAAAATTACATTTTATCATTTCGTTTAAATATTTGAATTAACATTTGTTATTTCGTTAATTTTGGTTTATGAGAAAGCAGTTTTCTTTATCCTGTAGATGAACATTATTTCTGCTCGGTTATATAGCTTCTTTGTTTAAGACCTTTAATTGCATGATTGATTGTTTGCATAAGATTATTAACAGGTATTTTTTCTTCTCCACATTTATCGTCACTACTTTGATCTTTTTTTATTTAATATCATATTGCGAATTTCGCCATCACTCAATTTATTTGCGATTGGCGTATCGTCATCACAGTGCAGAACTTTCAGCTTTGTCGAGATTTAATGAAGCGCTGGAAGATTTAATGAAGTGCCGAGATTTAATAAAGATCGGGGATTAGCATTTTTGACGATATATTTAAAGCTGTAAATGTGTTTAAACCATTTTCGCTATTAACTAACAAAGAACAAAAAATGAGAACTTAAAAGTTTTATTTATTTTCTAGATATAATGTTATATTTAAAAAGGCTGATGACTCTGAAAAAAGTAAAAACTTTATTAGTAATAG
Organism: Amaurobius ferox; assembly: GCA_951213105.1. Classification (NCBI taxonomy): domain Eukaryota; kingdom Metazoa; phylum Arthropoda; class Arachnida; order Araneae; family Amaurobiidae; genus Amaurobius; species Amaurobius ferox. The sequence goes on along the minus strand of OX578144.1, from coordinate 147,068,841 downwards.
TCAAATATGTAAAAAATATCGCAGTAGGTAAAATAAATATCTTTTCGAAAAATGAAAATTATCTCTCTTCTCAATGATTTTTGTAAATTACGATGAGTCATTACTAGGCTGCAGCTGCACCGGGACGTGGTGGGGCAGGGAAAGCGAAGAAAGGAATTTGCTTAGTTCGTAATCGTAAACGCAGCTGATCCTTTGAGAGGTCCATGTGTTAATGACCTTGTTGTTTGGTACTGTGCAATACGATATTATTTAGTTATTTATTTGCTATTTATAGTATGTAAATATGGCTTTCTGAACAAAAATGGTAAAATATGCAGTCGATTTCAAGCTGACACGTCAGACGAGAACGAAAAACTTATCGATATCATGGCGAGGGGGGGGGGGGGGCGGGATTCTGGAGACAAAACAGAATACATTGAATGGGATTCCATACTACGAAGTTAACAAAATAAATTTCCTTGAGCGTTAATATGAATTCTCGGGATTTTCAGATTTAATTGAACAATGTGTCATAAAATGCTACGATAACGTTTTAAAGTATTTAATATTAAAAATTACATTGTTTCAGAAAAATATCTTTTCCAATATGAGAAAAGGAAATTTTGATAATAAAAATTCAGTATTTGAATAACGATGTATACTTTACGTGAAATAATTCATCGGGAGTTGTGTTTGAATAAGGGGAAAGAGGGATTAACTCTAACAACGTAATTCATGCTCCAACCACGAGCCCGATCTACGGCCGTCCATCTAAACTTTTGTTTCATTTCGGGGTTCAGAAAATTGACCGGAAAATACAGCATTTGTTTATAAAATATAATTCCATATAAATAATCTTACCCTGTTGTTTTAATTCCGTGACTTCGTCAGTCCGGGGGGAAAAAAACCGAAAATTTGGTAAACGTCCGGATTTTCGAGGCTGTACTGTATAATTGGATTTTCAAATTTTTTTGTTATATATATATATATATACTATATATATATTTGATTTCTATTGAATTCTTTTGAGGCATAAATTCTACAAGCAGTTACATTTTAAATTCGCAAAAGCTATTCTTGAAAGTGTTTGATATTTTATTCTGTATTTGTGTAGTTTATTTATTTTCAGGCATAATCTCATAATACCTGGGAAATGCGAATTTAATGATTTATGGCTGTGCTCTGAAGATAAAATCCTATTTAAATTGTTATCTCCAGTGACTAATAAAGCATATTGCAAGATATGCAACTCTAAATTTGACACAAGTCATAGTGGTATTGTCTGCATTAAAACACATGCTAAACGGGAAAAACATTAAACTCTAACAAATGCATTATTAAATAGAATTCAAATGACTATTGCTTTTAAAACTTCTGAAAAGCAAGACAGAAAATGTTCTGCAAAGGAAGGAAAAGGGCAAGCTGTTGATCCAACTGTAAAAAATATAGAAAATAAAAATGTACAGCCTGCTAATGGGATGAAAAAATGATCAGTGGAAAATTTGAGCAATGTATTTAAGCGCAAATAAAATAATAATGCAGCATACCGCTGTTGATATGCTAGAGCTCCTTCATCAGCACTAGGAAAACTAATTTACTTACCTTTTGCAAGTGTTTTTTGCTTATTGATTTCCTTGGTTTCAGGTGCCCATTTCATTTTTCTTTACATTGGGTTTGTTGATTCTTTAGCACTGACGATGAGGTAACCAGCATATCCTCGAAACAGTTATTTGCTGCATTATTATTTTATTTGTGCTTGAATATGTTGGTCAAGTTTTTCTTATCCTTTGCACATTGTGTTTTTTTCCCGAGAACTGTGTCATTAGCAAAAAATCCAGTTAACTTTTTATTAAGAAAATAAATACATGAGAGTGTTGGGAGTTATGGTGTTTTTATACAAAGTGTTAATTGTTCTATATATTTTAATATCAGAGGTTACCATTTTTAAGATATTATAATTTTATATTACACCTTTAATTTTTCACTTGAAATGCCATTTACATATCAATAATTTGTTTAGGCCAGCAAAATAATTTCAATATAAGTTATTGAACTGAAATCTTTATTTGTTTTCATTTTTTCCTAAAGAGAATCTATAATAAGTGCAATTTAAGTTTTTTGTGATCCGACTTATGTTTTGTCTTCATTTTGAAAACTGTTTATTGATTAAACCTAAAATTTGATACTTCTGTATTATTTTAATTAATTTTCCAGACTAGACTATGAGCAATATATAAGTAAAAGAATAGTGTTTTTCAAAAGATATTTTGAAGTATAATTACATATAATTGACCGACATAATTAAGTAAAGTCAGGAATTTAGTTTGATAAGTTCCCAAAAAGTCAAGAAAAAGTCATGAAATTGAGTTTTAGAAACTCTGTAGACACCCTGATAGTGAATCATGATAATTTGTTTAAATTCTTCCAGCAGGTTGGACAAGGATTCTGATTGCACATACATTTCGTGCAAACGGCATTCATATCGCGTATGAACATTTTTGGTTTGGTAAATTAGTTTTTAATTAGTTAGATATTCATAATAATAGATTTTGCACAGTAATAAATTTTTAAAAATAATAATCCATATGCAAAAAAGGGTTTCTTGAATACATTGCAGATTAGACAACGAGTGAGCCTACAACGTATTTGAGAAGCTCGTAGCGAAAAGGGGATTGGAGATTCAAAAATCGAACTTTTCCGAGCTGAATTGTCGATATCATTGTTATATATTGTTCCACTTTGACCTACATATGTACCGTCTATAAACAATAATATAGAAAATACACAACAATATGAAAATAGGATGGCATTAGCTAAAACAGGGCCATCCTTAAGGGGGGACAGACACCATTAGACTGTCGACGACTCTAGAGGAAGCCACCAATATTTTCTTTTAGAGGCTGGAGAAGACATGATAAAATTCATTAAAAAAGGAAATCAAATATGGAGAGTGACCCATGATAAATGTTTGTAGCGGCGTCCTCAATTTCTATGGGTGGCCCTGGCTAAAATTACAATAAATAAATCTGCTACTTGAAGCAGAATAACTTACAAAACTATATTCATAATTTCTTATAAAATGACGGAAAAATTATGGAAATATTGTGATTGCAGTGATTGAAAAAGTTATGGAATAAGTGATTAAAAGAATAAAATAAGAATATAAATTTATAAAATATCGCCGAGAATTATTAGCAATAAATATTAATTTAAACAGATGCATTGTGTCTGACTTCCTTAACTATGAAAAGAAAATAAATTACTGCAAATGGTCCTCCAGTTGGGAAAGTGAAGAATAAAAAGATCAATACAAGAAAATTTAAAATTAAATTGGGAAGGGGAAGCAATATCAAAAATAATCTGTAATATTGTTAAAAATAAAATCTGAAAAATCTTGAATGATTAAATTGTTGTGAAAAAATGGATTTAAAATAGCCCAAAAGTATTTGTTACATGGTAAATGAATTTTTTTATGAAACACTTGAAAGTCTTATAATGAATAACGTTGATACAAATTTAAACAAGGTTGGAAAATAATTAATGATCATAAATGTAAAATATTTAAAAAAAATATCTGTAAATTTGGAAAATTTTCCAGAAGTGGAAAAAATGAGGAAACTGACAACGAACTACAAATAAACTTTAAATTAGCAAAAAATTAAGAAAACACCAGTATTTAAAATTTGGTAAATATAAAAAATGAGAAGATAGCAATTATAATTAATAATTAAAATTGCTAAAAAATATAAATATTTCTGTGAATTTTTGCTTACATGATTTTTAGATAACTCTAATATGTTTTATATTTTGTTGTGAATCTTAAATCTCCCCTTATATTTCAAGCTATTTCTCAAATATATAATTAATTAAATAAACAGTTATTCTCTTAATAGTAATTAAAACTTTGAGAAGTACTTATAAATATTGTCATTTCGGGTGCATAAATTAAAATTAAATATATGTATATCTGAATTTACATGTTCATAATTTTAATTAAATATTAATTTACTTTCATTTTAATAAATATAATTTAAATAGTCATTAATAAACTAAAGTATCTAGAACTTGAAATATTTAAAATAAAATATACAAAAAATGATCAATTTTTTGAAGACCCCAGAAGCTAAGACAATGTGCAAGCCACAGATGAATGTTCAAACCCTCAATCTTCGACGTAGATCAGCTGGAAACATTCTGCTACTGGTATATATATAAAAGCCTATATATCCCAGTAGCATATAAGAAAAAATTATGATGGCTTTGATCACCCTTATAAATATATAAAATATAAGCTGAGTAAATAAACTAGTTTGTACATAACTTTAATTTTAGTTTCAGATCAAGAAGTCGCTCACGAGAACGGGATCGTAGGCGAAGGTCTAGATCACGTGGCAGAGACAGAAGGTCTCGTTCTCGTGATCGGAAGGACAGATCAAGAAGTAGGGATAGAAGAGACAGAAGAAACAATTCAAGGGATAGATCAAAACGAGAAGAAAAAAGAAAGGAAGAAGAAAATAAGAATTCTGAAGAATCAGATCTCAAATTTGAAGGACTTGATAAGGTATATTATAATCAGTAATTTGGTATAACTATAGAAAGCAAGTATTGGGATTATTACCAGACTCTTGATTGATGCTTGAATAAATTCTTTCTAGAATCCTAATGAAGAAAACATTGTATTATTGCTACTGAAACCAATTGTATATATATATATTTCATAAATCCCCTGTTGCTTTTCGAACCATTACCAGTGGGCATAATTCTTACATTACTAATGCTGGAAAATTATTATTAAAGATATTACATGAAGTATCCTCGTCAGATGAAATCTCAAATAATTGTCATATTGTAAAAAACAGTTTTGAAGTAGTTAAGAAATTGAAAACTCTTACTAATATTCGTAGTATTTATACCTTTGATTTCAAAGATTTGTTTAATAATATTAATATAGATGATCTGTATAGAATTATTTTAGGAATTTTTGAAAAATATAATATCAACCTAAAATATTCAAATTTTCTTTTTAAAAAATTACTTAAATTCACTCTTTATGAGAATTATATTCAACATGGTGGTACTATTTTTAAACAACTGGTTGGTATCCCACAAGGGGTGTGTGCCTCATCATTGTTAGCTAATCTGTATTTATTCTTCTATGAAAAAAACATTAATCCAAGCTTGCATAATATGCACATGTTTAGATATTTAGATGACATTTTATGTGTATCCCCAAATAATAATATCCCTATAGTATTAAACTTTTATCCAAAAAATTTACAATTAAATGCAAGTAATAATGACACAAATGTTGCAAACTTTTTAGATTTAAATTTAAATTTACAAAATTGTAATATGGTTATTAACTTGTATGATAAAAGACAGGATTTTAAATTTAATACATCAAAAATTCAACATTTTGACTCTTGTCTGCATATATCTGTATTTAGAAATATTATAATAAACCAGGCTCTTAGAATCAATAAAATTTGTGATGAATATTATAAATTAGCGCACTTTATGGAACTATTGAGTACAGCGACTAATAATGCATATCCCCCCAATTTTGTTATTAAAATTATCAACTCAGTGTATCAAATTTCACTCGATAACATCCTAGAAAACATTCCCAATTATAGTGACTAACATACAGGAGAGAGAGAGGGAAAAAAAAAATATATATGTATATATGTATATATATATATATATGTATATATATATGTGTATGCTATATATAATTATTTATTAATTATATAAATAAATAAAAATGAAAAATAATAAACTAAGTCAAAAACATTAGAAAAATCGGAAAATAAGATGCATTAACATTAAAGTTTTGAATTTTATTTTCGCAAAAAAATGTAACTTTTGTCAGTATTGAAACTACGTTTTGAGCGCCCTTATAATGGTGTATAGTGGCATTCTCGATTATCCAGTTTTCCTATGAATTACTTGTTTAGTAGGAATTTTCATTTTTGATTCATATTCATATTCAGTTCTGCATGTTTGGGAAGTTGTATTCTGAATTGCTTGTCCAGTCTCCAACTTAGACTCACTGGACGGGTTTGGGAGTATTTCCGTGAACGTTCGTACTGCCTCCCTGGTAGAATTTCGACTTGTTCATTCCGGTGCTTCTAGGATAAGCTGTTGAGGTTGATCGTGTATACACGTGGTAGAAGAGGAAGGGTTCATGCCGCATGGTAATACAATTTTCTTAATGTATCCTTTTTTCATTTTTTGATGCCTGTAGTCTGAATTTAAGCATTTATAGTAATGTACTATTGCTTAATCTGAAACAGGCATTTGTTTGGGTTAATTAGAATTAAATACTCAGACCTGAAGATGAATTTAATTCTGATTAATCATCGAATTTGGGAAGGTTCTGTTCTTTTCTCTTATCGGCATTATGGCCGTGAATTTGCTTCTATGGTGATGTTAATATTACTTGAATTGTATTTTTATTTTTTTTATTTTTACATAATTCTTATTATTACATTTCAAATATATATATATATATATATATATATATAATAGTTTGAAAGTCCAATGAAAGAAAATGCAGTAGCAGTATGTTAGCTAATTTATACCTTTATCATTTTGAACAGTCTTTTACTTCAGTAGATTTATACATTATTCAGATATGTTGATGATCTGATTTGCTTAGTATATACTGAAAATTATGTCATAGATATAGATTTCTATCCAGACAATTTGGAATTAATTCCTAATGCAGCTACTACTATTAGTGATAATATTAATTTTTTGGATTTAAATCTTATTATTGAACCTTCTAATAGAATTGTTACTAATTTATATGATAAAAAAGACTATTTTAATTTTAACATTAATAAAATCTTACCATTTAATTCCTGTAACTCGATTCTATTGTTTAGAAATATTATACTTAATCAGGTTTTTAGAATTTATAGATTATTTGATAAAAAATTTCATGCTATACATATAAATAATCTAAAAATTACCAGCAATTTATATAAATATCCCTCTTATTTTGCAAATGGTATAGTTAAAAAATTTAGATTAGCTGGATTTTCATGAATTCTATTCATGGTTTTTTATATTAGCCTAACATCTCCATTCTCTTGTATTAATAATATTTTTATTTTTACATCCACTTAAACATTAGCTTGTCTATTATTAGCTCCTCCTTTTAGTAGCTCTGATTGTATATTATCACTTATTCTTGCCTTTTCTCATTACTGTTATTTATTTCTTACGAATGGCAACAGTAGATCATTTCTTTTTCCTTTGCGAATGGCAACACTGGTCTCTTCATTCTGGGTTTCCGGGTTCGACAGATGGTTTTTTATATTAGCCTAGCATCTCCATTCTCTTGTATTAATAATATTTTTATTTTTACATCCACTTAAACATTAGCCTTTCTATTATTAGCGCCTCCCTAGAAGTAGCTCTGATTGTATTTTATCACTTATTCTTGCCTTTTCGCATTGCTGTTATTTATTTCTTACGAATGGTAACAGTAGATCATTTCTTTTTCCTTTGTGAATGGCAACACTGGTCTCTTCCTTCTGGGTTCCCAGGTTCGACAGGTTTGTGCATTTGTAGTGTTATTTTTCTGGTATTCTTGTTTCCTTTTATTTTTTCTTCTTTATGTATGTCGTCCAGGTAGAAATAGTTTATAGATATAATCTATCTATTTCTTCAGAAACATACATTTTTTTTTGTGTTTGCTTCGAGAAAATACTTGGAACCGAGGAAGAGTTTTGGAGAAGTAAAGGAATCCATGGTTTAGGCCTAGCCCTTGTCCACGTATATAGCATTAATGCCTGGATTTCATTTGTTTTTCTTTTATCGATTCCATACCATTGATTTTTGATGATTTTTATTAACTTGATGATTCGAAATTTGTATTTTTTTCCATTTGATTGAAGATTTGCTGATTTATACTTCTATTTTGTAGGCTTGTTAGAAAGTTAGGTTTTTCGAGTTACAGCTTCTCACTTTTCTTACATTGGACTTCAAACTATTATTATTATTGAAATCATTTTATTTATTAGCTGCATTTACACAATAAATTAAATGTATTTTGCATTGTCATTTCTATTTACTCAATCTTTTTTTGTAATTGCATATTTGCAAAGTATCCTTAATTTTTTTAGTATGCTACGGTATTTATAAAAAAAATTTATATCTTTTAAGCATCCTATTTATAATTCCATAAACTTTAAGAATTTATTTAATCAATTTCATCATTTATTGCCTGTAAAGGATTTGAATGTTACTAAAACTTTTAAATATAACAAGCCTATTGGAAGAACCATTTTTAATTACAATGCAATTTCAAAATCTCTTTCATTCGACATAGATTCCTCAACAAATTTAGATGGTGAATGTATTTGTAGTGTTGATAATTATGCTGAATTTATAAATCCACACTTGGGTCATATAGTTACTGGAGACTTAGACATTGTAAAAGATAAATCTTTAAGAACTATAATGTCATTTGGCACTAAATTCAGGTTACCTTCATGTAATAATTCTAAACAAGTGTTAAAGTCAATCAATCTGGACCTTGATAAATTTATTTATGGATTAGCTTCTAAATATGCTCAGCCTTTAGAGGCATTTAATATGTGGAAATTTACTATTTTAAGATCTATTAAAAATACCATATGTAGTATTAATTTATCTAGATCTATATATAATATGGATAATATAAAGCATTCTGTTAATGATTTACATAGATCTTTTGTTATTACTTATGTATATAAAGCCTCTAATAATTATGCTATTATTTGTAAAAAATTCTATATTCAATATCTGCTAGATTATTTAAAAAATAATAGTCTATTTAAAATTGATTCACACTCTCTTAATAGTATCAAATTGAAAATTATCAATATGTATAGTGATTTAGATATTAATAATAAATTTTTGACATTTCCATATATTGTGCTTATACCTAAATTTCATAAAAATCCTATTAAATTTAGAACTGTTACTAGTGGTCATAATTCATACTCTACTACTGCTAGTAAATTATTACTAAATTATTTAAATGTACTAAATAGCAATTTACGAGATTCTGGTGATAGCTACATTATTCTAAATAACAGTAAGGAATTAAAAAATAAATTAAAAACGCTTGGTAAAATAATAGGATTTCAAACTTTTGATTTTAAAGATCTATTTAATAATATTAAGATCACTGATCTATATGATGTCATTTTAGCTTTATATAATGCTTATATTACTAAACATTCTAATCTTAAAAAATTTACCAATTTTCCTAAGCTTCTCCAATTTGTTCTTTTCAATAATTATATCTTTCAAGGTAATAAATTATACTTGCAAGTCTCAGGTGTTCCACAAGGTGGCTGTAGTAGCAGTATGTTAGCTAATTTATACCTATATCATTATGAAAAATTCTTTACTTCAACTGATTATAAAATTTATAGATATGTAGATGATCTGATTTGTCTTGTATTTACTGATAACTATGTCATATATATAGATTTCTATCCGGATAATTTGGAATTAATACCTAATGAAACTTCTATTAGTAATAATGTTTATTATTTGGATTTAAATCTAATTATAGAACCTGCTCATGGGATAGTTACTAAATTATATGATAAAAAAGATTTTTTTAAATTTAATATTAATAAATTATTACCTTTTAATTCCTGCAACTCGATTCAATTGTTTAGAAATATTATACTTAATCAACTTTTTAGAATTTATAGATTATCAGATAAAAAATATCATGCTTTGCACATTAATAACCTCAAAATTACCAGTAAAATGTATCAATATCCTGCATATTTAGTCAATAGTATAGTTAATAAGTTTCGATTAGCCTAAAATTCTCATATTCTCCCCTTATTATCTTATTTTAGCCGTACTTTTTCATTCTCTTGCAATTATATTTTCATCTTTTTATCTCGCAGCTTTAACAGTTGAATATCTCATTTTATTGCCTTTGCGCAGTACAGTTTTTATTACTCTCTTTGGCAACAGCAAATCACATCTTTTCATTTTGGCATATGGCAACATTGATCCAGTCATATTTTGCTCGTCATGGTTGCGCTGAAGAGATGTGTTTTGAGGTATTTATTTTTCCTTTATTGTTCCAATCTATATGCTTGTCGTCCATATAACACAAGTTTATAGATAAAATCTATCTTGTGTTTCAGAAACAAGCATTTTTGTGTTCATTTCGAAAGGATATATGGACCCGACGAGAATTTTTTCGAAATGAACTTTTCGTAAACCTAATCTCGTAAGCCTAAATCTCCTCCATGTGCAAGCTTTTTTGCTTGATTTTTTTGTTTTCTTATTTGCATTCCTCATTTTTGAAATTTGTTGATTGTCTTTGTCCTTATGTCTTGCATTATGCTATATTACTTCCTCTTTTAGTCTTAATTTCTTTTAATTCTTTGTATTTGTAAAAAATTTTGGAATAGTGTATTATGAGTTACTACATACTTTCTAACTTTGGATTTAATAATTTATATTTATATATATGTATATATACACACACACACACACATACACACAGAGTTTCCCCCAGGATTAAAAAACAGCAGGGTGCTGTTACTAGAAAAAGGACACTTCTTAGAAAAAAAGGGCACATATTTTTTATGTGAATAACATTTATGCTTGGGATTTTTATGACGAAAATCAGAGCATTGCAAAAAAATGTAAACACTTTTGTCGATTATATCTCCAAGTCTAATAGACTAAAATGTAAATATATTTTCTTCTTTTATAGGAAATAGGGTCCAGATTGTGAATATATAAAATTAATTTCAATTTTTTAATATTTTGAACTTGTTTTTGGAAGAACTTAAAGTATTAAAGTATAGAAGAACTTAAAGTATAATAAAGAACTTAAAAAGTATCTGTCCGAGCACATGTTTTTTTTTTTTCATTTTGCTTATTTTCACTTGAAATATCTACGAAACCATAAAAGACAGATATAAATAGTAAAGGATAAAAACATGTATTAAGAAATTTAGTTGCTAAATCTATATTTATATTTTAAAAATGTGCTTATAATTTTTGAGTAATCGTTTTGTTGAGTTGAAGAGTGAAAATTTCCTCTTTTGCAAGTTTGTAATGCTATCTCAAAAACTAAACTTGTAAACAGTTATGCAAGAATATAGCTCTTTGAAATCCCTACAAGTGTATATAATTGGATTTTGAATGAGCTCTTTGTTTGCGAAGTATAGTGGTTATAATTTCGATATAGTATTTTAACCTGGGTTTTCCAATGTGGGGGAAAGCTTTAATTTACTTAAAATGTTACTATTGTTTCAGCTGAATCTGTTACTTAATCCTTGGTGAAATATTTGTGCATAAGTATAAGATAATCTTATTTTGTTTAAAAAATTAGGGCATTAAATGAACTTGGAGATTCTAAAAATGTGTAATGATTGGTTAGGTTTGAACAAAAGAAACGAAAATATACATATTCAAGTACATATTTATGTGCCACCAGGCAAGTTTATAGATTATAGGTCAGGTTGATTTCAGGTCCGATAAGTTTACTTTATATACAGAAAAACAAGTTCGTAAAATAATTTTATATTTTAACCTGAAGTCTATGGTCGAAGTATCCAGATAAAATCGTTGTGAAAACTATAGTACTAACTAGCTATAAATAGTTAGCAAATCATTTGTAGCACTTTGAAATCCTGTAAACAATATAAATGAATCTGAAAAAAATCGAATAGCTTTATAGAACTTTACTGAAGTTTTATTTTACCAAATGTAATTCATTCAAACCCATTTTGGCTTCATAGGACTGGAGCCACCACCACTAAGGTATGAAAATGTTCTTTTGTTGAGAACAAATTTATCATTGAATAAATGCTATTTATACATCAAATGCAATTATAGTCTTGAGCAATTGGGTTTATTTGCAATCACAATTATTGAATTTATATAAATTTAGAGTTTATTAAATTTAAAAAGGAGAATATTAAATTTTGATTTTTAGTATTTTCTCATTAGTCAATGAGGTTTGATGATTTTAAGGGATAAGATATATTTAAATGTTGAAAATATTTGTTAATTGTTTGTTGTTATATATTGATTGCAAAAAAAAAAAAACCCCTGATTTAAATAACTAAATAAAATTCCAGAAAGCTCCATAAAATCACTGTATAAAGTTTTGAATTATGGATTAGCAAATGTTTAGCTGCTAAGTTAATTATTATTCCATGGAGCAGATGTATTAATAGTGCAAGCAACGTACGTTCATGTGTCTGCGCAGCATCCGTATCTTTTGCTATAAACTCGCGTAGCTGGCATGTTCGTGAACGACAACTACTGCATATGTCCCTAAAGCGGGCGTATCATTATTAAATAAGTTTGATTATTATTATTATTGCATGCTTCCGCTGCGCAGGTCAAAGACGAGTCCGCTAATATGAGGGGGGGGGGGGAGGTATTTTGTGTTTCAAATCTGCTATGCGGATGTCGTGCAACGGGCTAATCTGTTAATCCATACGCCCGCATAGTGCGCTTATTCATAACACAATGTCACACGATTTGCATGCGTCTGCACAGGGTATATATCATTATTGCATGTATTGTATGTGGATGACATACACTCATTAAAAGAAGGTGCTCAATTTTGTAAATCCCCTACGCAAATTAAATATGTCGAATCATTATTGCATGGAGCGGAGTTATCGTTATATTATATATAATGCGTACTGCATTCGTCTGCGTAGTAGCCAGGTCAGGACCGCTCATACAAATTTCTGGGTTACCCTTCATATATTTCGTTTTCCTCTCTTGTGCATTCTTCATGTCTTCTCCTCCCTCAAAAAATTATTGTGGGCCCGTCCCTCCTTATGGGCGGCCATAGTCAGATACACAGTCAATAGCTATTGCATGACCTGCATTGGGAGTAAAACCGTTATGTGAATTAAATATGTCCGCATATCATTATTGCATGGAGCGGAGTTTTCATTATATTGTATATAACGAGTAGTGGTCAGATCAGGGCCGCTCATACAAATTCCTGGGTTCCCCTTCATATTTCATTTTCCTCTTTTGTACATTTTTCATGTCTTCTCCTCCCTCAAAAATTGTTGGGGAGTCCGAGTCCCATTACTTGAGTGGTGTCCGATCCTCTCTAAGGGCAGCGGTGGACAAATGCACAGTCAATAGCTATTACATGAACTACAAATGGGAGTACTCTTAGTCATGACTTTCGTGCGTAACCGAGATACGCAGTCTACAGCAAGAAAACTGTTGAAAACTTGATTTTGTCTACATCGCGATTCTCGTTTCCCGTGAACGTGACGTCATTATCTTTGATGGTTTTTCCGTTCACGTGAACGATTCGCGATGTGGGTGAAACTAGGCTTATCATGCAAATCACCTTTCTCACCGCGCACACATCCTGTTTTGCATATCCAGAGAGCGTTGCCGGCAACGGTTGTGTTCCGGAACACACCCATCCTGGCATATATGCAGGGGTAGAAATTTGAAAAATGAAGTCACTGGTCCAAAGGACCAGTGACTTCATGACTTCAGTGGTCTGCAACCTTTGTTACTGGTCCATACACGGGACTTCAATAAATTATAAAATAAAATACATTACATGTGGAATGTTATTATGTGGATTTCCATAAATTCATAAATACCATACCTAGTTCAATTAAAAAATATAAATGAAGCGTTACATAAAATGTAATTTAATTCTTGTGGAATAAACCATATAAAGTGAAGTGAAATGTACACTGCCAAACAACTACATAATGTAATGCTATTCTGTGACAGAAGCACAGACAATTTTTCTGTTTCTTTCTCCACTTTCCAGCCACAATGAAACTGCTGGTATCGGATCGAAATGTTCAATGTCTGGCGTATCTAAATATACTCTCATTAAGTCATTTAAAGAGTTTGTACACACAGAGCTACGCCAGTCGGTTTTGATCTCTTTCATATTTCGAAAACCTCTTTCACACTCTGATGATGTACTTGGTATGGTGAGTAATACATCTATTACTGCCAAGATATTTGATCTATTACTGCCAAGATATTTGAATGTCCAAGATGATGCTGAGCATTAATATCCTTCCATGTTAATGTATTTGGTTCTTCATTACGTAAGTATAATGCTTTCTTTAAAGTTTTTCACTCCAGTTCAACTTCAGAGGTTTGGATATCAAGAGTACTGTCCTAATTCTCAAGGATAGCACTGAATTCTGGCTCTCCAAAATTCTCTGGACATAGTTTTAATGGCCATTCACCTAATGAAAGGATTCTGCTAACACAAAGTAAACTTTCATTCAAATCGGTAAATCGCTATTTCAGTTGCAGAATGGTATTTTCAATGAACTGTTGAAAATTTCTTCCAGTGATGTGCCCATTTCTCTTCTTTTTTTCGACAGTGAAATCAAACTTATCCATCTTATTTTTTATTTTTTCAGTGTTTTCGATAAGATTTCTTAAGGAATCGGTAACTGCTTCCACACATGCATATGCATGAAATAATGTTGTGTTACGATCTTGTAATGTTAGTGACACTTTTTGCAAGCAGCACACTACTTTACTCAATTCTAATGCAGCATAAATCAGTGAAGGCATAGTCAAAGATTTAAAAAGACCAAGGGACACAGCAGCTGAATCAGTTTTTGATCTCAAAGAGCAATTTTCCAACTGCAGTTTTAAGGCATGATATATCTCCCAAAAATTCTTCAGCGCTATATTTAGATGGGGCAGCCAACGTGTTTCACCAACTCTGGTGGGAACTAACTGTTTAATTTCCAGTGATACACAAGCTTCCTTCAATTCTGCCCTGTTCAAAGGGCTGTTATGATAAAATTTATACACTTTAAAAAGAAAGTTTTCTACGTCATAATAAGCTTTAAACCTTTTCAGCGTGTTTTTAAATGCCAACTCTTACCTATGAGCCATGCAGTGAAGTCCAATTACAGCAGGTTGTTCATCTGAGATTCTCTTTCTCACTCCAGATTTACACCCTTGCATTGTTGCAGCACCATCCACAACATAGCACAAAAGTTTTTCAAATGGCCTTTCTGTAGCCTGAAGTACACCAGAACATGCATTTCGTAATGCCAAAAAAATGGATGCAGCATCGGCTTTCTGAAGAGAAATTATGTCTAGAAATTTCGTGTACATTTCCCCCTTCTTACAGAATACTAGATATATTATTAATTGTTCTATTACAGCACTGTCGGTAGATTCATCACATAGTAAAGAGAAACATTTCACTTCCTGAATATCACTGGAAAGTTGTTGAAAACAAGCCTTAGATATATATGTACTTGACAAATTCTTTGCAGGCTTTATCACTTTGGCAGCTTTCTCCAATATCAAGATTTTTCATGACATCTAATTTGCACTGCCACACAAAATCAATGAATGGACGTGAGCTAAGGCATGAGCTGTGCGAAAAAGGTATACAAGTCTGTCTTTCTGGCACCGTTGCAAAGACAGCAAGGCTCTGCTAGCTCGAGATGTGCCTGAGACGTCTTTGGCTCTTTCTAACATGTCTAGAATTTGACCATGCTGAGTGCTAGAAGCATGGGCTTTTATAGAATCTAGCTTAAAATTAGCACTTCCTTTAAAAAATGCTGATTCTTTATCAGCATATTTTGAGTTTCTACAAAGTTTGCAGAACATTTCATTTTTTTCAGTATCCAGGGATGTATCTACAGTGGTCGGCGGTGGTCGGTATTTCCACCACTCAGAATTTCCGACCACCACTCATCCAAAAAAATATACATATTATAATTACATTTAAAAAAAGTTATATTCAATTTTTTCAAATGTTTTTCTTTAATATAAAAGTATACAATACTAATACTGTTTGTGTGTGCGAATTAACGCCAAGCTCGTTTCGAAATTTTATATTCGCAATTATAATTGTTCTGGGAAATCAACCACCACTCACATTTCTCTAGATACATCCCTGAGTATCATATTTCAACCGAGGGAAATGCCTCAGCCTGAAATTTTCTTAATCTCTGCTCTTTGTCATATTTTTTGTCACTCTCCTTCTTGCTGCAGTCACTTGTATTCTTTTTATTTTCGTTGGTGGTTTGCTACTGATGCCGTAACGCCACATTTTAAACTGCTAGATCAAATCGCGATAAGATAAAACATACTTTTTTTTCAAAGCAATTTCTGTGAATTCTTAAAACCAAAGACAAAAAATAAAGTTTTAACTTAACATTCAGGACTGTTCACCACGCTGAATTTGCCTTTTGACAGTTAGGTGTAGTGAGATCATGTTTGTCTATACACCCTATAAAGTATGGCCGTTCCATTTCTTCCCTTTTGTTGCCATAAAGATGAAGACAAATATTCTAAATACGTGACAACCTCAAAATATGGGAGAAAAAAAGCCAGGGGTGGTCAAACATCAAACGCACGAAAGCCGCTTTTAGGGGTGGGAGGAGTCTTGACTTTTTTGACGTCACAACGGGACAAGCAGAGAGGAAGATATGAGGATTCTATGGAAATTGTAGGCTTTATTTTGTTAAATAATTCTGTTCTTTTTTAGTATTGCTTTAATCTAAGAGCTTTGATTGAATATACAGCAATAATATATATTATTATCTTTGAAAAATTAATTGAGCTGCAATTATTTTCAAGTAATTAATTAGTTTTTATAACAGTTATAATATTGATGGAGCAATGATGAATTATGCTGTAGTACTGTTATAGCTATACGAAGAAAAACAAAGTAGTGGATGTAATCTTGAATAAGTTTTTAAAGCTCCAAAGTTACAAAATGAATGGCTAATTAAAAGTTGAAAGGAAAAATTACTTTTAATCGTATTACAATATGCTCAAGGCATTTTCCATTCCATGATTAATTCAGCTTTCAAAAATGAAATTCTGGTAGGAAAAAAAACGGTGATGTAGTCATCACTTTCCATCACTTATACATAGTACAATGCATTGGGAAATATTGTGACGGGGTTGAAAATTCGAATTCGAATTTTCGACGAAAAAGCAAGTTTCAATTATTCCTGAATTGAACTCGAATCGAAAGTTTTTGAGGTGATGTTTGCATGTGTGTGTCCGTGAGACTGTGTGATATCTCCCGAACGAACAGAGCGTTTTGAACAAAATTTGGTGCAAATATTAAAATTAGCGAATACTGGAACCCTATTGATTCTAAACGCAATTGTATATTTAGAACACCTACAAATTTTTGAATGAAATTTTGAAAGAATCATTTAAAAATTAGAACTTTTAATAATGTTACACAAAGGATCATTTCCTATATAATTTTTCATTAGAAAACGAATGACATACACTTTAAAACTCTAGCAAGAGTCGTTCTCAAGATATCGCACATGTTTCAAATAAATTTATCGAAAAAATCCAATAAAATTAAAAAGTATAAATTATTGTGAAATTGTTCAATTTACATATGTAATAATATGCGATAAATTTGTTAACATCATTCTCGGGAATCTAGTTCGTTCCATTCGCGAGAGAAAATACTTTGAGTAATAGTTTTGCATTTTGACGTATAACAATTCAACAGCAGTCATTTATATGTAAGAAATGCTGTTCACTTCGTCTGTTTTTGACACTTGTGAGAATTTTGGCGAACTTGATCCCAATTTGGCGAAATATCGCCATTGTCGTAAAAATTGCAGAAATGACGCCAAATTAATGGATTAATTCTTAAAATAATAAAATATATAGAGTCCATTGCTTATTGCTGATGCCATCAATATTGATAATTGCCAATTTAGAGTTGTGTGAAATATAAGTGAATTGGGTATTGCGAAATAGCTGTGATCCGGAAAAATGTCAAATGTACTATCCTATATTAAAAAACCAGTGCCGTGGATCTTATACATCATTTTTTCACTGTAAAAAAGTTAAATTAATTTCATTATATAGGGCTAGTTGTGTGCTGCCACATCATACTTTGGATTGAAATAGTTACTGGGATCTTCAGTCTCAAAGAATTCCACTATTGGTTCTGCAGAATTTTAAAACGCCCACAAATCAATGATATACGGGAATAATACAAATTTATTGTATATAAATTATTGCAGTTTGCTTTAGAATCTACATGAACAGTAGCAATATCTAAATATTTTCCCAGCGAAACAATTTTCATTTTAGTATACGCTCGTGTAACACATAACTCTTTTAAAAACTTGTCTTTAAAAGTTACAGTAATAATAGTTGAATATATTTTACTTTACAAAACAAAACATAAATACCAAAACAGGACTAATGAATTAATTGCAGATATAAATTAAAATTATACATGTTAAAAATGTAGTAACGTCACCTTTTAAAAACTAGATTCCTAAAAAAGAAAGCCAATCATAAATGCAAAAAAAAAAATCTGATGTGGGCAGCGCATGACTTTCCTTATATAATGCAATGAATTTACTACTTTTACAGTAAAAAAAATAGGTTATTCTTATAGTAGATACTTGTATTCTTTCCAAGATATTGAATTTTTGTCAATTAGTCATCATTTTCATTGATTTAGCATCGTTTTTATCCATTTGGCGAGATTTTAGTTAATTTAAGATTTAAAAAAGTTGCCAAGTTGGCGACATTCCGCCAAATTCGTCTCCAAAATCTCACCAAGCGTTATGGACAGAGAAATATGTTATTCTTATAACAGATAAATAACTGTTGGCATTCAAATACAAAAGTATTTCTCAATTAGTATCTTTTCTCAGGAATGGAACGATCTAGATCCACGAGAATGATGTCACCCAATTTATCGCATGATATTACATATGGAAAGTGAGCATGTTTCTCAAGAGTTAACATTTTTTTTGGGGGGGAGTGATAAATTTATTTGAAAAATGTGCAATATCTTGAGAGCGGTTCATTTTAGCGGTTCATGCTCTAAAGTTTATGTCAATAGTTTTCTAAGGAAAAAATCACATAATAAATGTCTATTTGCGTAACTTTATTTCATGTTTCGATTTTTTGATGATTTTTTCAAAATATCACTAGAAAATTTAGGAGGATCTGAACATTCGATTGTGTTTAAAAACAATATGTTTCCAGTATTCATGGATTGCAAATTTATATCAAATTTCATTCGAATAGCCTCATTTGTTCGTGAGATACCATCTCCACAGACTCACTGAAACACACACGCACAGACATCACCTCAAAAATGTTCGATTCGTGATCAGGGATGCTTGAAACGTGCTCTCCCGTCGAAAACTCGAATTTGAATTTTCGACACCATCACAATACTTTCCTTATACATTATACTTTGTATATAAGTAAAGTATTAAAACTTTTATTGTAATGCAATATATGATGGGATTCATTTTACTAATTAATCACAAATTTTCTTGCTATTAAATTGAATGCTAGAAAATTTTGTTTTCATATTAGGTGTAATTTATAAAAATACTCAAGCTTCACCAGTGATTCATATGACAGATTAGTTACAAAATTAATATTAGACAAGAGTTAAAATTAGCCGTATAACAAAAGTTATAATGAGTCGATAGCCGTATAGAGTGCTTTTCATTAAGCTACTGGAATGATATTATTATGTTCTAATAGGATGTGAACCCTGTAAATTCAAAAAGTGACAGCAGAAATTTATATATTAAATACATTATTTTAGTATTAAACAATGTACTTCATTGAAAATAAGAAATACACGGTAATACCGTTATGCTCTATTTTACAGTTATTGTTCAATCAATTCCAATTACGGAGAAGGAATTTCTATTTAAGTTTTTTTTAAATTAATTATTAATTATTTTTGTTCTATCATTTCCAAATAGAGATATCGCGTTTATTGTATCTCAAACATGCAAGTTTATGATAATTCATTAAAACATAGGCTAAAATTATTCATAAATCTGTTATAATATAAAACGATTTTCTAAAAGTTCAATAATAATTGAAATTTGCAATCATTTGAAAAGCGTACCAGAGCTCAAAAACGCATAGATACTATTGAAGAAATTCCCTTCAGTCCCGATATGACGTCACGGAGCGGGAACCAATGGCATTCTCCAGCGCTGTTTGACCTACCTTCTTTCTAAATACCTTGCCGTTTTCACAGCAGGAGTCCGTGGGGAACAGGCTTCCGAAAATCGGTCGTCCTCCTGTCCTTGCTGGGTTAAAATTCGGAGAGGACTGCCAATTTTCGGAAGTTGCCATCCTCCCCGGACGGCCTTGAGATTATTGAGATTAGAGATTCCGTAAAAATAAAAATAAAAAACAAGTTATCATCGTAAAATTATAGCGAAAGCCACCCTTTCCCGTGCCATAAATGAAAATTGTCTGCAAATCCCCCCCCCCCCCCCCCCCTTCCCATAAACTTAGCTAGTGTGCATTATTAACGCCTTCTTTCTAGGAGAGCCGTCAGGTCTGCATTGTAACTACAAGCCCTAGTTCTTTTCTTTTCCCTCATCCCCCACCCAGTGAATCCGATGACTGAGCGAAAATGCAATAGCGCACTCACGATCGGAGTGACTTGTTCTGTTCTCCTTCCCGAGGTCTACATGTGCCGAAATTTCGGATTTTCACCTGACCGACAATTATACCAACCCTTAAAACAGGGCCAAGACCGAAGAAATTTATAAATTTAGAATAAACTCGGCCTGAAGATAACTGCGTCTCAACAGACCCGAAATGATTTGTAGTCAAATATATTGAAAACAAATTTGTGACAATTTTGTATGGAGAATTGAGCTTGTTTTCTTACATTTATCTTTAGATAGCTGAAATAAACGGAATAAGTTCATGCAGGGGTCGAAGTCGTCCTATATTTCCTATAATTCCTATATTTTAAAAAATTTCATGGAAAACGTCCTATTTTGTCCTATATTTCGTACTTGTCCTATATTTTGGACATAAATCCTATATTTCCAAATTACAAGCAATAAAATCCTTATTTCTATCATTTTGTTTTCAGTTTATCTGCTAAACCTTCCCAGAATTTCAAAAACGTGGAACTACGGGATGGAACTAGGGATACGTCTGCAATTGGTTTCCAATTGCACGTGACGTAATACTACTCTAAACATGACGCCCGCCGGCTGTTGAATTCATTAGAAATGTCGTTTGCGCGTGTAGTTAAAAAAAAATCATTATAAATGGCATTCACGCAAAATTTTACACATTCCAATTTTCCCAGGTTGGCAGGTATGTAATTACAGTAATCAATAGTTGTTATCTGATAGAATACTTTTTCAAAAATGAAAATAGCAAAATTTGTAAGATATTTATGATGATTTCTTTTGTCCTATATTTTTTATGAAAATGTCCTATATTTTTCCAAGTTACTACTTCTAACCCTGTTCATGTATTCAATTTAAATCCATTGAAAAAGAAAATCAGAATAAACATGTTCGGCCTGGTCGTAACGGACGTTTAAAAAAAAAAGACTCAAACCGGCTCGAAACAGTAGAAAACTCAAGCCCAGCCCGGGCCTAAGCTCAAACCCGTGCAGAGCTCTATCACTTTTTAATTCTTAATAAAATTTCCATTTGCTGTAATAGATGGGAGTACGTATAGCTGCTAACTCTCCCGGTTTTTCGCTATATCTCCCGGGGAAGTCGCTCAATCTCCCAGTTTTCACTCAACGGCCCTTATTTTCCCCCTTTCTAGGCAGAAATCACTCGAATGCAAATCGTGACTTTCAGTTGTTTTCCACGGTGTAGAAATGGGTCGCGATTGACGTTTGTATTTTTGTATTTGTATCTACAGATTATAAAAGTAAAAAAATCGGAAATAGATCACGAATTTTCCGAAAATATTATGAAATGAGAAACGAAGTCACAAATTTTGAAATCGAAGTTTTCCCGTTTTTTCATCTAAAAATGCAGTTCTCAGCTATCATGTAATCGGCGCTCGCAAATGGCAATTATTCCCACAGCGTCACGAGAGAGATGACCAATGAGAGAGATGACCCACGAGAGAGATGACCAATCTAATTAATGTGGGAAAAACGCATTTGCATCGACTAAAATTTTATTAAGTTATTTTGTTTTATATACAAAACTATTGCTCTAACATATTATTAACTAGCCGCCTTTGGCGACCAGCCTGTTCGCTACCCTTGAAAATTCTGACCGTGGCAAATTCTAACCGTGGCATACTCGCTGGCGCGACCTACCAGTAAGGTGTAAGGTAACTGTTTGGACGGCCAGGAAGTGCCTACCCAATTTAGACCGGAACTCAGTGGGGGAGACATCCACAGGGACCGTACCCTCCTTCCCCTACCACCAACCTTTCGGAAGGACTTACGGTCCCACATGTTTAACGTGATCGTACTCCGCCTGAACACAGCGGCAGTTTTGGCAGTGGCGGGAATCGAACCCGGACCTACCGAGAGTATTTATTAATAGAGGTTCTGAATAGAGCTCCTTTGCTCTATATAAATTATTATATTTATATTTTAAATGATGGGACGATATGGATTTTTTAAATGTATATTTTAACTTTTGGATATTTTAAATGGATATTTTAATTTTATGGATATTTTAAATGATGGAACAATGAAACAATGGAATGAGGATGATGGAATTAAGCATATGGTCATTTTAAATCGCAAATTAGCGCGCGGGAAGTTAGCGGTAGGCCCGGGTTCGATACCCGCCACTGTAAAAACTGCCGCCGTGTTTACGTGGAATACGATCACGTTAAATATGTGGGTCCGTAAGTTCTTCCGAGAGGTTGGTGGTAAGGGAAGGAGGATACGGCCCCTGTGGATCCCTCCCCCACTGGGTTCCCGTCTAAATTGGATGAATATATAGAAAGTTATGGAGATTGTCGCGGAGGGCGCGGCAGCCCAGTGGTTAGCACGCGGGAATTGCACTCAGTAGCTCCGGGTTCGATTCCCGCCACTGCCAAAACTTACGCCACGTTCACGCAGAGTACGATCACGTTAAACATGTGGGTTCGTGAGTCCTTCTGAGAGGTTGGTGGTAGGGGAAGGAGGGTACGGCCTAAATTGGGTGAATAAAAAGAAAGTTATGGAGATTGTCGCGGAGGGCGAAGTAGCCCAGTGGTTAGCGCGCGGGAATTGCACGCGGTAGGCCCGGGTTCGATTTCCAAAATTGCCGCCGTGTTCACGCGGAGTACGATCACGCGGAATAAACATGTGTGTCTGTAAGTCCTTTCGAGAGGTTGGTGGTTGGGGAAGGAGGGTACTGTCCCCGTGGGTGCCTCTCCCACTGGGTTCCGGTCTAAATTCGGTGAATAAAAAGAAAGTTATGGAAAATGTCGCGGAGGGCGAAGTACACCAGTGGTTATTTATTTATTATCGCGGGAATTTCACTGGGTAGGCCCGGGTTCAATTCCCGCCACTGCCAAAACTGCAGCCGCGTTCACGCGGAGTACGATCACGTTAAACATGTGGGATCGTAAGTCCTTCCGAAAGGTTGGTGGTAGGGGAAGGAGGGTACGGTCCCTGTGGATGTCTCCCCCACTGAGTTCCGGTCTAAATTGGGTGGCACTTCCTGGCCGTCCAAACAGTTACCTTACACCTTCTGGTAAGGTCGCGCCAGCGAGTGTGCCACGGTTACAATTTGCCACGGTCAGAATTTTCAAGGGTAGCGAACAGGCTGGTCGCCACAGGCGGCTAGTAAATAATAAAAGGCAATGTCTGTGTGTGTGTGTGTGTGTGTGTGTGTCTGTCTGTCTGTCTTATACACTATACGTTTCGCGACCGCGCGTCGGAGAGCTACGAAATTTGGCAATCGGAGACCCGGGGGGGAGGGAAGGGGACACGTGAAAACCGATTTTCAAAATTCTAATTATTTTTTTATTTATTTAATGTTTTATGCGATTTCGACCTTTTTTTGCCCTTTTTTCTCCACGATCCAGACGTCGTAGAAAAAAACAACTCACACCATCGGAAAGAGCAGACAATTGCGAGTAAAAATATATCAATTTCAAATCTCCATTTCGATTTCTAATATTTTTTTAAAGATTTTAAAACAAAAGTCACTTTTGGCTCAAAAAAACGATTTTTGGTTTTTAAATTCTCGCATAGTAAAAAGTACTCATAATTTCGACTAATAATTTACATTTTTAGAAAGCTGAAATATCTGGCATTCTTACAAGTCTAATCTGGTCCAGAAATAATGAAAATTGCCTTCAGGATCGCAATTTTAAAGACGTCATGATTTTAAATTTCTCGGCGTTCCGTTCGTTTCTCCCCCGCTGAAGCAGGGAAAAGGTGGTGGGTGGGGACGTCAAGGTGGAGGTGACGTCACGGTTCTGAATAGAGCGCCTTTGCTCTATATAAATTATTATATTTATATTTTAAATGATGGGACGATCTGGATTTTTTAAATGTATATTTTAACTTTTGGATATTTTAAATGGATATTTTAATTTTATGGATATTTTAAATGATGGAACAATGAAACAATGGAATGAGGATGATGGAATTAAGCATATGGTCATTTTAAATTGCAAATTAGCGCGCGGGAAGTTAGCGGTAGGCCCGGGTTCGATTCCCGCCACTGCCAAAACTGCCGCCGTGTTTACGTGGAATACGATCACGTTAAATATGTGGGTCCGTAAGTCCTTCCGAGAGGTTGGTGGTAGGGGAAGGAGGATACGGCCCCTGTGGATGCCTCCCCCACTGGGTTCCCGTCTAAATTGGGTGAATATGTAGAAAGTTATGGAGATTGTCGCGGAGGGCGCGGCAGCCCAGTGGTTAGCGCGCGGGAATTGCACTCAGTAGGCCCGGGTTCGATTCCCGCCACTGCCAAAACTTACGCCACGTTCACGCAGAGTACGATCACGTTAAACATGTGGGTTCGTGAGTCCTTCCGAGAGGTTGGTGGTAGGGGAAGGAGGGTACGGTCTAAATTGGGTGAATAAAAAGAAAGTTATGGAGATTGTCGCGGAGGGCGAAGTAGCCCAGTGGTTAGCGCGCGGGAATTGCACGCGGTAGGCCCGGGTTCGATTTCCGCCACTGACATGGAGTACGATCACGTTAAACATATGGGTCCGTATGTTTTTCCGAGAGGTTGGTGGTAGGGGAAGGAGGGTACGTTCCCTGTGGATGCCTCCCCCACTGGGTTCCGGTCTAAATTGGGTGGCACATCCTGGCCGTCCAACCAGTTACCAGGCCCGGGTTCGATTCCCAAAATTGCCGCCGTGTTTACGCGGAGTACGAGCACGTTAAACATGTGGGTCCGTGAGTCCTTCCGAGAAGTTGGTGGTAGGGGAAGGAGGGTACGGTCTAAATTGGATGAATAAAAAGAAAGTTATGGAGATTGTCGCGTAGGGCAAAGTAGCCCAATGGTTAGCGCGCGGAAATTGCACTCGGTAGGCCCGGGTTCGATTCCCAAAATTGCCGCCGTGTTTACGCGGAGTACGATCACGTTAAACATGTGGGTCTGTAAGTCCTTCCGAGAGGTTGGTGGTAGGGGAAGAAGGGTACGGTCCCTGTTGTCGGCGGCTATTGCTGTGTTAGCTGAGCGACTAGACTAGAAAATTTGAAAGTCATTTGCAGATTTAGCAGTGTTTGGCCATATCCATATCTGAAGTGCTGGTAAAGAAAATTTTGTAGCAGATGATATGCAGTAGTGATGTGTTTTCTCAAGAAAACAAGCTCGTTAAACACAAACACAATTTATTTGTTGTGAGATCCATTGCATCAGATGAAGTTACAAAATAAAACACTGTAACATTCGTTGCAAAGCAAAATTATATACAATGAGCTAGCAAGCTCATGAAAAAGATTGTAAACAGTTTTTATGACTAGGCACACACTCTCAGTTACTATAACATCGGTAAGTAGAAAAAACAGCTACTGTACCACACATGCCGTGCACGTTAATGAAGCCACCATCATCAGGTCACACGTCATGGCTTTAGAAGTTAGACTACTCTCTACCGATCAAGGTCTGCCTTCCATACAAGGTCTTTCACCGTCGATCACCGTCTGATCGATCTGACTATACGTCGAGTCTTAAGTCTGCATAACTACAAGATCTTAAACTCTGAAAAGTCTCCCACGTCTACTACATGGTCAGTCAAGGTCTGTAAAGTCTCTGAATAACTGAGAATGTGTCCTATCATATATACACTGTGATGGGTACGCTCCGGAACACAACCGTTGACGGCAGCGCCCTCACTATATGCAAATCAGGATGCGCACGCGGCGAGATGGCGATTTGCATGAATGGCATGTTCTGTTCCCGTCACGAGTCGTTCACGAGAACGGTAGAACCATTCTAAAAATGTAAACACGTTCTCGCGATAACGAGAATCGCGACGAAAACGGAACCAAGTTTCCAACAATCGGCCCCCTCATGCAAAACCCCAAATCTCGACGCATGTGCTATCAATCAATGAAATTACTCTAAAAAAAAACATAACAGCAAAAATGTCAAGTTCTTTAGTATCCAGCAAAAACATAAAGTATATATATTACTTTTCATGTTAAGCAAAAAAATTTATCATTGAAAGAAAATTTTAGATATCATTGAAACACTAAGTTCCAAAAATTTAATTTAAGTCAAAATTTAAGTTTTCAAGAAATTTAAGTATAATAATTTAAATTTAACATTTAAGATTAAAAATTTCACTATAAATATCAAATTTAATTTGTGTAGAAAATTTTATGTATAATTATTAAATTTAACATTTAAGATTAAAAATTTTACTATAAATATCAAATTCAATTATGTAGAAAATTTCATGTATAATTATTAAATTTAACATTTAAGATTAAAAATTTTACTATAAATATCAAATTCAATTATGTAGAAAATTTCATGTATAATTATTAAATTTAACATTCAAGATTAAAAATTTTACTATAAATATCAAATTCAATTGTGTAGAAAATTTGATGTATAATTATTAAATTTAATATTTAAGATTAAAAATTTTACTATAAATATCAAATTCAATTTGTGTAGAAAATTTCATGTATAATTATTAAATTTAACATTTAAGATTAAAAATTTTACTATAAATATCAAATTCAATTATGTAGAAAATTTTATGTATAATTATTAAATTTAACATTTAAGATTAAAAATTTTACTATAAATATCAAATTCAATTATGGCTGTTCATTATCTCTGTCCAAGACCAGTATACATAATTAATACTAATAGCAGTGACACAGATAATGAAAAGATTTTTCTTTCTGTATTGTATTCATATATAAATTTAAAGAAGTGGTTTGTCTTCAATGAATCATAACCAAGTGTATGATAACAAGGAGTAAACACACAAAGATAATACACATAAGCATAACTGTCTTATGCGGGAATTGAAAACATGGATATATATATACATTCAGTGTAATGTGAAAAATTTTAGAAAGTTCATTGTAAACAATACACATATATATACTCTAGATACAATTATCTGCATCACAGAGGGAGGAGTAATTTATACGATATCCTAACCATATTTTGTAAAAGAAAGAAAAAAAATTTAGAAGTTACAAATTTAATCATTTTTGTTTTTGGAAATTTGATTACAAAAATTTAATGCTAAAAATTCCTCAAACTTTTGGCAAATCTTATTAATGTACTGCCTATGATGTATAAAAATTTTGTTATTGATTTCAGCAAATTCCACACCTAACAGTTTTTGGACCTTCCCTAGAGTTTTGATATCAAATTCTCCCTTTAGCAAAGAAACTGCATGATCAATATCACCTATTATTTCTATGTTGCTTGCCTCTGGCCTGGATTTGATATCCCTCTTTTCTCTGAAGTTAAACAAATTTTGGTCATAATGTATGTTAGCCTTAGCACAGAATTTTTTAACATCATTATGACTTCTTAGCCTATGTTTATCACCCCTCACTGAGTAGTAAACATCAGTTCGAGTTCCATCAGGCCTGGGTACAGCTTTCCTTTCCCAATCTATGTTTGAACAGGGGGTCAGATCGGAATCAGCAGGAGAGTCCTCTTCCTCACTAGTATGACTAGTGTCATGGCTCTCACCTGCTTCTTCCTCTGACTCACTATCCAAACATCCCGATCCTGAATCTGATGTTCGAGTAAAACCCGATTTCTTTTGGGTGAAGTTTCTAGGTCGAATGGGGTCCAGGACGCCTTCCGCTGCTTCCATCTCCTCAAAACGGACATTGCTTATTTCTAATATTTTTCCTTCTTTCACAAGAAGAATTCTATAGCCCCTGGTATTTTCCGCATATCCTACCATAACTCCCAGTTGAGCTCTTAGGTCTAGCTTCTTCCTAAGCTGTTTTGCTATACCAGCATAAGCCTTACATCCAAAAACTCTGAGATGGGATACAGCAGGCTTCTTCCCATAGTACAATTCGTGTGGAGTTTTAACTTTAAATTTATGGCAAATCCTGTTCTTTGTATAAGTAAAACATAGGATTGCCTCTGCCCACATTTTGTCACCAACTTTGCTTTGATTAAGCATTGCCTTGACACAATCTAACGCTGTCAGGTTGAATCTTTCAGATACCCCGTTTTGTTCGGGTGTATAAGTGTTAGATCGTTCATGCTTAATCCCTAACTTTTTCAAAAAAGCTTTAAATTGACCGTGACAAAATTCCATGCCGTTATCAGTACGGATGCACAAAATCTTTTTGCCTAATTGTCTCTCCTGACAAGCTTGAAAATCCTGAAAAACTTTGAACACATCTGATTTTTGTTTTAAAATAAAAACAAACACCTTGCGGCTAAAATCGTCTGTAATAGTCAAGAAGTATTTGTTTCCCCCCAATGAAGCTACAGGCATTGGACCACAAACGTCCATGTGCAGTAATTGCAAAGGTTCTGTAGATCTAATCCTGCCTATTGGTTTGTACGAAACTCTTTTAGATTTTGCAAGTTTGCAATGAATGCAATTTACTTTTGCATATTTTAATTTTGGGAGTCCGTTTGCCGCGGAAACTTTACTTGTTTGGTGCAAGTAGTCTGAGTTAATATGGCCATATCTTCTATGCCATAATTCAGTTTTGTTCAGAATTTCAACTGTTGAACCACTAATTTTATTTGACTTTGATTTTAAATCAGATTTGTTTTTCCTTTTATTCAAGTTAGGCCTAATTTTGTTTTGACTTTGACTATTTGTTGCAGGGGTTTTTCTAACCTGTTTAGAATTTTTGTCCCTATCCTGATCTCCTTTACGGCCCTCAACACTACTATTTAAACTTTTAGTTGAGTACTGTGGTTTTAAGAAATACAATCCTTCTTTACGTTTAGCGTAAAAGAAATTTTCTCCCTCAGGAGTCTTAAACCATAGAATACCTTTGGCTGCACTAAAAGAATAGCCCTGCTCTTCTAATACAGATGCGGCCAACAAGTTACGCCGTAATTTTGGTGAATACATAACATTTTGTAGCACAATATTATTTGTATGATCTTTAAATTTAACATACATGTTCACCGTTCCAATAGCCTCAACTGGGCTTTCCATATCACCCACTGCTAGCGACATAGATGTATCCTTACATTTATCAAATTTTGAAAACATTTTAACATCATTACAAAAGTGTCGCGTAGCAGCGGTGTCAATCACCCAGCTGAGCCTATTGTCAGGATTATCAACAATATTAGCTTCTACATTTATATTTGAAAATACTTCAATAATACTAGAGCTAGTCATCTTTTTCAATTTTGGGCATTGTGCCTTTACATGACCATTTTTATTACACATAAAACATGGTCCTATGACCTTAATAGACTTTTTAACTTTGGTAACATTTTTGCATTTAGCGTTAACATTTGAAAAATATACAGATGAATTGGAACTTACATTATTATTGTCATGATCCTTCCTCAACTGTCTAATCCTGCCCTCCTCCAAGGAGAGTTCTTTCTGAATTTTATCCAATTTAAAATCAGTATCGCTCCAGCGATAAATGATTTGGATGATACTCTGGTACTGGGCTGGGAGATACCGGATGGCTTGGAATGCCACGTACACATCCTCCACCGGGTGGTTCACGTTCTTGAGCTTGGTGACAGCTTTCCTTATCCTCGTACAGAATATGTCGATGGGCTCCTCGATTTCCGGGCGTAGACTGAAAAACTCGTCCAACAGATGAACTAAATTGGCGCGCGTTGGGGCCTCAAAATGCGCCTCCAACTTCTCCCACGCATCCGCCGGGCTGTCGTCGATGTCGAGCAGTTCTCTGTACTCCGCCGAGATATTTCGAAACAGGATGGAAAGTGCGCGGTCGCTGCTGCGCATGTACTCCTCTCGCTCGCGGCGTGACGTAGATTCGTCGACTGGTAATGCAGTACGGTTGATGTGGCCGTAACATCCTTCTCCTTTCAGGATAAATGAAATTTCATTACGCCAGGTGACGTAATTGTCCCTGTTTAACGCTTCTATGCCGTTGCTCACCTCCATAGTCTTTAACTGTGACTAGAGTGCGTTGTTTACCTTTCTGCTTGATGCAAATGGCGCCGGTCGCGGCCCCCGTCGATGGAATTCACAACTCTTCACTGCTGCTTTATCACGGATAAAAGTTATGGCCTTGACATACTACGGCCCATAACCAAATGTCGGCGGCTATTGCTGTGTTAGCTGAGCGACTAGACTAGAAAATTTGAAAGTCATTTGCAGATTTAGCAGTGTTTGGCCATATCCATATCTGAAGTGCTGGTAAAGAAAATTTTGTAGCAGATGATATGCAGTAGTGATGTGTTTTCTCAAGAAAACAAGCTCGTTAAACACAAACACAATTTATTTGTTGTGAGATCCATTGCATCAGATGAAGTTACAAAATAAAACACTGTAACATTCGTTGCAAAGCAAAATTATATACAATGAGCTAGCAAGCTCATGAAAAAGATTGTAAACAGTTTTTATGACTAGGCACACACTCTCAGTTACTATAACATCGGTAAGTAGAAAAAACAGCTACTGTACCACACATGCCGTGCACGTTAATGAAGCCACCATCATCAGGTCACACGTCATGGCTTTAGAAGTTAGACTACTCTCTACCGATCAAGGTCTGCCTTCCATACAAGGTCTTTCACCGTCGATCACCGTCTGATCGATCTGACTATACGTCGAGTCTTAAGTCTGCATAACTACAAGATCTTAAACTCTGAAAAGTCTCCCACGTCTACTACATGGTCAGTCAAGGTCTGTAAAGTCTCTGAATAACTGAGAATGTGTCCTATCATATATACACTGTGATGGGTACGCTCCGGAACACAACCGTTGACGGCAGCGCCCTCACTATATGCAAATCAGGATGCGCACGCGGCGAGATGGCGATTTGCATGAATGGCATGTTCTGTTCCCGTCACGAGTCGTTCACGAGAACGGTAGAACCATTCTAAAAATGTAAACACGTTCTCGCGATAACGAGAATCGCGACGAAAACGGAACCAAGTTTCCAACACCTGTGGATGCTTCTCCCACTTGGTTCCGGTCTAAATTGGGTGAATAAAAAATAAGTTATGAAGAATATCGCGGAGGGTGAAGTACCCCAGTGGTTAGTGCGCGGGATTTGCACTTGGTAGGCCCGGGTTCGATTCCCAAAATTGCCGAATAAAAATAAAGTTATGGAGATTGTCGCGGATGGCACGGTAGCCCAGTGGTTAGCGCGCGGGAATTTCACTCGGTAGGCCCGGGTTCGATTCCCGCCATTGCCAAAACTGCAGCCGTGTTCACGCGGAGTACGATCACGTTAAACGTGTGGGACTGCAAGTCCTTCCGAGAGGTTTGTGGTAGGGGAAGGAGGGTACGGTCTCTTTGGATGCCTCCCCCATTGGGTTCCGGTCTAAATTGTGTGGCACTTCCTGGCCTTCCAAGCAGTTACCTTACACCTTTCTGGTAGGTCGCGCCAACGAGTTTGCCACGGTCAGAATTTTCAAGGGTAGCGAACAGGCTGGTCGCTAAAGGCGGCTAGTCTATATAATAAAAGGCAATGTCTGTGTGTCTGTCTTATACACTATACGTTTCGCGACCGCGCGTCGGAGAGCTACGAAATTTGGCAATCGGAGACCCGGGGGGGAGGGAAGGGGACACGTGAAAACCGATTTTTAAAATTTTAATTATTTTTTTATTTATTTAATATTTTATGCGATTTCGACCGTTTTTTGCCCTTTTTGCCCTTTTTTCTCCACGATCCAGACATCGTAGAAAAAAACAAATTACACCATCGGAAAGAGCAGAGAATTTCGAGTAAAAATATATCAATTTCAAATCTGAATTTCGATTTCTAATATTTTTTAAAGATTTTAAAACAAAAGTCACTTTTTGCTCAAGAAAACGATTTTTGGTTTTTAAATTCTCGCATACGTACTCATAAAAGTACTCATAATTTCGACTAATAATTTACATTTTCAGAAAGGTCAAACATCTGGCATTCTTACAAGTCTAATCTGGTCCAGAAATAATGAAAATTGCCTTCAGGATCGCAATTTTAAAGACGTCATGATTTTAAATTTCTCGCCGTTCTGCTCGGCGTGACGCTTCGTTTCTCCCCCGCTGAAGCAGGGAAGGTGGTGGGTGGGGACGTCAAGGTGGAGGTGACGTCACGGTTCTGAATAGAGCGCCTTTGCTCTATATAAATTATTATATTTATATTTTAAATGATGGGACGATCTGGATTTTTTAAATGTATATTTTAACTTTTGGATATTTTAATTTTATGGATATTTTAAATGATGGAACAATGAAACAATGGAATGAGGATGATGGAATTAAGCATATGGTCATTTTAAATTGCAAATTAGCGCGCGGGAAGTTAGCGGTAGGCCCGGGTTCGATTCCCGCCACTGCCAAAACTGCCGCCGTGTTTACGTGTGTTAGAAACTTGGTTTTGTTTACATCGCGATTCTCGTTTCGCGGGAGCGTGACGTCATTATTAAAATGATTATTCCGTTCTCGTGAACGAATCGCGATGTGGACAAAACTTGGCTGATCATGCAAATCACCTTTCTCGCCGCTCACGCATCCTGTTTTGCATATCCAGAGGGCGTTGCCGGCAACGGTTATGTTCCGGAACGCACCCATCTTCGGATATAAAGGCTAGACACTTTTCTGGTTTTAAGGTAGATCGTTTTGATCGACGGATCGATCGCTTGGAAAGCTCGTTGGATAGCTTGCTTATACTGATCGATGGAAGGATCTAGAAAAATCTAGATCGGGCAGATGGATCTTCGTAAAGTCATGTTTCGATGTTGTCGAAAAGTTACGATAAAGTGTTTATCGGTGAACGCGGATATTTAAACTAAACTTAGTAGTTTTGATGGTTCTCAGTTAAGGAGACCATGTTTCCCGTGTTGTGGACTTTATAGTGCTGATCCGGAAAGTTTAGAGTTTTTGCCATAGCGTGTGCCCAGCTAGTGGTGGCGTCGGAAAGTGCACATGGTCACGTAAGTGTGAAATGCTTTTATTCCACTTACTTGTGTAAATAATACGTAAACCAGAAACGTGTCTAGGCATGGAACTTACACTGAAAAACCTTCATATGAGCTGTAGTGCTCATGTTTTGTAAATAGTATGCTTTGGTTATTTGGCTTACCTGTTTTCATGATATATACTGTAAGCAAATACAATGGATTCACTCTTCAATAAAAGTGATTTTGATTTAAACTGGAACTGTTCTCATTTAACACTTCTACTGCTACTTGTATTCCTACAACTACTATCTAACGTTTGTTATAGCTGCAACACTCTGTTTTAAATTTTCAACGAAGTTGTGTAACCAGAATTTCGTGGCTCATAGTTATTCTATCACCAGCTTCATCAGAAATTTAATCATACGTTAATTTACAATATATAACTTATGGAAATGATACATATTTCCGTCAAAGGTTACGGGCCTGTGCTCCCCATAACAACGTTAAAAATTTAGAAGTGGTAGAGTTCCAACAAATCCTGTCGACGGGGGCCGCGGACGGCGCCATTTGCATGTCGACGAAAGCGTAAACAAAAGGTCTGTTCAGCTCAGTTCCAAAAGGCCACCTTGCCATGGAGGCAAATAAAATTACTGCATTAACTAGAGACAATTACGTCACTTGGAGGAATGAAGTTTCATTCGCTCTTAAAGGAGAGGGCTGTTTCGGATTTGTAGACCGAACAGCGTTACCGGTGGATGAAAATACTTCACGCCGTGATTATGAAGATCACATGCGAAGAAAGGACCGCGCGTTAGCAATCCTGTTCCAGAATGTTTCATCTGATTACCAAGAGTTAATTGACATTAACGACGATCCGGCAGATGCGTGGGATAAGTTAAAAACGCACTTCGACGCGCCGACTCGCGCCAACCTGGTGCGTTTACTGGATGAGTTCTTCAGCCTACGTCCGGAGCCAGATGAACCGGTGGATATCTTCTGTACGCGTTTGAAGAAGGCGGTCGCCAAATTGAAGGACGTCAAGCACCCAGTGGAAAGCGTCTATGTGGCATTCCAGGCCATAAGATACCTCTCTGATGACTTCCAGGGAATTGTTCAGCTAATCTACAGATGGGAGGACAAAGATTTCACTTTGGAGATAATCCAACATGAATTGTCTGCGGAAGAAGGACGTATCCGGCAACTCCGTAGTGATAGAAACAATGTAAGTCAAAATTCATCTGTATTCTTGTCTCAGAGTAATGTAAATGTAAAGTGTAAAAATAACAAAGTGTTTAAAAGTGTTAAACCAGTTAAAAGGGTCATAGGACCATGTTATTTTTGTAAGAAGGCAGGTCATTTAAAAAATAATTGCCCTATTCTTAAGTCTAGCTCAAATATAATTGAATTGTATTCATCTGCTAGAGTTGAAGCTAATACTGTGCAGGATCCTAGCGATAGACTCAGCTGGGTAATTGACACTGCTGCTACGCGGCACTTTTGCAATGATATTAATTTATTCTCAAAATTTAAGGAAAGCAAAGGTGCATCTATGTCGCTAGCAGTGAGTGATATTGAGAGCCCAGTTGAGGCTATCGGTACGGTCAAAATGTATGTTCAGTTTCAGAACATAAGAAGTAATATTGTTTTGTCTGATGTAATGTTTTCGCCTAAGTTAAGACGAAACTTATTAGCCGCATCTGTTCTTGAGGAACAGGGGTATACTTTTAAAGGGGCTAATGGGGTATTGTGGTTTTACACTCCAAAGGGAGAAAAATTCTTCTATGCTAAGCGAAAAGAAGGGTTATATTTTTTAAAACCTCAATACGAAGTTCAGACTGCAAATAACAATATTGAAGACCGTAAAACTAAAGGAAAGGATCAGGGTAGGGATAAAAATTCTAAGAAAGATAGAAAACCCCTAAATAAGAAAAACAGTATTGACAAAATGAAAAATTTGCCTAGAATAAATAAAAGTAAACGTAACTCTGAGGTGAAGTCGAGGTCAAAGGAAAAGGTTAATGAGAAACCAAGTTGTGCGGTTTCTGAGGTTTTGAATAAAACGGAACTCTGGCATAGGAGATATTGCCACATTAACTCTGATTATTTATATCAGACAAGTAAAGTTTCCGCGGCTAATGGACTCCCTAGACTAAAATATGCAAAAATTAACTGTACACACTGTAAGTTAGCAAAGTCTAAGAGAATTTCTTTTAAGCCAATTGGTAGGATAAGGTCCACTAAACCTTTACAATTACTCCATATGGATGTGTGTGGTCCCTTACCTACAGCTTCAATGGGCGGAAACAGATACTTTTTGACAATCACTGACGACTTCAGCCGGAAAGTGTTTGTTTATATAATGAAACAAAAATCAGAGGTGTTTAAGATATTTAAAGAATTCCAAGCTAAGGAAGAAAGGCAGCTAGGCAAAAAGATTTTGTGTATCCGTACGGACAATGGTATGGAGTTCTGTCACAACCAGTTCAAGGCATACTTAAATAAATTGGGGATTAAATCAGAAAGGTCAAATGCATATACACCCGAACAGAACGGGGTTTCTGAAAGATTTAATCTGACTGCACTAGATTGTATGAAAGCTATGCTTGATCAAAGCCAGGTTGATAACAGAATGTGGGCAGAAGCGATTTTGTGTTTTACACACACCAAGAACAGAATATGTCATAATTTCAAAACCAAAACTCCACACGAGTTATATTATGGAAGGAAGCCAGCCGTTGCTCACCTCAAAGTTTTCGGGTGCAAAGCCTATGTGGGCACAGCCAAACAAATTAGAAATAAGTTGGATATGAGAGCCCAAATAGGAATAATGGTCGGATATGCCGAAAGCACCAAAGGCTATAGGATTTATATAGCGGGTAAAAAGAAAGTTGAGGAAACTTCTAATGTAAGGTTTGAGGAAGGAGTGGCAGCGGAAGGCGTCCTGGGCCCTAATTACCCTAAAGGAATCACCTTGAGGAAATCGAACGTTACTCAGTCGATTGACTCGGAATCAGAATGCTTAGGAGGAGTGTCAGAGGAAGAAGCAAGTGAGAGCCGTGACACTAGTAAATCTAGTGGGGATGAGGACTCTCCTGCTGATTCTGGTCTGACACCCTGCTCAGATATTGACTGGATACGGAAAGCAGTACCTAGGCCTGATGGGAGTAGGACGGATATTTACTACTCAGTAAAAGGTGACAATAAAAGGCTGAGATCTCATAATGATGTCAGAAAGTTTTGTGGAAAAGCTAACATTCATTATGATCAGCAAATGTTTAATTTTAGAGAGAAAAAGGGGGTAAGTGATATCAAAAGGAAACCAGAAGCAGGCAATGTTGAGATCTTGATACCCAAGAGCTATAAATCGGCAATAGAATCTCCCCAGTCCGATAAATGGCAAGAAGCCATGGATGATGAAATAGCTACAATGCAAGAGAGGGGTGTCTGGGACTTAGTGCCTGCACCCATCTCACAACAAAAAATTATAGGAAGTAGATGGGTTTATACCATTAAGAAGGATGAAAGGGGAAATGTGAAACGATTCAAAGCTCGCCTAGTAGCTCAAGGATATACCCAGATAAAAGGGGACTCATATGATGAAGTGTTTAGCCCTGTGATTAATTTTAGTTTAATCAGAGCTTTCTTCTCCATATTCGTTTGCATGCTTAAATGGAAACATTTTCAACTGGACATTAAGTCCGCATATCTTTATGCAAAGTTGAATGATAAAATTTTCTTGAAACAACCACATGGATATGTCGATCCAAATCAGCCTCAATATGTTTGTTTGCTTAAGAAAGCAATATATGGCCTTCACCAAAGCGGAAGGGAATGGTATACAGAGCTTGACACCACTTTGAAAAAATTAAACTTTTTAAAATTTAAATGGTGCAACTGTGCTTATACATATCAGAATAAAGTATTAATGCTGATTTACGTAGACGACATAATTTTGTTTGCTAAACAACAAAATGATATAGACCATACAGTTTCACTTTTGAGTAAAGAATTTGATATCAAAGAATTGGGAAAAGTCAAAAGACTTTTGGGTGTGGAATTTAAGGAGATTGAAGACAAATTTTATATACATCAAGGTGATTACATTGACAAAGTTTGTCAGATGTTTAAAAGGTTCAAATATCCAATTTCCTCACTACCTATTACAAAGGGTAACATCTTAAGTAAAATTGATTGCCCAATGAATGATAGTGAATTAACACAAATGCAGGGTTTCCCTTACAGAAGCTTGATTGGATGCCTAGCCTATCTGTCTAGCAGAACTAGACCAGACATATGCTATGCAGTCAATATTCTATCTCAGTTTCAGGAGAATCCAGGAATAAAGCATTGGGATGCATTATTAAAGTTAATGGGATATGTTGAAAAGACCAGAGAGTATATGTTAAATTTGTCAAATATTGGTGATTTAAGACTAAACTGCTACTCAGACTCAGATTTTGCAGCCAATAGAGATGACAGAGTGTCACTTGGTGGTATGTTGTTCATGATTGATAAAGTACCAATTTCTTGGTGGACATTTAAGCACAAGTGTGTTAGTCTGTCAACGATGGAAGCTGAATATGTTTCGTTGGCAGAGGTCGCTAAAGAAATGATATGGATGCAAAACATTTTGGAGGAATGTAAAATGCTAGGTTTAAAATTTAACAAAAATAATTGTATAATTTTTTGTGACAACCAGGCAGCAATAAACTTTTCAAATTCCCCCATTGAGAATAATGGAACTAA
This sequence comes from Amaurobius ferox, assembly GCA_951213105.1. NCBI lineage: Eukaryota > Metazoa > Arthropoda > Arachnida > Araneae > Amaurobiidae > Amaurobius > Amaurobius ferox. Next base: position 147,030,847 of record OX578144.1, on the reverse strand, counting down.
GCACATAGATATAAAGTATCACTTTTTAAGGAACTTAGTTGTAAACGAGTCTTTTAAAATTAACTTTGTTAATACTAAAGATAACGTAGCAGATTACTTCACGAAGCCAATGACTAAAGATAGAGTTTTAAAATTTAGTAATGATATCTTTAAAATATAAAATTTAACTGTTCAAATAAAAATTTTACTTTAAATTTTTTTCATATTTTCAAAGTATAAATGGTTAGGGTATTTTATAATTTATTCCTCTCTCATTGATACAAATGAAATGTATCTTGAGTATATATTGTTATGTGACAATGAACTGTTACTTTTCTCACATTACACTTGAAAAAAAAAAATATATCCATTTTTACTACACGCATAATGCATTTTCGTTTATGTGAATAAAATGTTATCTGAATGTACATTATTGCTATAATTCACATGAAACATAAAATTTTTAATCTGTGTTTATCTCATATGTATATTTACCTTCTGTATCTTTTATTATCATTGCCATTGTATTGGGTATTTAGTGTGTATACTAGTCATGGGCTAAGATAATAAAACTTAAATTTTTAATCTTAAATGTTAAATTTCATAGTTATACATTAAATTTTCTACAAACTTGAATTTGATGTTTAGACTTAAATTTTTAATCTTAAATGTTAAATTTCATAGTTATACACTAAATTTTCTACAATTTGATTTTGATGTTTAGATTTAAATTTTTAATCTTAAATGTTAAATTTCATAGTTATACACTAAATTTTCTACAATTTGATTTTGATGTTTAGATTTAAATTTTTAATCTTAAATATTAAAATTGATAACTATACCTAAAATTTTTCTAGAGCTTAAAATTTTTGATATCTTTAGACTTTTAAATTTTAAACTTAATGTTTGTTTATAAATTTTCAAAATAGTAAAGAAATAGCTTTCTTCAGTATGAGCTAGTACTTAAGAAAGGGCAATAGTATGGTTATACTGTTTTCTTTGACTATGTTATCCTTAAACATGTAATTTAAAGAATGCTTATGATCTGCATAATAGATAAGTGTACTCATTTGATTGTTGCCATTTTGAGAAAAGGCTATTCACTTTCTAAATGTTATAAGTGTTATAAATTTCTTTAATGTATAAAATTTTGTGTATGCATACATTATGTTTTTAGGATACTAAGAATTTTGATTCTTAGAATAACCTTTTGTTGGATGAAAGCATGGGCGCCGAGAGTTGGTGTTTTTGCATGAGGGGGCCGATTGTTAGAAACTTGGTTTTGTTTACATCGCGATTCTCGTTTCGCGGGAGCGTGACGTCATTATTAAAATGATTATTCCGTTCTCGTGAACGAATCGCGATGTGGACAAAACTTGGCTGATCATGCAAATCACCTTTCTCGCCGCTCACGCATCCTGTTTTGCATATCCAGAGGGCGTTGCCGGCAACGGTTATGTTCCGGAACGCACCCATCTTCGGATATAAAGGCTAGACACTTTTCTGGTTTTAAGGTAGATCGTTTTGATCGACGGATCGATCGCTTGGAAAGCTCGTTGGATAGCTTGCTTATACTGATCGATGGAAGGATCTAGAAGGATCTAGATCGGGCAGATGGATCTTCGTAAAGTCATGTTTCGATGTTGTCGAAAAGTTACGATAAAGTGTTTATCGGTGAACGCGGATATTTAAACTAAACTTAGTAGTTTTGATGGTTCTCAGTTAAGGAGACCATGTTTCCCGTGTTGTGGACTTTATAGTGCTGATCCGGAAAGTTTATAGTTTTTGCCATAGCGTGTGCCCAGCTAGTGGTGGCGTCGGAAAGTGCACGTGGTCACGTAAGTGTGAAATGCTTTTATTCCACTTACTTGTGTAAATAATACGTAAACCAGAAACGTGTCTAGGCATGGAACTTACACTGAAAAACCTTCATATGAGCTGTAGTGCTCATGTTTTGTAAATAGTATGCTTTGGTTATTTGGCTTACCTGTTTTCATGATATATACTGTAAGCAAATACAATGGATTCACTCTTCAATAAAAGTGATTTTGATTTAAACTGGAACTGTTCTCATTTAACACTTCTACTGCTACTTGTATTCCTACAACTACTATCTAACGTTTGTTATAGCTGCAACACTCTGTTTTAAATTTTCAACGAAGTTGTGTAACCAGAATTTCGTGGCTCATAGTTATTCTATCACCAGCTTCATCAGAAATTTAATCATACGTTAATTTACAATATATAACTTATGGAAATGATACATATTTCCGTCAACGTGGAATACGATCACGTTAAATATGTGGGTCCGTAAGTCCTTCCGAGAGGTTGGTGGTAGGGGAAGGAGGATACGGCCCCTGTGGATGCCTCCCCCACTGGGTTCCCGTCTAAATTGGGTGAATATGTAGAAAGTTATGGAGATTGTCGCGGAGGGCGCGGCAGCCCAGTGGTTAGCGCGCGGGAATTGCACTCAGTAGGCCCGGGTTCGATTCCCACCACTGCCAAAACTTACGCCACGTTCACGCAGAGTACGATCACGTTAAACATGTGGGTTCGTGAGTCCTTCCGAGAGGTTGGTGGTAGGGGAAGGAGGGTACGGTCTAAATTGGGTGAGTAAAAAGAAAGTTATGGAGATTGTCGCGGAGGGCGAAGTAGCCCAGTGGTTAGCGCGCGGGAATTGCACGCGGTAGGCCCGGGTTCGATTTCCGCCACTGACATGGAGTACGATCACGTTAAACATATGGGTCCGTATGTTTTTCCGAGAGGTTGGTGGTAGGGGAAGGAGGGTACGTTCCCTGTGGATGCCTCCCCCACTGGGTTCCGGTCTAAATTGGGTGGCACATCCTGGCCGTCCAACCAGTTACCAGGCCCGGGTTCGATTCCCAAAATTGCCGCCGTGTTTACGCGGAGTACGAGCACGTTAAACATGTGGGTCCGTGAGTCCTTCCGAGAAGTTGGTGGTAGGGGAAGGAGGGTACGATCTAAATTGGATGAATAAAAAGAAAGTTATGGAGATTGTCGCGTAGGGCAAAGTAGCCCAATGGTTAGCGCGCGGAAATTGCACTCGGTAGGCCCGGGTTCGATTCCCAAAATTGCCGCCGTGTTTACGCGGAGTACGATCACGTTAAACATGTGGGTCTGTAAGTCCTTCCGAGAGGTTGGTGGTAGGGGAAGAAGGGTACGGTCCCTGTGGATGCTTCTCCCACTTGGTTCCGGTCTAAATTGGGTGAATAAAAAATAAGTTATGAAGAATATCGCGGAGGGTGAAGTACCCCAGTGGTTAGTGCGCGGGATTTGCACTTGGTAGGCCCGGGTTCGATTCCCAAAATTGCCGAATAAAAATAAAGTTATGGGGATTGTCGCGGATGGCACGGTAGCCCAGTGGTTAGCGCGCGGGAATTTCACTCGGTAGGCCCGGGTTCGATTCCCGCCATTGCCAAAACTGCAGCCGTGTTCACGCGGAGTACGATCACGTTAAACGTGTGGGACTGCAAGTCCTTCCGAGAGGTTTGTGGTAGGGGAAGGAGGGTACGGTCTCTTTGGATGCCTCCCCCATTGGGTTCCGGTCTAAATTGTGTGGCACTTCCTGGCCTTCCAAGCAGTTACCTTACACCTTTCTGGTAGGTCGCGCCAACGAGTTTGCCACGGTCAGAATTTTCAAGGGTAGCGAACAGGCTGGTCGCCAAAGGCGGCTAGAAAATTTTAATTATTTTTTTATTTATTTAATGTTTTATGCGATTTCGACCGTTTTTTGCCCTTTTTGCCCTTTTTTCTCCACGATCCAGACATCGTAGAAAAAAATAAATTACACCATCGGAAAGAGCAGAGAATTTCGAGTAAAAATATATCAATTTCAAATCTGAATTTCGATTTCTAATATTTTTTAAAGATTTTAAAATAAAACTCACTTTTGGCTCAAAAAATCAATTTTTTGTTTTTAAATTCTCGCATCGTGAAAAGTACTCATAATTTCGACTAATAATTTACATTTTTAGAAAGCTGAAATATCTGGCATTCTTACAAGTCTAATTTGGTCCAGAAATAATGAAAATTGCCTTCAGGATGGCAATTTTAAAGACGCCATGATTTTAAATTTGTCGGCTACCGGCTCAGTTCCTCAACGGCATTTTCCCCCCATCCACATTAGTTTCTTCCCCGTCTCCATGGAGACCGCGCTTTCGGTTTAAGTGTTGTATACATCGGGCGAAATTATTATATTTATATGATCATTTCTTCACCGGCGTTTCTCCCCCACAGAAGGTGGCTGGTGACGTAACGGTTCTTAATAATACGCAATAGCGAAATCATCGAATATATTCGATATTCGAAATACATTACTTTTCAATTTAATTATTAGTGTTAACGTCATTAAACTAAAACAAACCATCCATTTCATTGGAATAAATTATTCATCCATTTTATTGGAGTAAATTATTATTAAATTACTTTTCATTTTAAATGCATTTATTATTTTTTTAAAAGCATGATTTTTTCTTACAACTCCACCCAAACATTTATCTTTTGTGTTAGCAACTTCTTTTTAACTTCTGTATCGAGATAAGATTGACTTCTCTTATTCAGATAAGAATTTATTGTTCTTCTAAGAACATTCTTTTTTTTTTGTATAACATTATTACGTAATAATTTTATTTACACGTTTATAGTGTATTTTATTTATATTGTTTTATGTTTTAAAATTGTTCTTATTTAAACAGGGGTTCTGATTTAACATATTTTCTAATTCTATTCTAGAATTATATTTAGATTTTTGTTTACTTTATTATTTGTGTATCAGTTTATAGAGCTTTGGCTACGATCTTTTTTACAAAAGCATATTGATTCAGTTTAGAGTTTATTTTAACAATGGGCTATTGTTATTATGGGTGTTTATAATTTATATGGGTGTTTATAATTATGGGTGTTTATGTTTATAAGGTTTGTGTGGTTTATTAACAGGTCATATTAACAGTTTTGTGTCATTCAACGGGTCATTCAGTTTGGAGTTTATTTTAGCAATCGGCTATTGGTATTATGAGTGTTTATAACTTTGTTTCGTGTTTTTATTGAAAACAAAAATGCCTCCAAAAAAAAAGTCTGCTTAACTAGCAAAACAAATCGAAGAAGAAACCTCGAAAGGAATGCCGCTGCTCAAGCCTCCAAAAGTGAGGAACAGCGTCAAAATAGACGGCTCGCTGATGCACAGAGAAGGGCTGCAGTTAGAGAAAATGAAACCCAGGAACAAAGGGGAGAAAGACAGGTCGCTGATGCACAGAGAGGAACTGCAGTTAGGGAAAATGAAAGTCAGGAACAGCGGGAAGAAAGACAGGTGCTTAACGCAGAGAGAATGACTGCAGTTAGGGAAAATGAAACCCAGGAACAGCGGGAAGAAAGACAGGTCGCTGATGCACAGAGAAGAGCTGCAGTTAGAAATCAAGTTTGGTCGGAAAAAGAAAATGCTGCCTTCAGTTATGATTTTACTATTGATTATGCATCTGAACAAATGATTAAAGTAGGCAGAATGACAGTCGAATGCAACTTCTGCCACGCACTTAAATGGAAAGGGGAAACACCTGGTATGTGTTGCAGCAATGGGAAAATTCGCCTGCCTTTACTTCGAGATCCTCCGGAACCTCTTTCGACATTGCTTATGTCCAACTCGCCTGATGCAAGGCATTTCCAAGAAAACATAAGACGATATAATTCATGTTTTCAAATGACGTCATTTGGTTGCACACAGCTGATTAGAGAAGATGGATATATGCCTACATTTAAAGTGCAGGGTCAAGTGTACCACAGAATAGGGAGTCTGCAACCCCAAACAAATGACGAGCCAAAATTTCTTCAGGTTTATTTTGTAGATGACAAGCAAAAACAGGTTGAACAACGTTGCAGGAATGTGATGCAGGCCAAAGCAAATATAGTAGCAGAGTTACAGGACATGCTTCATGAGCACAACAGTTATGTAAGTAGTTTTAAGTGTGCTATGGAGAAAATGACTCCCGAATTTAAGGTTGTTATTCGGGCAGATAAAACACCTTCCGGTGAACATGAAGGAAGATTTAACGCACCGACAACATCAGAAGTGGCGGTTATTCTTGCTGGTGATGAACACGGCCGCAGAGACATCAAACTTCATTTGAGGAGTGATGAGATTCAAAAGATTGCAGAAACGCATAGATCCTATGATGCACTTCAGTATCCGCTAATATTTTGGCAAGGTGAGGATGGGTACCACTTTGAAATGAGAGAAACGAATCCCACAACAGGCATTGCTACTTCAAAGAAGGTTTCGGCAATGGACTTTTATGCATTCAGGATGATGTACCGAGCATCAAGCTTTAATATCATTTTAAGGTGTAAGACACTATTTCACCAGTTCGCCATAGACGTATATGTAAAGATTGAATCAGAGCGTCTGAGGTTCATACGCTTGAACCAGAGGAAACTACGGGTAGAAGATTATGTTCATCTGAGGGATGCTGTCAACAGTGATGGTAATGTTTGTGACATAGGCCAACTTATAATTTTACCTTCTAGCTTCACAGGTGGTCCTCGCTATATGCACGAAAGAACTCAAGACGCCATGACGTATGTCCGAAATTTTGGTAGGCCTGACTTATTCATAACGTTTACGTGTAATCCTCAGTGGGGTGAAGTAACAAACGAATTAATGCCCAGACAGAAAGGTCAGGATCGACACGACTTGCTTGCCAGAGTCTTCCGCCAGAAATTGAAATCTCTGACCAACCTCCTCAATAAAGGAAAGATATTTGGTAACGTTGCCTGTTTCATGTACACGGTGGAGTGGCAGAAGCGGGGTCTTCCACATGCACATATCTTGCTCTGGCTTCATGACAGAATCCATGTTCACAGAGTAGACGAATTCATCAGTGCGGAAATACCGAATCCGGAAATTGACCCAATTTTGTATGACATAGTCACAAAACATATGATTCATGGCCCATGCGGGAACATTAATTCACGCTCTCCCTGCATGAAAGACGGGATATGCACGAAGAGGTACCCAAGAAAAAATTTGATTAATACGCGGACAGATCGTGACGGATATCCTCTCTATCGTCGCAGAGATCCAGAAGACGGGGGATTTACGGTAGTCAAGAAAGTACGAGGTTCTGATGTCATGGTTGACAATAGGTGGGTTGTTCCTTATTGTCCGTTATTATCGAAAGCATTCAGTGCCCACATTAATGTGGAATACTGTAGCTCGGTTCAGTCTATCAAATATGTGTGCAAATATGTTAATAAGGGGTCTGACATGGCAGCATTTCAAGTGACGAGTGACGAAAGTGTGCATGATGAGGTGCAGCAGTATGAAATTGGGCGTTACATTAGCAGCAATGAGGCCATTTGGAGGATCATGGGCTTTCCCATTCACGAGAGATATCCCACAGTCACTCATTTGAGCGTTCATCTTGAGAATGGGCAGAGAGTTTACTTCACAAGTGAGAATGCACGAGCCCGAGCACAGTCCCCACCAGATACAACACTTACTGCCTTCTTCTCCCTGTGCCAAAGTGACGAGTTCGCTCGCACTCTGCTGTACCATCAGTTGCCAAAGTACTACACGTGGAATGCAAGCAGAAAAAAATGGCTCCGTCGTAAGTCTGGTCAAATTGTACCGGAACATTCGGGTATTAGATCAAGCGATGCACTCGGTCGTGTCTACACAGTTCATCCAACCAACTCTGAATGCTTTCATCTTCGACTGTTGCTTCACGAAGTACAAGGTCCTACATCCTTCAGCTTTTTAAAAACTGTTGGCGAAACAGTATGTGATACTTTCAAGCAAGCCTGCCAGCTAAGAGGCCTTCTCGAAGATGACTCACAATGGAAAAATACACTGGAAGAAGCAGCTGCCACTCGATCAGCGGGAATGCTCCGTAATCTATTCGTACTTATGCTGCAGACATGTTCCATGTCAAATCCTCTGGAGCTGTGGAATTTACAGAAACAAAATATGTCTGAAGACATTTTGCACCAGGCAAGAGTTAGGACCAATAACTTTGAGTTAATGTATGACGATGCCATCTTTAATCAAGCATTGATCTTTCTCGAAGATAAGATCAAGGCCTTAGGTGGTTTGAATTTAAAAGCATTCGGACTTCCTGAGCCACAAAGGGGCGACTCTAGCAGTCTCAACTACGAAATAATGAGGGAGACAAGCTACAATATAGATGAACTAACAACGTATGTCCAATCAAATGAGCCAAATCTGGTTGAGGATCAGAGACAAGCCTTTGAGTTAATTACATCTGCTGTTTTTGATGGAGTGGGTGGAATATTCTTCTTAGACGCACCCGGTGGAACAGGGAAAACTTATCTTATCAATCTTCTTTTAGCAAAAGTGAGACAAAGAGGTATGGTTGCCCTTGCTGTAGCTTCTTCGGGAATTGCTGCTACTCTTTTGGCTGGAGGAAGAACAGCTCATTCAGTGTTTAAATTACCTCTAAATCTAGCAAGTGTTGAACATCCCACTTGCAACATTTCAAGAAGTTCGAATAAGGCTGCACTTCTCAGAAGATGCAAGCTTATTGTCTGGGATGAGTGCACAATGTCAAACAAGGCTGCTCTGGAAGCTCTTGACGTTACCATGCAAGACCTTTTTCATAACACAAGACGTATAGGAGGAGTAACTTTGGTTTTATCTGGGGATTTCAGGCAGACTCTTCCAGTAATTCAACGTGGTACGAAAGCGGATGAAATACATGCATCAATTAAAACATCTTGCCTTTGGACAAATGTTCAAAGACTCAGGTTAGAAACGAACATGAGAGTTCATATGACAGGTCATGCCGCTGCTCAAGAATTTGCAGAGAACCTACTGCGACTTGGAAATGGGGACATAACCGCTGATGACAAGGGATTAATAGAGATGGGATTTATTGGAAATATTGTTACAACACCAGTAGAACTAAAAGAAAGTGTATTTCCCAACATTGAGCGTCACTTCCGAGACCCTAAGTGGCTGTGTGAAAGAGCTATTCTTGCTCCCACGAACGAAGCGGTTAATGTCATTAACAGACAACTACTCATGAAACTTCCTGCTTCTGTTCACACGTACAAGTCTGTAGATTCTGTAATAGATATAAATCAGGCCGTCGAGTACTCACCAGAATTTTTGAATTCACTGGAAATTTCTGGTGTGCCCTCACATAAATTAGAACTAAAGATTGGGGCACCCATAATGCTTTTAAGAAATCTAGATCCACCGGCACTGTGTAATGGAACAAGATTGATTGTTAAGAAAATGATGCCTAATGTCCTTGAGGCAACGATCATAACAGGTCATTCTGCTGGAAGTCACGTTTTTCTACCACGCATCCCTATCATACCGCCAAACCTCCCGTTTGAGTTTAAACGCCTACAGTTTCCAGTTCGGCTCAGTTTTGCGATGAGTATAAACAAATCTCAGGGACAGAGTTTGAAAGTCGTTGGACTCAACCTACAAAGGCCTTGCTTCTCCCATGGACAACTTTATGTTGGTTGCTCAAGAGTTGGGGATAATAGGAATCTATTTATACTTGCACCAGATGGGAAAACAAAAAATATCGTGTATAAGGAAATACTGCGAGAGTGAAACAAAATTTCATTTTCTAATTTATCAAAATCTAAAATGAACTAAAGGAATGAATGGAGTCTAAAATGGAAATCCTGCTCTGGAGTTTGTTGGCCTGAGATCAAAGATGTATAGTTTGAAAACACCTTCCATGGAGAAGATAACTGCTAAATGTGTTAATAAGAATGCTGTGAAAAAAATAATCTATTATCAAGATTACTATATCTGTCTAACAAGGCAAAGATGTAATAGAGTTGAACAATTTAAAATTGCAAGTAAAGACCATCAGATTTATACTGTTAGGCAAATTAAAATGGAAATATCCACCCATGATGATAAACGTTATATTTTATATGACGGAATTAAGAGCTGAGCATATGGTCATTATAAAATTTAAATGATTGAATTATGCTGGATTGAATTGTGGCGATGCATTGTATACATCGGATGATGGTTGGTACCACAATTAAAAATCATAAACACTGAAGAAATAAAAAATAAATAAAAAGAAAGTTATGGAGATTGTCACGGAGCATTGATGCATTAGGTGATGGTATGAAATTTAAATTATTGAATTATGATGGATTGAATTGTGGCGATATATTGTGACGTAATGTATTGTTATATTGTAAAAACTTAATTGTGGTGATGTATTAATTGTTGCAATGTATTGTTTACATTGAGTGGTGGTTGGGACCACAATGAAATAACTTAATGTATTATTGTGGTGTCAAGAATTGTCGTATTACAAAACTTAATTATGGCGATGTATTTTTGTGGCGTACTGTATTGTTGTATTGTAGAAACTTAATTGTGGTGATGTATTGTTTACAACGAGTGGTGGCTGGGACCACAATGTAAAACTTAATCATTGATCGCTTTTTTTACACGGTTTTTGGCCTAGGGACAATTAAAAACCGAATTAGTGTTTGGTTGCTTTTTATACGGTTTTTGGCCTAGCGACAATTAAAAACCGAATAAGTATTTGCTTTTTACACGGTTTTTGGCCTAGGGATAATTAAAAACCAAATTAGTGTTTACTTTTTATAAGGTTTCCGGCTCATTATGCTGGATTGAATTATGACGATGTATTGTTTACATTGGGTGGTGGTTGGGACCACAATGAAAAACCTTAATTGTGTCGACGTATTGTTGTCGATGTACTTTTTATAAGGTTTCTGGCTCATTATGATGGATTGAATTGTGGCGATGTATTGTTTACATCGGGTGGTGGTTGGGACTACAATGAAAAAACTTAATTGTGGCGACATATTGTTGTGGCGTACTCTATTGTTGTATTGTACAAACTTAATTGTGGCGATGTATTATTTACATCGGGTGGTGGTTGGAACCACAATGAAAAAACTTAATCATTGATTGCTTTTTATACGGTTTTTGGCCTAAGGACAATTAAAAACCGAATAAGTTTTTGCTTTTTACACAGTTTTTGGCCCAGGCACAATTAAAAACCGAATTACTGTTTGCTTTTTATAAGGTTTCTGCCTCATTATGCTGGATTGAATTGTGGCGATGTATTGTTTACATCGGGTGGTGGTTGGGACCACAATGAAAAACTTAATTATGGACGTATTGTTGTGGCGTACTCTATTGTATTGTAAAAACTTAATTGTGGCGATGTATTATTTACATCGGGTGGTGGTTGGAACCACAATAAAAACACTTAATCATTGATTGCTTTTTATACGGTTTTTGGCCTAAGGACAATTAAAAACCGAATAAGTTTTTGCTTTTTACACGGTTTTTGGCCCAGGCACAATTAAAAACCGAATTACTGTTTGCTTTTTATAAGGTTTCTGCCTCATTATGCTGGATTGAATTGTGGCGATGTATTGTTTACATCGGGTGGTGGTTGGGACCACAATGAAAAACTTAATTATGGACGTATTGTTGTGGCGTACTCTATTGTATTGTAAAAACTTAATTGTGGCGATGTATTATTTACATCGGGTGGTGGTTGGAACCACAATAAAAAAAATTAATCATTGATTGCTTTTTATACGGTTTTTGGCCTAAGGACAATTAAAAACCGAATAAGTTTTTGCTTTTTACACGGTTTTTGGCCCAGGCACAATTAAAAACCGAATTACTGTTTGCTTTTTATAAGGTTTCTGCCTCATTATGCTGGATTGAATTGTGGCGATGTATTGTTTACATCGGGTGGTGGTTGGGACCACAATGAAAAACTTAATTATGGCGATGTATTTTTGTATTACAAAACTTAATTATGGCGATGTATTTTTGTGGCGTACTGTATTGTTGTATTGTAGAAACTTAATTGTGCCGATGTATTGTTTACATCGGGGGGTGGTTGGGACCACAAGGAAAAAACTTAATTATGGCGATGTATTTTTGTAGCGTACTGTATTGTTGTATTGTAAAAACTTAATTGTGGTGATGTATTGTTTACAACGAGTGGTGGTTGGGACCACAATGTAAAACTTAATCATTGATCGCTTTTTATACGGTTTTTGGCCTAGGGACAATTAAAAACCGAATTAGTGTTTGGTTGCTTTTTATACGGTTTTTGGCCTAGCGACAATTAAAAACCGAATAAGTATTTGCTTTTTACACGGTTTTTGGCCTAGGGATAATTAAAAACCGAATTAGTGTTTACTTTTTATAAGGTTTCCGGTTCATTATGCTGGATTGAATTATGCCGATGTATTGTTTACATTGGGTGGTGGTTGGGACCACAATGAAAAACCTTAATTATGTCGACGTATTGTTGTGGCGTACTCTATTTTATTGTAAAAACTTAATTGTGGCGATGTATTATTTACATCGGGTGGTGGTTTGAACCACAATAAAAAAAATTAATCATTGATTGCTTTTTATACGGTTTTTGGCCTAAGGACAATTAAAAACCGAATAAGTGTTTGCTTTTTACACGGTTTTTGGCCTAGGCACAATTAAAAACCGAATTACTGTTTGCTTTTTATAAGGTTTCTGCCTCATTATGCTGGATTCAATTGTGGCGATGTATTGTTTACATCGGGTGGTGGTTGGGACCACAATGCAAAAACTTAAACACTGAAGAAATAAAAAAATAAATAAAAATAAAGTTATGGAGATTGTCGCGGTGCATTTATGCATCGGGTGGTGGTGGGGACAATCTTTAAAAAAAAAACTTTTAAAACTGAATTAGTGTTTACTTTTTATAAGGTTTCCGGCTCATTATGATGGATTGAATTGTGGCGATGTATTGTTTACATCGGGTGGTGGTTGGGACTACAATGAAAAAACTTAATTGTGGCGACATATTGTTGTGGCGTACTCTATTGTTGTATTGTACAAACTTAATTGTGGCGATGTATTATTTACATCGGGTGGTGGTTGGAACCACAATGAAAAAACTTAATCATTGATTGCTTTTTATACGGTTTTTGGCCTAAGGACAATTAAAAACCGAATAAGTTTTTGCTTTTTACACGGTTTTTGGCCCAGGCACAATTAAAAACCGAATTACTGTTTGCTTTTTATAAGGTTTCTGCCTCATTATGCTGGATTGAATTGTGGCGATGTATTGTTTACATCGGGTGGTGGTTGGGACCACAATGAAAAACTTAATTATGGCGATGTATTTTTGTATTACAAAACTTAATTATGGCGATGTATTTTTGTGGCGTACTGTATTGTTGTATTGTAGAAACTTAATCGTGCCGATGTATTGTTTACGTCGGGGGGTGGTTGGGACCGCAAGGAAAAAACTTAATTATGGCGATGTATTTTTGTAGCGTACTTACTGTATTGTTGTATTGTAAAAACTTAATTGTGGTGATGTATTGTTTACAACGAGTGGTGGTTGGGACCACAATGTAAAACTTAATCATTGATCGCTTTTTATACGGTTTTTGGCCTAGGGACAATTAAAAACCGAATTAGTGTTTGGTTGCTTTTTATACGGTTTTTGGCCTAGCGACAATTAAAAACCGAATAAGTATTTGCTTTTTACACGGTTTTTGGCCTAGGGATAATTAAAAACCGAATTAGTGTTTACTTTTTATAAGGTTTCCGGCTCATTATGCTGGATTGAATTATGCCGATGTATTGTTTACATTGGGTGGTGGTTGGGACCACAATGAAAAACCTTAATTGTGTCGACGTATTGTTGTGGCGTACTCTATTGTATTGTAAAAACTTAATTGTGGCAATGTATTATTTACATCGGGTGGTGGTTGGAACCACAATAAAAAAAATTAATCATTGATTGCTTTTTATACGGTTTTTGGCCTAAGGACAATTAAAAACCGAATAAGTGTTTGCTTTTTACACGGTTTTTGGCCTAGGCACAATTAAAAACCGAATTACTGTTTGCTTTTTATAAGGTTTCTGCCTCATTATGCTGGATTCAATTGTGGCGATGTATTGTTTACATCGGGTGGTGGTTGGGACCACAATGCAAAAACTTAAACACTGAAGAAATAAAAAAATAAATAAAAATAAAGTTATGGAGATTGTCGCGGTGCGTTTATGCATCGGGTGGTGGTGGGGACAATCTTTAAAAAAAAAATTTTAAAACTGAATTAGTGTTTACTTTTTATAAGGTTTCTGGCTCATTATGATGGATTGAATTGTGGCGATTTATTGTTTACATCGGGTGGTGGTTGGGACTACAATGAAAAAACTTAATTGTGGCGACATATTGTTGTGGCGTACTCTATTGTTGTATTGTACAAACTTAATTGTGGCGATGTATTATTTACATCGGGTGGTGGTTGGAACCACAATGAAAAAACTTAATCATTGATTGCTTTTTATACGGTTTTTGGCCTAAGGACAATTAAAAACCGAATAAGTTTTTGCTTTTTACACGGTTTTTGGCCTAGGCACAATTAAAAACCGAATTACTGTTTGCTTTTTATAAGGTTTCTGCCTCATTATGCTGGATTGAATTGTGGCGATGTATTGTTTACATCGGGTGGTGGTTGGGACCACAATGAAAAACTTAAACACTGAATAAATAAAAAGAAAGTTATGGAGATTGTCGCGGTGCATTTATGCATTGGGTGGTGGTGGGGACAATCTTAAAAAAAAAAAAAAAATTTCTCTGAACAGCATCGTTAAAAAGCGAGCTTGCCACTGTCAGAATTTTCAAGGGCAGCGAACAGGCTGGTCGCCAAAGGCGGCTAGTCCATAATAATGATGGAAGATGCATGTGCATGTTCTTCTGTGTTGTCTGTGGTGGAAAATCTAAAACATTGCCACAAAATAGATCCATTCAAAGGAGACAGTTTATGTTGTGTTTAGGATGAGTGTCCAAATATGGCCTTGTCTATAAACGAAGGAATAAATTTATTCTCTGGTAATATTAATGATAGGATACGGGATGGAATTTAAAGGGGTCATAATGAGCGTGTAACATGAGATGGGAGTTTGGAATAAGAATTATGAAAGAAAAGAGTATGGTAATCATCTGTGTCGTCTGTAGCAGAAAATCTAAAGCATGACATCATGGCCATGAAATAGGAAGGTTGCTATCTATAATATCATAACATTGGTACACAAGTACTTCAGGACCCGAGACAATATGCCTTGGCAAGATATTTTTTTAAATTCGAATTACTTTTTATGTTATTTTGTTTTAGCATGATTTTAAATGATTTTCACACGACTTCAGTTCCCTAGCAACTGAAAATATTGTATCACAGAGTTTCCATTCATCATCAGAAAGATTGAAATATTCTCTTTCAAACAAATTTTAAACAGGATCCTTACTATCTAGATGAAATTTCATAATTTTTTACATAATATGTATCCTTTGTATTCTGAAGATGTACCCAATTTTAAAATTTCGATATAAAAAACTTGATGGACAATCCGAACTTCACAATTTACTAGATACACAGTGCGTCAAAGAATTTTTAAGACTGGGTCTGTAAACTGAAATTGAAACAAGAAATTATGATTTGTTTTGGTTTTTTATTCAAAATAAGCCCCTCCAGCTTCAATACATTTGTTACAGCGATTTAATAATGATTTGAATGCCTTTTCCATTTCACTTTTCAGAATGGCCTCCAAAGCACGCGTCGAAGCTGTTTGTATGGTCGAAATATCATGAAAATAACACCTTTTTAAATTCATTTTAAGTTTTGCGAATAAAGAGAAGTTGCAGGGTGCTAAATCAGGTGAATACGGTGTATGATTCAACACACAGACATTATTTTTTGCCAAAAATCTACGAACAATAAGTGATGTGTGACTGGGTGCATTATCATATAACAAACACCAACTGCTTTCATTCTGGTATTCTGAACGAATGCGACGAATTCTGGCCGTCAAACACTTCAAAACATTTAAATAATACTCACAAGTAATTGTTTGTCCAGTTGGAACAAATTCTTTGTGGATAATACCCTTACTATCGAAGAATATAATGAGCATTGTTTTGATTTTGGATGGAACTTTTCTTGTCTTTTTAGCATGTGATGAGTTTTTTGACTTCCATACTGCATTTTGTCGCTTTGTTTCAGGATCATACTGAAAATACCATTTTTGATTACCTGTAACAATCGATTTCAGGAAGTTTGGATCATTTTCAGCGGCTGAAATGATGCCTCTGCAATGTGCACTTCTCCTGAATTTTTGTTCATTGGTTAAAGTGTGTGGAACAAATTTAGCACAGACTTTTGTTTTAGCCAAATCTTCATGCAGGATGGTTCGAATCATTTCTTTGTTGATGTTTAAAGACTCTTCCATCACTCTTAGTGATGCACAGCAATTGTTTGCCACGAAATCATACTTTTTCAATAATCTCAGGTGTCCTAGATGAACTTTGTCTTCCGGTGTGTTTATTATCTTCTAGCGTATCTCTTTCATCCCAAAAATGTTTGTGCTGCAGGAAAACATTTGATCTACTTAAAAACTCACCGTAGACTCGTTTCATCAATTGGCACATTCCCGAGGCACTTTTACCAAGTTCTGCATTCAATTTAATTACAGCTCTTTGTTCCATCTCAATAATTCAACATGAAAAATTTTACTTCTGTAATGAACGGCCGTATTTTTTGAGTTAGTTTAGCAAATGCGCCAAACTTTTGGTAGTGCGCCAGCAGACTGTCAAGGTTTATCACGCATGCGCGATTACACTGATCGAGCAACTATATGCTGACATCTATCACCAGTCTTAAAAATTCTTTGATGCACTGTATATTTCTTGAAATATTATACACACTGCTCCAATCAAAAAATGCTTTTGCTGTATTCCATTCATTAATTATGAATTTTAATGCAAAACCTCATAAGTTTTCAAAAGAAATCTAGTAGTGTACAAGATCGGTAATAAAACAGGTTTTTCTTCGGATAAGGTTGAAAGTTTTCTACTTGATCTCTCTTTCTCTCTCCCTCAAAATATGGTTTGGTCAGATTTTAAATTTGAATTATTTTATTCGTTATTTTATATTTTAACACGATTTTTAGCGATTTTCACACATCTGTTCCTTATCGACCCAAAATATTATCACAGCATTACCATCTTGGCACTATCTGTGTGATTGAAGAACATTCTTTCCAACAATCTTTAAACAGAATCCGTAGACCAATTCATTCATATTTATTTTAACGACATCGAGATTTAAAATTCTTAGGTTATCTGATACTTATTTCGGCCTATCCAAAAAAAAAAAGACTGTTGGCACGATTCTATATAGTTTTTCAAAAAGTTTGTATCTTCACATTCTAACAAAACAAAACAAAATATTTACTACATTATTTTATTTTTATAATTTTTTAAGGATATGCTTTAAAGGCATTTCTGTTAGTGAAGTGTGGATGAACTTTCTCTGGGTATATCTGCGTAACCCATAGTGTTTATTATCAAGTTCTCTCTCCTAACTTAAAGAAGGATTTGTTTCTTTTTTTGCTTCTTGGATTGAAACCCAAGCAGGAAATGATTTGTAATATAAGTTTATCTGTCAGTTATTTGAATGAGTTGTACTATTATTTAAGTAGGACTACTTATTCAGGACCTGGCCAATACCATACAATTTATTCTAGTAATATATAATAAAAACAGAGGAAATTCTTGGATTTCCTATAGCGGAATATCAAATTAGAGCTATATACTGTTGCCAAATTAGAGCTATATACTGTTGCCAAATTAGAGCTATATGCTTTTGCCAAATTAGAGTTATATATTGTTGCCAAATTAGAGCTATATACTATATTATAGCTGAATATCAAATTACTTATTACATGTTAATGAAATTGTTAAAACTATTGTAGTTGAGCCAGGAAATAATTTTAAGCTTTTGAACTGACATTCTTTATAATGATGGAATTTCTGCCTTAACAAAAAATGGCAGTATAAAGAAATGGTTAGTAGTTCCATCCATTAAAAATATAAACACCTTGGTTTATCTATCTTTCGGTAACGCTGCTACAAAATGTTGCCAAACATGTTTCAATCATTGATAAACATTGCAATTTTTATGATATAACCATGGAGCTTTACGTAGTATATGACATCATATACTGAAAGTGAGGCCATGATATGGACAGCTCATTCCTAACATAATGCAATGACTTTATTTCTTTCACAGCAAAATTGTGATGTAACCATGAAGCTTTACGTAGTTGTTGTTCTTGAGACCCAGACCGCCCGACCTACCAGAAAGGTGTAAGGTAACTGTTTGGACGGCCGGGAAGTGCCACCCAATTTAGACTGGAACCCAGTGGGGGAGGCATCCACAGGGACCATACCCTCCTTCCCCTACCACCAACCTCTCGGAAGGACTTACGGACCCACATGTTTAACGTGATCATACTCCGCGTGAACACGGCGGCAATTTTGGCAGTGGCTGGAATCGAACCCGGGCCTACCGAGTGCAACTCCAGCGCGCTAGTATGACTTCAGATACTGAACTTGAAAACTTGATGTTAATTTATTTCTTATCATTTTATATATTTTTATTTGAGATACCATGCAGCTCAGAGTGTCACGCTCATTTTTTTAACATATTTAACCAAGGCTTAACTGTATCCCGTGTCCTGTGCTCGCTTATCAAAGGAACAGTTAAGCCTTCTTTTTAACATTCAAAATAGTTCAAGCTTCTTCCAACAAAAGTAGTAAATATTATTGTTCTTGCATGTTTTTAGTTTATTACTTTTAGGCAGAATGACCAAGGGTCTGACTAGACAAAAATTGACAAAAATGTTGACAAATTAATAAAAATGTCATCAAATTGATAAAAATATCACCAATTAATAGAAATGATGCTAAAACAGTAAATGACAAATTGGCAAAAATTCAATCTCTTGGAAATAATATAAGAATCTACTATAAAAGTAACCTATTTCTCTGGCAGTAACGATAGGCAAAATTTTGGCGACAAATTTTGGTGGCATATCATCAATTTGGCGAGTTTTTTAAAATGCTGCCAAATTGATAAAAATGACAATAAATCAATGGAAATGATGACTAATTTATGAAAATTAAATATCTTGGAAAGAACATAGTAAATGATCGTAAATCCATTTCTCCATCTGTACTTAGTGCTTGATGCAAAATTTGGCGGGATATCGCAAACTTGGCGACTTTTTAAATATTATCAGATTGACGAAAGTGTCGCCAAATTGATAAAAATATCACCGAATGGATAAAAATGACACTAAATAGGAGACAATTTTTAATTCCGTCATATGAAGGGCATACCTTCTAGTTGTGAAATTATTATAGCTATTTTGGTACTTCGCTGCAAAATCTGCTTTCATCTGAGGCAACTGTGAGATGTTGAGACAGACCTTTTTCTTGAAATTTGTTGATTGATATGAAATGACACAAAATGATAAAGAACACAACTTTAAAGCTTTATGACATTAGATGCTTGTTATTTTATTTCTTATTGTGGTATAAATTTTTATTTGAGATCCCAATCAAACTCGGACTTATTTCCCAAACATGTTTAGCATTGAAAATATTTCAAGCTTCTTCCAATGAAAGTAGGAATATCACTTATGGGATCATTTAAAGCTCTGTTTCATTCTTTCAGGAGGCTCAAAACAAGCAGTTAGAAATCGAGATGCAAAAGAGAAGAGAAAGAATTGAAAAATGGAGGGCTGAAAGGAAAAAGAAAGAAATATCAGAAGGGATGTCCAGTTCAGCTGTCGTAGTCTTACCTTCCATTAAGAAATGGACTTTAGAAGATGATGATGAAGATGATTTACCCCTTCTGGATCCTGATAAAGCTGATGCAGATGATAAAGCTGATAAAAAAGAAATTAAAGAGGAGAATGAAAAGATGGAGCAGGAGGAAGATGTGGATCCTCTGGATGCTTTCATGCAGGTAGAAAATTTTACAGCATATTTATATTTAGATTTTTATCTTGTTTGTTTGAAAAGCTCTATTAGAACATGTTATTGTATCAGTAATTCATGCACAATTTTATACTTTGTTTGGCATGGAACAGCCATTACTTAACAATGGCAGCAAGAAAATATGTGGCACTTTATACTGAAAAAAGGGACAATTTAAAAAGACACTTTATAATATCTGTTTCTTACACATTTTCTGAGAATTGGGCCTGTTTCATATGCAAAAAAAAGTAATAAATTTTATATGTATAAAATGTTGGAGAAACGGATGTAAACATCACAATTCACTTTTCCTATGAATGTGTTGTTCATATTCTAATTTTTCTTGTGAACGACACACTTTGTTCTTGGAAGTGAATCGTTGTTGGAATTTTTTCTTTTTGCATTGGTGAAATTCGTAACCAGTTGATTAGCAGAGCATCACAGTGGAAAACAATTAAAGTAGTCGATGAAAGAGAACTCACTTTATTTCTGCGAACATAAAAAACATCATAACTAACAAAAAACATATCCACTTCCATAACTTATGAAAATGGCATCAGCAAAACATTTAACTTGCATAAACACTCTTGAAAATTTAAATATAAGACTTCAGTTAGGCCTAACAACATCGGCCATGAACATCGCCATAACCGGCGTACATGCAAGATCTATCATGAAGACAACGATAATACATGAACATGAAGATCGATCATTAGAGATAGACATCAAGATCGAGCGCCACTCCACTGATACAAGCACTAGCTTAAATAGCCCAGTATCATTGAAGTTGTAGTTAATGTTTTTCTTCCGGAGTATGCTAATCTCTAATCAGTTGAAGTAGAAATTAGCATAAACCGGAAGTCGACGTCTCAATTTGCAGGACCACAGATCATGGGGGTAAAACTTCTTAACAAGCGATTAGCCAATCAGAATGAAGTTACTTTTGGATTTAGACTGTACGTCGACCGATTCACGTACGTGCTTGTTTATAATTGAAGTTTTTCTAACAAGCGGCCCCCTCCTGCAGATTGTGTTGTCTAATCACAAAAATACAAGTTGTAATCAAATTTAAATTTAAGTTGAACATATACAACATTATAGGGTTTCAAAATATCATGTATAAAATTTTTTGTGTATAATTATATTTTCAAGACAAAGTTTAAAAAGTATAAAATACATCATGATACAATTTACATGAGAAAACAAATTTAAAATATCTCTGTGTCAAAAACAGGGGATACAAATTTTTAAATTCAAAAACTCTTAAATACATCGCCATACAGTATAAACTCAACAGTATCTAAACTATATGTTGAGGTAAAGTAAAAAAAGTTTATATATTACATCAAAAATCTTAATACTTTTAAATACTTCGCCACACAGTATAAATTCAACAGTATCTAAATTACATGTTGAGGGAATGCCAAAAGTTTGTATATAATATCGAAAAATCTTAAATTTTTACCCCTTCACCACACAGTTTAAACTCATAAGTATCTAAGCTACTACATGAGAGATTGAAAAATATGTATAAGTTATTTTAGTATGTATCAAAAACTTTTAAAATCTTCGCCACACAGTATAAACACATTGGTAACTAAACTACAGAATGCAGGTTTTGAAAAAGTGTTGAAGTTAATTTTTGAAAAATACAACTATACAATTTAGAATGAATTTAATTTGTTTATATTAGATTTCACATTAGAATTTAAACATCTTAAGAAGTTTTTAAAGATTTCACAGAATTTAGAGATTGCTTCTTTGGTGATAGGTTTCATAAAACCGCCAGCTTTGTTATTTTTGCTATTTACAAATTTAATCTTAAAGAACTTCTTTTCAACTGGATTTCTTAAGAAATGATATTCAACATCAATGTGTTTTGTTCTATGATTCTCAATGGGTGAATTGGAAAAGTTTATAGCTGCTTGGTTATCACAGAATATTACACTATTTCCTAACTTAACGCTAAGTTTTGTACATTCAAGTAATATGTTCTGTACCCATACCATTTCCTTTGCCGATTCGGTTAATGAGATATATTCAGCTTCCATTGTAGATAAACTCGCACATTTGTGTTTAAATGTCCTCCATGAAATAGGTACCCATCTACAAAAAATATCATGCCTCCCATTGATACTCTATCATCCCGATTAGCTGCAAAGTCAGAATCAGTAAAACAATTTAAATTTACAAATTGAATGTTTGATAAGTTTAGTTTAAAATCCCTTGTTTTATCTACATAGCCTAGAACTTTAAGTAAAACATTCCAGTGTTTAATGCCTGGGTTTTCCTGAAATTGGGATAAGATGTTTATGGCATAGCTAATATCGGGTCTAGTTCTGCTGGCAAGAAATGATAAACAACCTAATTAGTTTCTGTAAAGTATATTCTTCATTTGTTCGATTTCTGAGAATTTGTTACAAATTTTAGTGATGTATTGATTTTGATGGATGAAATGGTTATCATGCTTTTCCTCAATTCAATACCAAATAACAATTTTGATTTTCCTAACATTTTAATGTTAAATTTAGTTTTTAGTAATGAAGTTACAGAATTTAGATCCATTTGATTTTTGGCAAATAATATGATGTCATCAACGTAAACAATCAATAAAGCCTTATTATTAAAATTATATGCACAATTGCACCACTTAAACTTTATGAAATTGAGTTTTCTGAGAACCTGGTCTAACTCAAGGTACCATTCTCTACCGCTTTGTTTAACTGACATACATATCTACTTTTGTTTTTGTCAGAAAATCCTGGGGGTTGTTTCGTGAATATTTTTTCACTGAGATTGGCATATAAATACGTACATTTGATATCAAGCTGAGTATGGAACCACCTTAATAGACACACAAAAATAGTAAAAAACATCCTAACGATTGTAAAGTTAATCACCAGGCTAAACACTACTTCATAAGCTTGCCCCTTTTCCTGGTTAAAGCCCTGAGCTACAAGTCTAGCTTTAGACTTGCTAACTTCACCCCTTTCGTCCCTTTTGATTGTATATACCCATCGACAACCGATTACTTTGTCGGAAACAGGTGCAGGCACTAGGTGCCAGACACATCTTTCCTTCATGATACCTAATTCGTCTGCCATGGCTATATTTCATTCTTTGGATTGGGGTGAATTAGCCGCTTCCTTGTAGTTCCTAGGAATTTGGATCTTTACAATGTTGGCTTCTGTCTGATCCCACGATCTCCCTTGATTCCCCCTTAAAATTGAAAAACTTTTTATCAAATTTATTTTATTTTTCTCACAAAAATTTTCTATTTCTTTTAGTGTTCTTAACCTAGGTCCCTTTTTTTTATAATAGTAATAAACATCCTTTCTTGTTCCCGTCATTCTCGGAACGACTTTTCTGATCCAAGTATTATCTGGATCGGGAATTGGACGATTATCATCAGAGGACCCCATTTCCTCATTACTTTCTGTAATGTCTTGATCTTCCTCTGATGAATCATCTTTATCCCTCTCCACATACTCCTTGTTAGACGAATCTGAATAGGTGGGTGTGTGAGATGATAAAGTAAAATTTTATTTAGGTTTCTGATTTACATTGGGTCCCAGACCTCCTTCCTCTGTGTTGCACTCTTCATTAGATCCAGCATTTTTAGTTTCTACTATTTTTCCCTCATTCAAGAGCCATATCCTATACCCCCGAGTTTTCAGTGCGTATCCCACCATAATGCCCTCTTGTGCCCTCATATCAAGTGTCCCCCTAAGTTGTTTAGACTTGCCAACCAAAGTTTGGCATCCAAACGCTCTGAGGTGAGGAACTAATGGCTTTTTGCCGCTGTACAACTCGATTGGTGTCAAATTCTTAAACTTGTGGCATATCCGATTTTTACCTTATGCAAAACAGAGTAAAGCTTCTGCCCCAAAATCATCCTTTAGATTGCTATCCTTTAACATTGCCCTAACACAATCCAAAGCAGTTAAGTTAAACCTCTCGGAAACCCCGTTTTGTTCGGGTGTGTACATGTGTTTAATCTTTCTGCTTTGATTCCCCGTGTTTCTAAAACCTTTTCAAATTCAGTGTTACAAATTTCCATACCGTTGTCAGTCCTGACACTTAAAATATTGGTATTTAAAAATCTCTCTGCTCGATGTTGAAAGTGTTTAAACTTCTCAAAAACTTTGGATTTTCATTTCATAGGGTACACAGTAACTTTGCGTGAAAAATCATCGGTTATGCTAAGGAAATATTTAGCACCTCCACGCGATGGTTTTAGTATTGGCCCACATACGTCCATATGGATTAGTTCTAATGGTTTTTCCGATCTTATTCTGCCTATTGGTGTGAACGAAATTCTTTTTGTTTTTGCCAATTTACAGTTGATTTTCCTAACACTGATTTTTGGCAATCCTCTAACAGCTGACACTTTACATGTGTGATGTAAATATTCAAAGTTGATGTGACAAAACTTTTTATGCCATAACCTTGTATTTCCTCCAATTTCAATGGGTGATTTTATATTGCTTGAACTTTTAAAAACATCAAAATTACAAGGCTTGCTAGATTTAAAAATACTAACATTAGAATTTACAACTTTACGTTTAAAAATTTTACTGGCATTTCTATTTACATTACTACTTTGAACATTATCATAATTTTTATTACAATTTTCAATTTTACAAGTTTTAAAATTATTTTTGTTACTTTGATTTTTAAAAGCATGATCATTATTTTCAGTTTTACAATCAGATAACTCATTTTTACTTTTACTTTTACTTTTAAAGTCACTAGACTTTTTAGATTTTTCATTTTTAGTTTTAGGCTTAGTATTTACATTTCCTGTAGACTTCTCAACATTGAAATTTTTAGATTTTATATCGTATTGAGTTTGAAGGAAATACAAGCCATTATGTCTTTTGGCATAAAACCTTTTAATGCCGTCAGGCTTGCAAAAAGTAAGGAAACCATTTTTTCCTGAGAAATTACATTGTTGCTCTTCTAGAAGCAGTAATTAAGTTTCTCCTCAATCTAGGTGAATACATTACATCTGTTAAATGAATGAAATTTTTCACATTGTTTATTTTAACATACATCCTGATCGATCCGACACCTTTGATGATCACCAGCAGCTAAGGACATTGTAGTTTCTTTAACCCTTTCGGGACGGCGGCATTCCGGAGCTGTCGCGGCCCAAAGGACGACGCGCTTCGCTTCCGAACTGGTCGAAAAAGACGACGCATTTTTTGCGCTAAGCCTAACTCTCGAAAAAAATTCACTAAAAATCACCTATTCAACACAGAAATCTACTTTTTATAGGAATAAAAGAAATATTTATGTTCTATTTGATGTATAATTTTCATACAAATCTGAATACAAAATACTCGTTAGTTGCTCCCATTCTTTTATCCGAAATAAACGAATAATTTCACTGCCTCTAAAACCCAAACAAAAAAAAAATACTCTCTTATATTCCTATGATTCACCAACGAAATCATAACGCTGAAATAAAAATAAAAACCGAAACTCAATTATAAAATTGTTGATGCTACGAGAATTGCTCTGTTTGTTTATGTTACAAAATGATTTTCACCGCTCCAAATGGAGAAATAATTCATTCGATCCTCTTCTACCAAGGTCATGCCTCTGCAAAATACATTGAAGTTAGTTCCATGGACAAGTAACGCCATCTAGTTCACAAATTAAAACGTTCTGCGTACTGGCACTTATGCGTGCCACTATCCACTTGCGGGAAAATTTCCTCTGGCCCGAGTGAGTGCCGCTCGTCCTTGAATGCATGTTCGCATCTGGCACCTATGTGTGCCGTTCGTCGCGAAAGGGTTAAGCTCTTTAAATTTGTTAAATAATTCAAATTATTGCAAAAATGCTTAGTTGCTGCCCTATCAACAACCCAACCGAATTTGTCGGTCGATTCAGTATTACAATTTAAAATACTAGACTATATTTCACTTAATTTTCATGGTTTTGTTTACAGTTTGCCTTAAGATGACCATAAGCCTTGCATACATGGCAAGGTTCTATCCATTTATTTACATTTACACTTTTAGTAATTACATTTTTAAAATTAGACACATATTTAGATTTAAGTACATTGAAAGCAAAAGGCTTACTTCCATTTTGTTGCTCGTCATGTTTTTGCTGAGCTATCCTATCCTGCTCCGCTATCAACTCCCCTTCGATGTTGTACTTCAGGGTAAACTGGTCATCTGGTAGTCTATACAATGTCTGCACTATCCCTCTAAATTCGTCATCAAGATGTCGGATTGTCTGAAATGCAACCAGGACCTCAGCCATTGGGTGTCCGGCATCCTTCAACTTTGCCACTAACCTTTTTATTCTTGATATAAAAAGTCCCACTGGTTCAACCGGTGCTGGCTTTTCATTGAAGAAATCGTCAAACAGTCTCATAAGTCTTGCGCTTGACTTTGGCTCAAACTGTTCTGTCAATACCTTCCATGCTGTCAATAGTTCGTCGATTGCAGAAATTAAATCCCGGCATTCAGTTTCCCAGCTATACTAAATTATTGACAGGGTTTTTTCTTTACGCCTTTGATAATCTAATCTTTCTTTTCTTGTTGCATCCTCACTCGTTTTCTCCTCACTTTCAGTTATGAAGCCATATAATCCATCGCTCATAAGTGCAAACTTTAAGTCCATATTCTAAGTTGGGAAATTTTCCTGGCCAAGTTTCTCCATATCTGATGCCGTCGCCATACTTAGTTGAATGCTGCTGCGACCCCCATCTCGGGGCTCGTTCTTTATTTGTTGATGTTTCCAAACTACTTCGTTGACTAGGATGCTGCACTAGGGCTGCTAGGGCCCATAACCCCGTTTGTTGGAATTTTTTCTTTTTGCATTGGTGAAATTCATAACCAGTTGATTAGCAGAGCGTCACAGTGGAGAAAAATGAAAGTAGTCGATGAAAAAAAACTCACTTTATTTCTGCGAACATAAAAACATCATGACTAACAAAAAACATATCCACTTCCATAACTTATGAAAATGGCGTCAGCAAAACACATTTAACTTGCATAAACAGTCTTGAAAATTTAAATATAAGCCTTCAGTTAGGCCTAACAACATTGGCCATGAACAGCGCCATAACCGGCGTACATACAAGATCTATCATGAAGACATGAAGATAACACACACACTTGATTATAAAGATATATCACGAAGATAGACAGATTGATCATTAGAGATAGACATCAAGATCCAGCACCACTCCACTGATACAAGCACTAGCTTAAATTGCCCAGTATCATTGAAGTTGTAGTTAATGTTTTCTTTCCGGAGATTGCTAATCTCCGGAAGCAAGAAAGAAGTCCGGAAGCAAGTCCGAAGTGGTTGAAGTAGAAATTAGCATAAACCGGAAGTCGACATCTCAATTTGCAGGACCACAGACCATGGGGGTAAAACTTCTTAAGCAATCCGAAAGCGATTTGCCAATCAGAACGAAGTTACTTTTGTATTTAGACAGTACGTCGACCGATTCATGTACGTGCTTGTTTATAATTGAAGTTTTTCTAACAATCATAACATTTTTCCAACATGCGAATCATGCAAATCGAGTGCCCGACGTGTATGCAAGTAATTTGCATATTTGGGGACATTTCCGGAAACAATCTTGTTCCAGAACGATCCCATCTCCATATATAAATAGCGGACTCATTCAAAGGCACTTCAGACCAGACAAAATTAGATAGACTTTGGAGTAGTTGAAGTTAGTTCGAACGGACAGATGATCAAGACTAGCAGGATAATGATTGATGTGGATTTAAATCATATTTAGTGGACGAAATATGTCTGAATGACCATGCAATTAAAGGTCATTATACTTGCTTTTTGATAGTTTATGAAGTCGCGTAAAGTGCTTTTACTGTATCAGTTTTACTTGGAAAATGCTTATCCAAATGTACCTTTTACGCCAAGTGCGACACCAGTCCAGGTGGCTTTGCAAGTGCACGTACAAAGCCTTGAATAGCTTATAATCCTGACTATACGAATAGAAGATAAACCTTCCCATCTGTAACTGAATCTCCATTGCATTTTTGTGATATAGAAACTGCAAGGACGGCATATTTTCCATACACTGGTGATCATCCACATCAGCGATTTTCCTCTCTCTGAAAAAAGATGCAAAGATCAGACTGCTTCTGAAACTGAGAAAGGAGATGAACTGAGATGTGGCTTCTGGCCAATATGCTCACACAGGTTTTTTTTTAGAGCCTGTCTGTTTTAATTCCACACTATTTCATATATACAGTAAACTACACATTTCCGAGAGGGCAACAGCAAAAACAATTCACTTAAGTCATGAAATTTGAGGAGTGTTTTTTGGAGATGATGGGAATTTTTTCTAGTTCAAAAAACCACCAATAGAGGGTGCATAATATCTTTATACAGAATATATAACATGAACTACACAATGTATCTGTTTAATGATGACAAAAAAAAAAGATTCAATATGAATGCCATCATTGTCTGCTACCATCTGGAATCGTAACATAGCGTGTTCAATGGTTGATTGCAGTGTATGAGTCGGAATGTTACACTCATGGCATGCTATGCTATCTTTAAGATAGGACAGAGATCTTATGGGATCACGATAGACCAAGTCTTTGAGATATCTCCAGAGCCAAAAAT
Organism: Amaurobius ferox; assembly: GCA_951213105.1. Lineage (NCBI taxonomy): Eukaryota > Metazoa > Arthropoda > Arachnida > Araneae > Amaurobiidae > Amaurobius > Amaurobius ferox. The sequence continues at coordinate 147,002,351 of OX578144.1, read as the reverse complement.
CACATGGATTCAAATCTGGGGATCTTGCAGGCCATACCGTAGGAAAATGACAGCTGTTGATTCTGTCATCAGAAAAGTTGCTCCTGAGCACTTGTGGCTATGTGTAGAGGCATAAACACTATTGTTTACACTGCATCTTACATGAACACTATTGTTTTAACACATTGATGTGCCTGCAGAATAGAAATGATGGAATTCTCCAATAAGGATGCGTAACATTGCTTGGTGACAGAATACGTTACAGGGCCTGCGGGTCTGAGCTCTTCGGAAAAAAAAAATGGTCCCAAAATGAATGTGGCAGTAAAACCACACCATATCGTTACCTTAGAAGAGTATATCGGAACTTGTAGACACTCATGTGGGCAAAAAAAAAACCCACCAATAGCAACCTCTATTGGTGGTTTTTGGAACTAACCTTCTTTTTTTGTTTTAGAAAAAATTCCCATCATCTCTTTACGACACTCCCCAAATTTCACGACTTTCTGATGAATAGCTTTTGCTGTAATCCTCTTGGAAATGTGTAGTTTAATTTGGGACACCCTGTGTGTATATATATATATATATATATATATATATATATATATATATATATATATATATATATATATATATATATTAAAATTTTCATAAATATTGAAGCATACTAAAAGAGTTAAGGATACTTTGCAAATATGAATAGTTAGAAATACTAAAGTTAAAGTTATTAAAGTAACAAAGAATGACGATGCAAAATACATTTAATTTATTGTGTAAATGCAGCTTATAAATAAAATGTTTTCAATAATAAAAATATAATATGAAAATCCAATAATAGAACAGAGAGAAGTTGTAACTCAAATAACTCTAACTTAATATATGCCTAGAAATTAAAAGGAAGTATTAAATAGAGAATCATCAATCATTAGGAAAATAAAATGCATATTTCTAGTCATCAAGCTAAAGATAATCAACAAAATTCAATAGTGTGGATTCGAAAATAGAAAAACAAAATATATCCAAGTATTAAAGCTATACACGTGGATAAGCACTAGGCCTAAAATGGTTTATTTTGAAAAAATTCTTTGTCTAGTCTAAGTATGTAATCAAAATGAACACAAAATATGCTTGTTTCTGAAAAAAGAGATAGATTATATCTATGAACTTTTTTTATTTGGACTACAAGCATAAATATTGAAAAATTATATAGGAAACAAGGATACCTGAAATACACCATAAATGTCCAATCTATTCGTGTAATAAATGAAGAGATCAATGTTGCCAATCGCAAAAGATAAAAGTAGAGATCAACTGTTGCCAATTGTGAGAAATAAATAACAGTATTGCCAAAAGGCAATAAAATTTTATACAGTAGAACCTTGATTATCAGACCCTCGTTTAACCAGAACGCTCCGTTAACCGACGTCTGTCTGACTTTTTTTTTTTCCAGCATCTATTATCCAAAACTCTTTTAAACGACACTTTCTAAAATCCATTTTTTTTTTTTTTTACTTAAAATATTAAATTACAGTACTACTTTAAATATTTTAGTTCCCCTTTCTTAGAATTCCTTTGTCCCTGTTCTAAACAAAAACACTCCCTGCTATTGCACCCTCTGATTGTAAGGAAGCGCAGGGAACAAAACCTCTTTTGTCATCTTTTTACAAACAGAAATTTTCACAGCTGTAGAATTTCAAAAGGGGGAGGAGAAATCAATCGCTACTCTCTCGCTTCCAATTGGCATGCCTACCCTTCGTGGACGATTCTACTTCGGAAAAAGGTGATTACATATGCTTAGATGGACGAAATTCTAGCACGTAACTGTTTGTTCTCTTTTTCTGCTGTTTGTTACTGTGGTGAAGTGTCTTTGACTGTAATTTTTTATTACTGAAGTTTGCTTTTTTTTATCATGGTTTCCATTAAGAGAAAACAAGTCATTCTAACCATAGAGGAGAAATATGGTATTGTTAAATCAAGGAGAAATATGATATTGTTAATTAAATATGATATTGTTAAATAAATAATTATTGTTAAATCAGTTTCAATACTAGAGTCTTGGAAATCTGTCAACATTAAAGTCTGCATTTATATGATCAGTGAAGCATGGGAATGTATGCCGCAATTGACACTAAGACGAAGTTGGAGAAAACTTTTGCCGAATTTTTCAACTGGCACAGATGAAAATGTTAGACATTGCAAAAGATGGTGTTACTGAATTTTCAAACATTTTTAACACGATGCCAGGTTTTGAAAACTGTGGAATCAAAGAAATCACAGATTGGTTGATTTGTGACATGGAAGATGCAGGCTTCCAGTTGCTTAATGATGAGGAAATTATCGCAGAAGTCTGACATTCTCCAAAAGAAGATGATGATGAAGGCGAGAATGATTCCCAAGTAAAGATTAGTAACAATGATGCTTTTGAGTGTTTTTCAAAAGGCCTTGCTTGGTTGGAACAACAAGAACAGTGTGATCCCTCAGAACTAATGCTTTTAAAAAAACTTCGTGACAGAGCTGCATGACAAAGGATGACCAATTTACACCGGATTAAGCTTCCATTTAAATCATTGTAAGTTTTTTGTTTCAAAATAAATTTTCATGTACTACTATACTGTACTGTAATTTGAATTTAGATATTTATTTAGCAGTTTAAATAGTCATAATAGCAGTTCGATGACGATGTTACATATTAAACTAGATGATTATTGAAAAATTCTCTATTATCCGGAAATTTCGATTATTCGATGTAGGTTTGGTCCCAATTACGTCAGATAATCGAGGTTCTACTGTATATTCTATAGTAAAAGCCACACAAAATAAAGGGGTGTGTAATATAATTAAAAAACATAGAGACTAAAATATAAGAGGATGTAAATACATTGTAATCTTAATTCAAGAGAATGTTGATGTTTGGCTAATATTAGATACTAAGGAGAGAAATTTAAGAATATTCAGCTAATCCAAACTTTTTAACTGTACCATTTACTAAATATGCTATATATTTATATAATTTACTGGTAATTTTTAGGTTATTAATGTGCATAGCATGAAATTTTTTATCTGATAATCTATAAATTCTAAAAAGTTGATTAAGTATAATATTTCTAAACAATTGAATCAAGTTGCAGGAATTAAATGGTAATATTTTATTAATGTTAAATTTCAAATAGTCTTTTTTTTATCATATAAATTAGTAACTATCCCATTAGTAGATTCAATAATTAGATTTAAATCCAAAAATTAATATCATTACTAATAGTGGCTTCGTTAGGAATTAATTTCAAGTTATCTGGATAGAAATCTATATCTGTGACATAGTTATCAGTAAATACTAAACAAATCTGAATCAGTAAATACTAAACAAATCTGATCATCAACATATCTGTAAATTTTATAATCTGCTGAAGTAAAAGATTTTTCATAATGATAAATGTATAAATTAGCTAACATACTGCTACGACAGCCACCTTGTGGAACCCCTGAGACTTGTAAACATAATTTATTACCTTGAAATATATAATTATTGAAAAGAACAAAGTGGAAGTTTATATAGAGTTAAAATTACATCAAAAAGACCAGAGATCTTAATGTTATTAAAAAAGATCAAAAGTTTGAAATCCAATTAGTTTATCTAATGATGTTAATTTATTCTTTAATTCTTTACTATTATTTTGAATAATAGTTTTGAATAATAATTAATGATAGTTCATACTAGAATAACGTAAACTATTATTTAGTATATTTAAATAATTTAGTAGTAATTTACTCGCAGTAGTAGAGTAAGAATTATGACCACTAGTTACATACAGTTCTTAATTTAATAGGATTGTTATGAAATTTAGAAATAAGCACAATATATGGAAATTTCAAGAATTTATAATTAATATTGTACCGTATTCAGAAGGAAGACATTGGGTTCATAGCATAAAACATTTAATATTTACACATATTTACACTTTAAAATACATGTTTCTATTAATTTTTTCGGACACACGTTCCATCCGCACCCATTTCGCTTCCTTCCCGACACAGACTCTCTCTGTGCATCACCTTCTGCGGAAGCAAGCTTCTCGTTTCTTTCGACAAAGTCCCTTATGCTACAGTTTCCACCCTCCTTCGGAGGAACTTTTACCGATGGGAAAAGTTCTTGGCAAAATAGTCTCATAAATACATAAAATGAAAATCACATAATTAAAGTCACTACACATATAATTATATTCACAACACATGAGGAATGCTTTCCCAAGATTAAAGGTCTCTATAGCCACAGTAAAGCTAAACTAATTGGAAAACATTGAAATACACTTAAACAAAATGAAAATACAAATATCAGCATAACATTTACACCAACAACATAAACCTACCGCAAAATTATAATATGAATACATTTATATTGTAAATCAGTTTATATAATCAGGTTTTGATTTAGAAAAAGTTTCAAAGGTTCATTGAATCACTTAGTCGGGTAAACTTCGGCTCAAACCATCTGCATTTCCATGTCTTTTACGCGAACGATGGACCACTTCAAAATTATATGGCTGAAGTGCTAGGGCCCAACGCAACAGTCTTTGGTTGGCACTTGCTTTAGTTTTCTACTAAGTCAAAGGGTTGTGATACATTTGTATTATGAATTTGTTTCCGTCTAAATGGTACTGCAATCTCTTGACTGCGAAGATGATACAGGCACACTCTTTTTCAGTAGTGCCATAACAACGTTCTACCTCTGTAAATTTTTTGTTAAGATATAAAATAGGGTGCTCTTCTTGCTTATGACGTTGCTATAGCACTACTGCCATACCAAGATCTGATGAATAAGTTTGTACTATAAAATCGTGACTAAAATCCGGAGCATACAGAATTGGCTGATGAGTCAATTTTTCTTTTAACTTCTCAAATGGTTGACTGCATTCCCGAACCCAATTTATCTCTCCCTTTTTGACTTTTCCCTTCAAAGCATCAGTTAATGGTGCGGCTGTCACAGAATACATGGGTATATAATGACTATAGTACCCAGCCAAACCCAGAAATGCTCTGATGTCTGTTTTAATTTTAATAATTGGGAAATCAAGGACTGCTTGGACCTATAGTTCGCCAGGTTTTCTATGCCCCTGTCTAACTTCATGACTTAGGTACAGTACATGGTCCTGGCCAAATCGACATTTAGATCGATTTATATGCAAATTCGCTTTCTGTATTTGTTGTAAGACATACTCTAAGTGTTTAAGGTGTTCTTCCCAGGTGTCTGAGAAGATGACGACATTATCCAGGTAAGGTACAGCAAATTTATCACATCCCTGTAATAGACCAGACATCAGTTTACTAAAATAATAGTATGCATTTTTAAGCCCAAATGGCATTCGGAGAGGTCGATATATACACTAAAACTAGTGCAGAAGGATGCCAACCTAGAAGCTTTTGCAGTAAATGGAATCTGCCAATATCCTTTGGTCAGATCCAACACTGTAATATATCTCGCAGCTGCAACAGTTTCAACTCTTTCTTCAATGTTAAGCAAAGGGAAATATTCTGTTCTCATAACTTCATATAATTTTCGGTAGTCGATACATGCTCTAGGTTCTCTTCCAGGAGCTTCGACAAGAATCATGGGTGAAGTGTAATCTGACTCACTTATTTCAATGACTTTAAACTGCAACATTTTCTGAATTTCTGACTTTAAAATGTCATTTTGTCTTGGCAATAGTCTATATGGTTTTAACCTTACTGGTGTATTACTTGTCAACTCAATATCATGCTCTACAAGACGTGGCTCATTTGAGAAAATTTTAGAAAACCACCATAATATTTCTTGTAGTTGATCAATTTGTTTCTCATCTAACCGTTCTTCTAATCTACTATTTTGGACGATTTCATGCAAATCAAAAATATTAGGATTTGTTTCAATTTTTGGAAAATGTTCCTCTAGTTCCTTTATTTCATTAGATTCTAGGAATAAATTATTTACAATACTTGGTCTTGTATAATAGGGTTTTAGCATGCTGGTGTGATAAACCTGGTTTCTTGAATTTTTTCCTTCCAAACTAACAATGTAATTCGTTTCAGATATCTTTTTCTCAATTGTTCCAGGTCCTTTCCATTTAACTGCTAATTTATTCGGTGTGCAGGTTGTCAGAACCAAAACTTCGTGAAATCTCCTTTGTGAAATTCTCTCTTAATTGCCTTCCGATCATACCATATTTTTCTCTTTAATTGCGTTTCTCCCATTTTTTTCAATAGCTAAATCTTAGCAATGTTTTAATCTGTTTATAAGCTCAAACACATATTCTACTACTGGATTTCCTTCGCCAGGTGGGTCTATCCATTTCTCGTACAAGAGAGTAACAGGAGTCCTCAAATTTTTTCTGAATACTAACTCAGACTGGCTAAACCCTGTGCTTTCATGAGTCACTGTTCTGAGGGCAAAAAGTGCAGCTGGCAACTTACGTTCCCAGTCGGAAACGGCTTCAATACATAATACTCTCAGGATTTTCTTCAAAGTTCTATGGAAACGCTCCACTGGATTACTTTGCGGATGGTAAACCGAATTTTGTTTTACAACAATTCCAAATCTTTCAAAGAATTCTACAGTCAATGCACTCATAAATGATGTTCCTTGATCAGTTTGAATTTCTTTAGGAAATCCCATGCGACTAAAAATCTCAAGTAAGGCATGTATCACTGATTCAGATCCAATATCCTCCACTGGAACTGCGTCTGGGTATTTAGATGCTAGACCCATAGCTGTAATTAGATATTTCTTTCCTGTAGGGGAGGTCGGTAGCAGACCACATGCATCAATATTGATCTTCGTAAAGACTTCATGGATAATTGGTACTAATGTCAAAGGTGCTTTTCTTTTGTCATTAGCTTTTCCAGCCCTTTGGCAGGGATCACAGGTCCTTACGTGTTCTTCTATTTTTTTAAAACACTTGGATCAAAAGAAATATTTCGAAAATCGGTCTTTTATTTTAGAAACCCCAAGGTGACCAGAAGTTCCTTCATGACACAAAGTCTTGATCTGCTCCCTAAATTCTTTAGGTATGACAAGCAAATTTCTTTCTTCTCCTGTTTTATCAACCTTTTTCTTTACCAGCATATTGTTTCTGGTTATGTAACCATTTGCTTCATTACATTCAGCTGCTTTCGCATCTTTGATTATTGGTGCTAATTCTGGACTTTGCTTCTGAGCTGCTATAAATTTCTCAGAGTCTACTTTTATCAATTCTAAAATAGGTTCATCTATGGTCTCTAATATGGGTAAGAGTTCTTTTTCAGATTCTAAATTTTCCTCTGATTCAGTTTCCCTAATAAGCGGTTCATCTACCAGATTTACTTCATCTATTTCTTTACGTTTTTGTTGAGATCTAGTCATGACGACATTTACTACTTCAGAAAACTTTCGATTTGTATACTTTGCATTTTTCAAAATCGCCACAGTTTGGTCTCCTAAAATGTATCTTCCTTGATCCAAATGACTTGATATCACTGCTGCTTTCATGGTAATATGTCCCATTTCGCAATCTATCGCCACATCTGCCAATGGTAAGCAAACAATCTGATCATCCAAAAGTGATCACCCATACGTTTCATCCATACGTGTTCTCCAGTCATCATCTGAGAAGTGACAAATTTATTACATACGACATCAATTGTCGCTCCTGTATCCCTAAGAAATGGCATCTCAAACCCGCATCTCTTCCCTATAGTGGTGTAAGCGGTTAATAAATTCCGACTTCTCGATAATTCTGTTAATGGTCTCCATTTTCTTGAATTTTGGACATTGAGCTTTGAAGTGATCAACTGATCCACATTCATAACAATGGAACTGTTTTCTCCTCTTGAACACATTTTCTTGCTTTTTATCCCTTGAATGATCTTCCTTCTTGACAAAAGGGAAACAATTACTTCCATTCCCATGCTGTTGCATGTTCTCATTTGTGGTTTTGGGCCGCCACTTTCTTTCTACTTTATCTTTTTGATTGGAGAAATACGGTTTAGGTTTCACCGTTTTTGTAACATCTTCGAATTCTTCGATCTTTTCCGTCAATTCTGCTGATGAAATAAAACTTGTCCATCCGTCCAAGAATTGTTCCTTAAATTCAGCAGGTGCTCTTTTCTTTATTTGGTCGGTAATTATGAGGTCTTTTAGTTGTTCAAAAGTTTCCACTTTAAGTCCTGTAATCCAACCGATAAAGTAATTCTGTAGCTCATAATAAAAATCTGACCACGTTGAATCTGGAGATTTTTGGTGTCTGACAAACAATTGTCGAAATTTTTCTGGTGTTAACTTAAATTGTTTTAATAACAGCGATTTCATGTATTCATAGTCTTGAGCTTTATCTTCTGCTTCACGAGCTATGAACTGGGTAATTTCATAAGGCATAAGTCCTAACAAATGATACACCCAATCATTTTTATCAATTTGCACCCTTCTGGCCTGTCGTTCGAACAATACTAAATATAAGCTTATGTCTCCTTCCTTTACGTCTTATTTTTGGACCAGTTTTTGTAAATCCATATGATGAAACTTGTGATTTTCTGCAATTTCCAAAGTGCTTACATCTCTAAAATTTGTTAGATTTTCTGCTTTGATTCTAATTTTTCTAACTCGAAATTCCTTTCTTTTTCCCTTTCAAGTCATTCTACTTCTTTTTCCCTCTCTAATATGATTGTTTCCAACATCTGTTGGACAAATTCCTCCTTATAATTTTCGTTTTGTTGAATTAGCCTTTTCAAATCGACAATTTTGTGTTCTTGAGTAATTGTCTCTCCTAGCTCTTCAGCAACACGCTACAAATCAATTTTCCGAGCTTTACCAAGAAAGGCCATTTTCTTTGATTCCAAATTTAATTATGCACTTTCTATATTTTTAACTAACAAGAGATGACTTCCCAAATTCAGTTAACGAACAATTACCTCAAAAACATTTTTAAAGCAAATAATATCAATAATATTTAAACAATCATAAAATTCACTTTAATTTTAAAATTAAAATAATAATTTCTTTCACCAACACAGAATTCTATACCTCAACGTGGTACACAAAATGAGATCTACATTATATACTTCATTTCAACAAGGCACTTAAATAAATCAAATTAACTTCATTAAATATAATCAAGAACACTATGCAAAAACACACACTTTTAATTTTAGAAAATTTTAACATTCAGCATATTAAGCATTTGATAATTATCTTATATCAATATCTTGATGTACCGTGAGAACACCATACAATTTAACACTATCTATTCCAATGTTAATGGACTTACGATAAATCACAAGGCAGTTAAAATTTTCATAATTAACAATTGAACATATTCAATTGCTTTATCAGCATTTTGAGCAATACACTAAGTAATAACGTATAATTAAATGTCAGGGTGACAATATTACACAGTGGCTGAGAGACAAGGGAAAAGCATTTACCTCTTCTTTTTCGATTTTGGTTGAAGGTTAACAGCTGTACACTTGATCTACCGAATTATAAATCCAAATATTCGCCGTTAACACAGGACGTGTTTTTATTCAAAAACAGGAGTATCACTTTCTTAGTTGTATCTCGACGGGTGCCTCCAAAATTTCGTTTGTACCGTATTCAGAAGAAAGACACTGGGTTCACAGCACAAAACATTTAATATGTACACATATTTACACTTTAAAATACATGCTTTTATTCATTTTCACGGACGTACGTTCCATCCGCACATATCTCGCTCCTTCCCATCACAGACTCTCTCTGCGTATCGCCTTCTGTGCAAGCAAGGTTCTCGTTTCTTTCGACGAAGTCCCTTATGCTACAATATTTAAATCATTATTTATTCACTATGCATATTGATAATTTTAAATTTCATACTATTTATGGTGTGAATTAAGTTTAAATAGACTATTATTCTTTAAATAATTTAACAGATATTGTATATAGAATTTTTTACAGATAATAGCATAATTATTAGAGGCTTTATCAATATAAGTAAATAAAAAAGATTTTTATAAATCATTAATAGAGTGATATATATATATATATATATATATATAAAAATAAATTATTAAATCCAAAGTTAGAATGTATGTAGTAACTCATAATACACTATTCCAAAATTTTCTACAAATACAAAGAAATTAAGACAAAAAGAGGAAATAATAAAGCATAATGCAAGTCCTTGAAAGATATAATTATTGAAAAGAACAAAATGGAGAAGCTTAGGAAAATTGGTAAATTTTGTAAGATTAGAATGTTTAGTAATATAAGCATTATATAAAGCTAAAATGACATCATATAGATCAGTGATCTTAATATTATTAAATAGATCTTTAAAATCAAAAGTTTGAAATCCTATTATTTTACCAAGCGTTTTTAATTTATTTTTTAATTCCTTACTGTTATTTAGAATAATGTAGCTATCACCAGAATCTCGTAAATTGCTATTTAGTACATTTAAATAATTTAGTAATAATTTACTAGCAGTAGTAGAGTATGAATTATGACCACTAGTAACAGTTCTAAATTTAATAGGATTTTTATGAAATTTAGGTATAAGCACAATATATGGAAATGTCAAAAATTTATTATTAATATCTAAATCACTATACATATTGATAATTTTCAATTTGATACTATTAAGAGAGTGTGAATCAATTTTAAATAGACTATTATTTTTTAAATAATCTAGCAGATATTGAATATAGAATTTTTTACAAATAATAGCATAATTATTAGAGGCTTTATCTACATAAGTAATAACAAAAGATCTATGTAAATCATTAACTGAATGCTTTATATTATCCATATTATATATGGATCTAGATAAATTAATACTACAAATGGTATTTTTAATAGATCTTAAAATAGTAAATTTCCACATATTAAATGCCTCTAAAGGCTGAGCATATTTAGAAGCTAATCCATAAATAAATTTATCAAGGTCCAGATTGATTGACTTTAACACTTGTTTAGAATTATTACATGAAGGTAACCTGAATTTAGTGCCAAATGACATTATAGTTCTTAAAGATTTATCTTTTACAATGGCTAAGTCTTCTCCAGTAACTATATGACCCAAGTGTGGATTTATAAATTCAGCATAATTATCAGCACTACAAATACATTCACCATCTAAATTTGTTGAGGAATCTATGTCGACTGAGAGAGATTTTGAAATTGCATTGTAATTAAAAATGGTTCTTCCAATAGGCTTGTTATATTTATAAGTTTTAGTAACATTCAAATCCTTTACAGGCAATAAATGATGAAATTGATTAAATAAATTCTTAAAGTTTATGGAATTATAAATAGGATGCTTAAATGATATTACACAATAAGAATTGGAACAGTTATTATGATGAAATTGATTAAGTTTTATTTTTAAATATTTTGATCTAGTAATGAGCAAATCATAGAAAATATGATTAAAATGTTCATTAGTAAGATTTAACTTTAAGAAAATAGCATAAACTGTGTTAAATTGTTTTTTCTTAACTGCAAATACCCATGATTTAATAAATTTCCATTCATATGTGTTATTGAATTGTTGATGCATACTTTTAATCTCCGCTTTAATATCATATTGGGAGGAGCTTCCTTTACCGCGTTTAAATCTTTTGAGTTTAGCCAATTTACTATTATGTAAAAGAGGTTTAAAAAAAAGGTGATTAAAAATAGAATATTTATTATCTACAAAATTATTCTTAACAATATTACCATTGAGATATAACTGATTTAATCCATATGGAAACAGAGTACAATGTGATTTAATATAGAAGTTTTCAAAGAATAATCTATCAGCAGTATTTGTTTTAATGTCCAAAATATGTATAGTTATATTTTCAAAACCATGATGAGCAAAGTGTTTATATTCGATTTTATTAGAAGTAGGAAGAAAATTATTATTGTGGATATATTTTTTAACATGATCTCTATGTACATTCATACGTAGATGAATAGGATTACTGGTTTGTCCTATATAAGATATATTACATATATTACAAGATAATTTGTAGATGCAATTAAAAATTTTACAGAAAGTCTTATGACTATTTAGATTAGTAATTTGTGAGTTAGAAGCATATGGGCAGGTTTTACAATTTTTATTCTTACATTTATTGAAGTTATAATTTTTAGCTGGGCAATTATTATATCCAAAACAATCCATGGCACACTGTTGGTAAAATGATAACGGTCTAAACAATTCCCAACTAAATTGTAAATACCGGGCAATATTTATCAAATTATATAATAACAAGAATAAATATATTTGCCAGTCACTAAATCAAATAAGATGTGTAATTCATAAGAGTTAAAGTAATATAAAGAGAATAGCATTAACATTTATAAATAATATAAATAAAAATAAAATAATTGCTTATATATAAAAATATATACAACTAAGTCCATGTAAAACCTAATAAAATGTAATAAGTAGGATATTACAAGATAAAAAGAATTGATTAACAATATAAATATAATCAGTTCTAAACTAGATTAATTAAAACACAAGGTATAATAAAATATATACTGTGTAAATCTGAAATTCACATAGAATCCTGTCCAAAAAAGTAATAAAAAGATTGCACTAAAAAGTACAGTTTATAAAAGGTATCTATAACACCAATACAAAAATCCCAAATGCAGTTACCCAGTCATAAAAACACAAAACCAATAAATTAGTAAGAAATAATAACGATAGATGGCAGCACTAGAATAAGATACTTCTAATATTTAATTACTAATAGCGAAGAAAATTTGCAGTTAGATTTAAAAAACGATAGATGGCAGCACTAGATTAAGGAAATTCTAATATTAAATTACTAATAGCTAAAGAATAATTGCAATACAAATATTTACCAAATAATAAAACCGAAAGGAAGACAATAATTAATAATACTTTAAGCAAAAATATAATAAGTAACCTATGCATATAAAAGAAAAGAATAAAATAGGAGAATGAGCCACTATAAACTACAATTAACAATGGATGAAAGTAGAGAAAGTAATACATAATAAAAAATTAAAATGAATTAAAATAAATTCTATTACTAAATTTAGTGCAAATGCAGCATAAATTTGAATAGATAGCAAATAGAATGTTTCTTTAATACGAAGCATACAAAAGGAATTAGGAATAAGGATAGTTCATAAATGAAAAGTTAGATAAACAAAACAGCGTAATATATAAATAATCATCACCAATTTTGCCCCTTCACACAAAACACATTTCTGACTATGACCTTAAGCTACTTTGGAAATGGTGTTCTTCTCAAATTGGGTTTTGAAGTCAATTGTAAAATGATTTTCTGTACTAAATATTGAGGTGGAGTTCATTTCAATTGCATCTTAATCCATTCTGGCTTTCAAACCATTGTTCTGTTGTTTCAGGGCATTCAAGAAGAGGTGAAGCAGCTTCATCATAAAAATGTTAAAAAAGAAATGGATGGAGAGGTATTTATTTTAATTTCTGCATTCATTTTAAGAACTGTATTTCGATAGATGTTTAATTTTTATTGAAATATATTAGCAACATGAGCACAAAGAATGGAATATTTTTGCTTCTTTTCTAAAGTTCGAGTTTTAAAACTAAGTATTTTTGACAAATTATGGGGTAATCATTTTCTTACATTTACGTAAAAATTACAACACTTACATGTGCCTATAGATATTGTTCTGCAGAACTTCCTGGTGCTTGCTAATTTCATCTTTGGCAAAAATTCTTGCAAATACTTTTGTTAAAATGGTGAATATATTGTAATTAGTTTCCTTTTATTTATTAATTATATATTCTTAAAATATGTAAACATCTGGAACTCAAAAATAATTGGAAATTTTTTTTCCAATAACAATCTAAAAATACTTAAATGAAAATTATTTCCTATCAACAAACTAAATTTTCCGTTACTCTCATTATAAAAATCTGTATTTCAAAACCAAATAATCCAAATTAAAAATTATGTCACTACTCTATTGGAGTGTAAAAATTTTAAGTGATCATAAATTTTGAAAACAATCTGCAATAAATCACAATTTCAACTTATCATAAAAACCCTTTCAGAATGCATAATATAGGGCAAGGCTGCAGTCGTATGCAAATGGTAAATCTATTTACAGGCTCAATGGAACTGAAGGTAAATTTAGGTCAAGGCATATCTGGTGCCAAAAAATTCTTCAAATACCAAACCTACCCCTACTTAACACATTTTTCAATACACTGAATTAAAAAAATAAATGAAACAAAAACTTCTATTTACCAAACACACTACCTCCTAAATTTATTACTACCCCAAAAGAGAGAGAAAAATAAGTAAATTATTTTTAGAATAGGTATCAACCTAGGAGGATGGAATATCAGGAGGGGTCTTTTTCCTCTTATTGTATGGGGAAGTCGTGAAGCACTGCTGGAAGGAGAGCATCAACCACTCTGTTGGGATGCTTTCATAGACTTTCTATTGAAAATGAATAATTTTTAAAGCAATATTTTAACGAGAAAAAAAAATGCAGCTGGCTCGAAATTTTGGAAGATTAATGTTTAATGTGCATTTGCAATAATTTAATGGGTTAATACAAAAATAGATTGTGAATAAGTTTTATTCACACATCAAAGCAGTCATAAATTAGGTTACTTTTGAATGTTTAAACTCAGAGTATTGTAAAATAAATATTTTAATATTTAAAACAAAAACAAAAAAGTGTAGATATGTTATTAGAAGTATTTCAGACATGTGATTCTTCTGCGAATTAGCGGAAATCCGCAAATTTTATTTTATTGATTTTCTGAATTCAGCGAATATATTTATTTTTATTTTACAAAATCTTTTAAAGAAATTTTCTGACAAAGGGCAAAGTTCCAAGGGTCAATTGATGATTCACTTTCTTTCAGTAACCACAGTGAAAATCCGCTCCTCAAATTGGTGCTCACTATTTCTTTAATGATGTATTAATAATGAAAATGGCCATCTAAAAGTTGATAAAAAAAAGAAAATGCTGAAACCATTCGTACAGAAACTCCTTTCCTTCCTGTAAACTGCAATAATTCCCGGACCCCTTTGACTGGGATAATGGCTGTTAAACAGTTAATGCAGAATTTCCACTATGTTTATGCACCAGAATATTGCATATTAAAAAAAATCTACAAAAAACACTGATACTTAAGAATTTCTCTTTAAGAGAAGATTTTTTTCCAATTTTATTTTGTTGCGTTATATATCCGATCTCTAATCAAACATCAACTAACCATTAGGCTTGGGCGATGTTGGAATTTCAACATCGTGATATATCGGCAGTCTAACATCGCGATATTGCGATATATCGTGATGTTAATCATGTGATCAACTCACGTGACTAAAAACTAAACGCGCTGCGACGCAAGTGAACAAACGTACTATTTATGCGAGAAATAATTTGGTTTAGTAAAATATTTGCTTATTTTTAGTCGCACTATAAAAATAAAGATATATTGCTCTGATATGGGATATTTATTTAGAAAATGAAAATAGATGCAAACTCTATACAATTTATCTGCATATACAGTAGTACAACCTCAAAAATCTGGACTTTGCCAATTATGGATTATAGAATTTTTTGGATTATAGAGTTTGGATAAAATTCAAACTTAAGCACTATAAAACTAAATACACTATAATACACTCTTCAAACTAAATACACTATAAAATATTGTTTTTAGAAAAATAATGACAAGAGGTTAAGCTAACTCATTAAAAATATAATTTAATACAAAAAAAAAACTATGGAACAGAAGAAATTAAAAAAAAAATATACACATATATAAGAAATAAAAAGAAAAAGTTTACATGTTATCATTTTGTTTAAACATTTGAACTAATGTTTGTTGTTTCATTAATTTTGGTTTGTAGAAAAAGCAAATTTTCTTTTATCTTTTATCCTACAGGTAGATGGGTATTATTTCTTATTTGGTTAAGAAGCTCCTTTGTTCAAGACCATTAATTACATGATCGACTGTTTGTACATGATTATAAATGGGTATTTTCTCTGTCGACCCCACCCCCCTCTCCACACACACACCTCAATTCACTGGTGAAATGTCTCCATAATTTTAGTTTCTCATACTATAGAATAGAGGAAGTATTGTTTTTCTGAATATTTTCTATTTTGAACTTTTGGGGGCAATACATGTTTTAGGACCTGCTGAACACATTTTGACTATTTTAGAGTAATGTCAATATGTTATAAATTGCTAGTGTACACGATAGATGCCATAAATACTAATGGATTTTCACGAAACTTTATATATCCGGCTTTATTATCAAAAAATCAAGAACTAGATAGAATTTTTTGGAATTCGAGTGAAATTTCATATTTCCTATGGCAGCATGAAACAAAAGTTTACATAATAATGCATAAAATGGATCATTTATGACTCCATGATCACGAAACATAACAGCTTCATTATAGTGATGCTACTCAACTGATGAAGATGTCAATAGTGAGAAAAAGAAAATATCAGCAGTTTTAAGACTTTTTTAGTAGTCAGGTTAAGAAATTAAATATATAGGTTCATTGTTCACATAATACAAAAATGCATATACAAAAAATATTTAAGCATATATATATATATATATATAAATATGCATTAATATATATATTTATAAGTTTTTATCCAGTTAAAAACAATAAATAATTATAAAATTAACGTTCAGCGATTTATGCGAAAATTAACTTTTAAGAAGTACATTTATTACTTACATGAAAAAAAAAACTATCTTTTACATTCCACGCAGCGGTAAATCATCATAGTCACGGTGATTTGATTGGCATTACTGTGCACGCGGCCGTAAATATCCGTTATCACGCTAATTTGATTAGCATTACCGCGCACGCTGCAGTATCCCCCGTTGTCATGTTAATTTGATTGACATTAACGCCCATGCCTCCGTAAATCCCCGTTGTTACGTTGATTTGGTTGGCATTACGGTGCACGCGGCCGTAAACTTACATTGGCCTTCACAGAAGACAATTTCTCATAGGAAACTATGCAAATTCCGTAATCGCAGGTTGTTTCCCGTAGAAACTACGAAGAATCCGTAGTAATCGGCACCTCTGGTCGCCAAGTTGAAAATTCCCTGATTTTTCCAGAATTTTGAACGAAAAATCGATTTTCCCTGCAATTTCCCTGACATTATAGTCCACTTTCACATTCCCGATTTCCAGAGTGCGCACGAACCCGGTTTATTAATAACTAAAAAAATCAATATAAAACTTACGAGGGGGGGGGGGGGGGGAATCAGTATAAAGCTTACAGAATAAAAAATCTAGATACGACAAGATATTTCCCACGTAGCCACCGTAATCTTATGTTTACGTCATTACGCATTCAGAAACTATGTTCCATTCCCTGGTCCACCCCCTCACTCCTTTTCCTATAAACAATCATTAAAGTTAACTAATGTCATTACCGCGCAGAGAGATCTGCGGCATCTATTAAAAACATTCTAGTCAATAATTTACATCCTTTCGCAATTAAAATAAAAGTAAAACATGAAAGAGCTTGGAATGCAGACTATTAAAGTTGATTAAAAGTTTCTTGGGTAATCAAGACGAACTTTATTGTTGCAGTTTGTGAATAAATTGTAAAAATAGAACATTAAGTTATTTTTACATTAAAACATAGCGAATGCGATAAAAATCGTTAGATGATTCGCACTTCCTTAATTACATAATTTCAAAAGATAATCCACAGATTATATATATTATCCATATCCCGAGAAAATATCAATGTGAAAATCAACAGGCGACGTATCTTAAAAGATTCAATGATTATTAATTAGTATAAGATTCTTTGGCGCCACGGCATTGAAAAGCAAAGTCAGTGCTGTAATATACCGGGAAATCACGATATATTGGTGGTAACAACGCCGGGAATTTGTGCGTGTGTGCGGTGAAAAACCGCGCAAAAACATCAGAGATCAGAATCGTAAAACTCGGCGATGGCGGTTTTCACCGGGATATCGCGCATGCGCTATGAAAATCCCAAAACCGGAATTATTGTTCTCAAGATCGGCGCTGGCGATGTTTGTTGGTTTGTAATCGAGAAACCGCGCATGCGCTATGAAAATCCCAAAACCGGAATCGTCGGTCCTAAGATCGGCGATAGCGATGTCTGGGATATCGGAATATCACGATTTACAGGCGATGACAACGCCGCGAATTTGCGCATGCGCTGAGAAAATCCCAAAACCGGTATCGTCGATTCCAAAATCGGCGGTTAGCGCTGGTTATGAATATCGGGAAACCGCGGCATCGGGAAATCGTGATATCACGATATAGAGAGCGATATCGCGGTATATCGTCGACTTGTAATTTACGAAACCGGTATGGCGATGTTGACTTCATACCGGTATTTCACGATGTATCGATACATCGCCCAGGCCTACTAACCATAGCAGAAATACACAGCCTCACTTATTAGTTAGTGTTCAAGTAAATTCAATGCCATCTCATTTCTGATACAGACCCCCCACCCCTCTTCACTCGTTCTTTATCGGAATAATAAGAAATAATTGGTAATCCCAAATAACCCATAAGTTTCTGATTTTATCGCGACAATTTGATGAAACAAGAAAAATTAGAAATACTAGGAACAGAAAAAGGAAGATTGGTAAATTGCTAGTAAAATTAAACGTAATAAACACATTTTGTGATAATCTTTACCCGAAAATTTAAATATTACTAAATTTGTCATGTCAGATAGAAAAAACAATATCAAGAAACGATATCAAAATACTACGATTAGAAGGATTAACATTTACATAAAAAGGCAATATCGGAAGGGAAGGAAATAAATCAAAATGGCTGCAAATTACAAATACAAAATTTTTGGGAAAAAAAATTGCAGAATAGCAATTTAGCTAGGTAGAAAAATTACCGAGAAAATGAGCAGCCGATACTGAAAATTTTTAATAAATATTTAATTAATTAAAAATTACTAAATTTATATAGATCCTCAACTATGAATATTTGATATTACTAAATTGGTCATAATTGCTAATTTCAACTTAAAAAAAAAAAACCATCAGAATGCTACGATCAGGGGAAAAAAGAAATTGCCACAAATTTCTGATACAAATAGGCAAGAAAAATATAGAATATCGCCCCCCCCCCCCCCCAAAAAAAAGGAGAAAAACAAAATGAATGGCTAATCCTACCCATAAAAAGAATAATAAATTATGGCATTCATCCACTAAAAAAAATAATTTTTAAAAATTGTTTAAAAATGTTTCATCTGAAAATTTCTGGAATCAGTTTAAAAATCACAAAAAGCATCCAAATTAAATAAATTACGATCATTAAGACATCCTTAAATTCATAATTTGTTTTTAAAGGACCTTAAAACTCTTTTTAAATGCTCCGAAGGCCTCCAAAATCCGGACAGTGAGGAATATTATCAAAATACCTGTCTGTTGGAAACTTGGTTCTGTTTTTGTCGCTATTATCGTTATCGCGGGAACGTGTCTTCATTTTAAGAATGGTTTTCTCGTTCCCGTGAATGACTCGTGACGAGAACAGAACATGCCATTCTTGCAAATCGCCTTCTCGCCGCGCATGCATTCTGATTTGCATATTGTGAGGGCGCTGCCGTCAACTATTGTGTTCCAGAGCGTACCCATCACTGTGTATATATGCTAGGACGCATTCTCAGTTACTTATGGATGTACTTTATGTATGTATGTATTCATGGTTGAATTGGTCTTAACGATGGCTTATGGTTCAATGAAATGGTCTATGATCGAATGATCTGATGCTTAGCAAATACTCGGTTTGAGTATGTTGCGGTATGTTAGCGTTTCCAGCTAAGTTGCTTAAACAAAAGTATGAGTCAAGTTCCGATAGTTTTATTTCGGAAAGTGCGATAAAATGTTTCTAGCATTGGCTCTTTCAATTTTAAAGAGACCAAGTTAATTTTTCGCGGTCTTGAACTCGGTGTAATGCCATGACGTGTGACCTGACGATGGTGGCTTCGTAAACAAGCACGGCATTAATGGTAATGTAGCTTTTTTCTACTTACCAATGTTATAGCAACAGTATAAGTAACTGAGAGTGTTGACGGCCCAGACCATCCGACTCGTCCAAAGACTTAGAGCACTTTTGTGGATGGCCGGGAAAAAGTAACTGAGAGTGTGTCATAGCTGCCAACTCTCCCGGTTTTTTGCTATATCTCCCAGTCTCCCGGGTAAGTCGCTCAATCTCCCGGTTTCCACTCAGCTGCCCTTATTTTCCCCCTTTCTAGGCAGAAATCACTCGAATGCAAATCGTGACTTTCAATTGTTTTCCGTGGTGCAGTTTTCTGCTACCGCGGTGTAGGAATGGATCGCGATTGACGTTTGTATTTTTGTATTTGTATCTACAGGGTATAAAAGTAAAAGAATTGGAAATAGATCACGAATATTGTTGGAAATAATCAATACATCGCGATTCACGTTCCCGTGAACGGGCGTTTATGCAAATTTAATATGAACGACTCTTCCCGTTCACCGGCGTGAACCGTGACGTTTTTCAACATGAGGTTTCATGCAAATCAGTTCTCAATGCGTACGCATCTGATTTGCATATCCGGGGGCGTTTCCGGAACTGTCCATTCTCGGATATATAGGGCAGAGGTTTCTTGAAGCAAATGAGAAGGTCAGACAGATCGATGAGATCAGATCCGACGTCTGAAGAAGTCAGACGAGATAGACACTGATGGTCTGATGCAGGCAGACAGAAATGTTTTTGACTGAAGTACTGCGGAATATCGTTTGACGACGGTGAATAGTCGAAACGGATGCAGATGTGGTCAGTTTGGACCAGCATGTATTGAACGTTAAATTTACTTACAAACGTTCGGAAGCCGCTTTAGATATTTTCCTGATGTTCTATCCTTTGGTTTCCCTTTGCCAAGTGATGGTGGCTGAAATACACGCAAGTGATAGAGGTAGTATAGTAACTCACTACCAAATGCTTCAAGGAATCTCTGTCTAGTCATTTACAACTAAAAATTTTTGTACATAGTATATTTTTGATGTTTTACGGCATGGAAAATTACCAGGTACGTGTAATATGCCGAGTTGTGTTTTTCACCAAATAAAGTGAATGAAGTTTTTCTTTAAAACTGGACTTGTGTACTTTCATGACCCAGCCAACACTTATTGACTCTGACAGTGCGTGCTTTGCTATCTTCAAATTTTAAATTTTCCAATAGAAACGGTTATGGGCCAGTTCAACGCCCAATAGAGTCATAAGTGCAAGTATCTTTAAAGAAATCATTCCAGTGTTCAGATGGGGGCCGCACCTGGCACCATTTTGAAGTTCGTGTGAACAACGAAACGCAACAGTATAAACGTAAACAGTGTACAAAAACTTTTGCTTCTGCTTCTTCAAAACTACGAGTGGCCATGGAGGCAAGTAGAACGGAGTTGCTGACGCGGGACAACTACGTCACCTGGCGTACCGACATCTCATTCGTCCTCAAGGGAGAAGGATGTTTCGAACACGTAGATGGAAGTGCTAAGCCTATCGAGGAAGATGCAAGTCGCCGCGACTGCGATGATTTTTATCGCCGGAAAGACCGAGCGCTCGCCATCATTTATCAAAGTTTATCCTCGGAATACAAGGAGTTGATAAACGTCACCGACGAACCTAGTCAAGTATGGAATACCTTGAAAGAACATTTTCAAGCGCCTTCCCGAGCCAACCTGGTTAGATTACTAGATGAGTTCTTCGACGTTCGGCCGGAGCCAGACGAGCCTGTTGACATTTTTTGCTCAAGACTGCGGAAGGCCGTGACGAGGCTTAAAGACGCGAAACACCCCATTGAAGACCTATATGTAGCATTCCAGTCGATTCGGTACCTTCCGGAAGAATTCCGAGGTATCGTTCAAATTATATATCGATGGAATGACTCGGACTTCAAGCTCAGCAAAATACAAGCAGAGCTAGCAGCGGAGGAGAGCCGGCTGAGGCAGCAAGCAAGTGACTTTTCCAAAACTGTGAGTTCAAATTCTGCATATTTTACTTCTAAGAAATTTGTAAATAGAGTAAAAGTGTCTAAACTTCCAAATGTATCTCATAATGTGTCTAATGTAAATACTTCTAGTCATAATGTAAATATTTCTAAAAGTAAAATTAAGTGTTTTAAGTGTAACAAACTAGGTCATACTAAATCTAATTGCAGTAGAAATAATGGATCTAGTATTGTGGAATTTCTTGGGTCTCCACAGATTGAGGCTAATACTGTAATCGATCCTAGCGATAGACTCAGCTGGGTAGTAGACACTGCTGCTACGCGACATTTCTGTAATAACATTAAGTTATTTTCAAAATTTAATGAGTGCAAAGGCACTTCAATGTCGCTAGCAGTAGGGGATGTCGAAAGTCCAGTTGAGGCTATCGGGACGGTGGAAATGTATGTCCAATTTAAGGATAAGCAAAGTATTATCAAATTGGAAAATGTTATGTATTCTCCTAAACTTAGGAGAAATTTATTAGCTGCATCTGTTCTTGAGGAACAAAATTTTAGTTTTAATGGAGCTAATGGGGTTCTATGGTTTTTTACACCTAAAGGGGAGAAATTCTTTTATGCAAAAAGAAAGAATGGGTTATATTTTTTAAAACCTAAGTATAGTACCCAGGAACAACATAACGTAGAAAACCGTCAATCTAAAGATAGGGATCGAGATGGAGACAAGAAACACAAAAAGGATAAGAAATCCAAGGATAGGGATCGTAGTGCTTCCAGAAAAATAGACAAAGTAAAAATAGCACCTAATCTTAAAGAAACTAAATTTAAATCTGACAAAACAAAAACTAAGCAGAATAAAAATGTGAATAGTTCAATATCTAAGCCTAGCAGTTCAGTAACTGAACTTAATAGTACAAACTGTCTTTGGCATAAACGATATTGCCACATAAACGCTGAATATCTCCTCCAAATCAGCAAAGTTTCTGCCGTAAACGGACTTCCTAGGCTTAAATACAAAAAGTTAAATTGTAAATCGTGTAAATTGGCTAAGTCTAGGAGAGTATCGTATAAACCCACCGGTAGGATAAGGTCCACTAAACCATTGCAATTGTTACACATGGATGTGTGTGGTCCCTTACCCACAGCCTCATATGGTGGGAACAAGTATGTCTTAACTATAACAGATGATTATAGTGGAAAAGTTTTTGTTTACCTCATGAAACAGAAGTCAGAAGTATTTTCACATTTTAAAGAGTTTCAGGCCAGAGAAGAAAGGCAGTTAGGTACTAAAATTCTATGTATCCGGACGGATAATGGAATGGAATTCTGCCATGATAAGTTCAAAAATTACCTGAAGGATATCGGTATTAAGGCTGAGAGGACTAACACATATACCCCACAGCAAAATGGAGTATCAGAGCGATTCAACTTAACCGCATTTGACTGTGTTAGAGCCATGTTGAACGACAGCAAATTGCATGACAGATTCTGGGCGGAAGCAATATTGTGTTTTGCATACACTAAAAATCGAATATGTCACAAATTTAAGACTAAAACACCACATGAACTCTACAGTGGTAGAAAACCTTCAGTCAAACATCTTAGAACCTTTGGTTGTAGAGCATATGTAGGCAAACCCAGTCAGCTCAGAAAGAAGTTAGACATGAAAGCTACAGAAGGGGTGATGGTAGGCTATGCTACTAAAACTAAGGGCTATAGGATATTTTTGTCAGGAGAGAAACGAACAATTGAGACCTGCAATGTGAGGTTTGATGAGGGTGATGTAGTGGAAGGCATCCTGGACCCAATTTGTCCCAGAAATATCTCCTCAGGGATATCAAGAGATAACCTTTCAGAATACTCCGACGGGGAATATCCGAGAGGGCAGTCTGATGGGGGGGCAGGAGAGAGTGAAGACACTGGTGACGATCCGTCTGAATCCAGTGAGGAAACGGACTCTCCTGCTGACTCTAGTATGACTCCTTGCTCGGATATTGCTTGGCAGCGAAAGACGGTTCCAAGACCCGATGGGAGTAGAACCGATGTGTATTATTACGCTCAAGGAGATAATAAAAGGCTGAGGTCGCACAATGATGTTAAGAAATATTGTGATAAAAGGAATATACAATTTGATCAGCAACTGTTTAATTTTCGGGAAAATAAAGGTCTTAAAAGGGTCAGAGGCAGACCAGAAGCAAGCAATATTGAAATAAATATACCAAAAGGGTACAACGCTGCTATTAAATCTTCCCAGTCCGAAAAATGGTGTAAAGCTATGGATGAAGAAATGGCCGTAATGCAAGAGAGGGGTGTCTGGGAACTAGTTCCTGCATCCACCTCACAAAAGCATATAGGCAGTAGATGGGTCTACACCATTAAGAAAGACGAGAATGGGAAAATCAAGAGGTTTAAAGCTCGTTTGGTAGCCCAGGGGTATGGTCAGAAAAAGGGAGAATCATACGATGAAGTTTTTAGCCCTGTTGTTAACTTCAACTTAATTAGAGCATTCTTCTCAATTTTCGTATGCATGCTTGGCTGGATGCATTTCCAATTAGATATCAAATCTGCCTATCTCTATGCTAAATTGAGTCAAAAGGTATTTATGAAACAGCCTCAAGGTTATGTCAATCAGGAACAGCCTGATTATGTTTGTTTGTTGAAGAAAGCCATTTACGGTCTTCATCAAAGTGGAAGAGAATGGTTTAATGAACTTGACACCAAATTAAAAGAATTAAATTTTTTAAAACTTCAATGGTGTAATTGTGCATATATTTACAATAGCAAAGTTCTTATGCTAGTCTATGTGGATGACATAATTCTCTTCTCAAAGTATCAAAGGGACATAGACCACATTGTTTCATTACTTAGCATAGAATTTGATATCAAGGTATTAGGAAAAATTAGAAAACTTTTAGGCGTGGAATTTAAAGAGTGTGACAATAAATTTTTTATACATCAAAGTCAGTATATAGATAAAGTATGTCATATGTTTCAACAGTATAAATATCCAGTTACTTCACTTCCCATTTCTAAAGGGAATATTCTAAGTAAAATAGATTGTCCAAAGACAAGTGAAGAAATAAAGCAAATGCAAAGTTTTCCTTACAGGAGCTTAATTGGGTGTTTGGCTTTTATATCTAGTAGGACTAGACCTGATATTTGTTACGCCATCAATATATTATCTCAATTTCAAGAAAACCCTGGAATTAAGCATTGGGATGCATTGTTAAGACTTTTAGGATATGTTGAAAAGACTAAAAACTATATGTTGAATTTATCTAACATTCAGGAGTTAAAATTGAATTGTTATTCAGATTCTGACTTTGCTGCAAACAGAGATGACCGTGTTTCACTTGGAGGCATGATACTCTTTATTGACAATGTACCTATTTCTTGGCGTACCTTTAAACATAAGTGTGTCAGCTTATCAACCATGGAAGCTGAATACGTATCACTAACTGAAGCCGCTAAGGAAATGGTATGGGTACAAAACATAATTGAAGAATGTCATTTACTTGGGTTAAATTTTAATAAAAGTAACAGTGTTATTTTTAGCGACAACCAAGCAGCCATTAATTTTTCTAACTCTCCAATTGAAAACAATAGAACTAAGCATATTGATGTTAGATATCATTTCCTAAGAAATTTAATAGTCAATGAATCTTTTAATGTTAAATTTGTAAATAGTAAAGATAACTTAGCAGATCACTTTACTAAACCAATGACTAAGGAAATAATACTTAAATTTTGTAATAAAATTTTTAAAAACTAAATCAAAAACTTTTTGAGATTAAATGTTTAGTCTAAAGAAAATTTTAAATACTAAATTGAATTTACAACTTGGGAATTTTTTTTTAAAAAAAAAGATGTCATATATATACATTATTGTTTATCTTAAACCACCTCATTGATATAAGATAGTATATCTTGAGTATAAATTTTTGTGATATTGAATCTTTTTCACTTTACACCTTTGTATATACATCCATTTTCCATGACCCGCATGATGCTCAATAATAGCTTATGTGTATAAAATTTTGTATTTTTCAACTTGGTAAAAAGTATGTGTTGAAAGTTTTGATAAAGGAATTTTATTATCTAATTACTTGCATCATGTATTTTTAAATATTTGGTATATCAATGCAGTCTAATAGTATTAATTATGTATACTTATATTGTGTTAATAGACTAAATTTTTTTAAGCTTTTTGAATTATAGTGTTTATACTCAAATTTAAAGTAAACTTAAATTCTATGCTTATACAAAATCTTAATCTTTTAAAGTTGACTTGTTTAATATAATGTGCTTATACTTAAATTTTGGATACTTATAATTAAATTTAAACTAAAATTTCAATTTTTGAATGCTGATACTTAAGCATTGAAGTTGTGTTGTATATAAATTTCTACTTGATGTGAAATGTTGTTGTTACAATATTGTCGACAATACTTGACTATTTTTCAGATGCTATAAGTACTTATGCATTTTATTTTAAATTTAATAATGATATAATACTTTAAATTTTTTCCTTTATTATATGTTTGATAGGATACTGGGGGCCTTGGTGTTTATTGATATACCTTGGTTTCTCAGAGTAAGTTTTCTTTTGCATATGCATTGAGACTTAAGGATTTGCATGAGGGGGCCGATTGTTGGAAATAATCAATACATCGCGATTCACGTTCCCGTGAACGGGCGTTTATGCAAATTTAATATGAACGACTCTTACCGTTCACCGGCGTGAACCGTGACTTTTTTCAACATGAGGTTTCATGCAAATCAGTTCTCAATGCGTACGCATCTGATTTGCATATCCGGGGGCGTTTCCGGAACTGTCCATTCTCGGATATATAGGGCAGAGGTTTCTTGAAGCAAATGAGAAGGTCAGACAGATCGATGAGATCAGATCCGACGTCTGAAGAAGTCAGACGAGATAGACACTGATGGTCTGATGCAGGCAGACAGAAATGTTTTTGACTGAAGTACTGCGGAATATCGTTTGACGACGGTGAATAGTCGAAACGGATGCAGATGTGGTCAGTTTGGACCAGCATGTATTGAACGTTAAATTTACTTACAAACGTTCGGAAGCCGCTTTAGATATTTTCCTGATGTTCTATCCTTTGGTTTCCCTTTGCCAAGTGATGGTGGCTGAAATACACGCAAGTGATAGAGGTAGTATAGTAACTCACTACCAAATGCTTCAAGAAATCTCTGTCTAGTCATTTACAACTAAAAATTTTTGTACATAGTATATTTTTGATGTTTTACGGCATGGAAAATTACCAGGTACGTGTAATATGCCGAGTTGTGTTTTTCACCAAATAAAGTGAACGAAGTTTTTCTTTAAAACTGGACTTGTGTACTTTCATGACCCAGCCAACACTTATTGACTCTGACAGTGCGTGCTTTGCTATCTTCAAATTTTAAATTTTCCAATAAATATTCCGAAAATATCACGAAATGAGAAACGAAGTCACAAATTTTGAAATCGAAGTTTTCCCATTCTTTCTTCTAAATATCCGTTTCCCAGCTATCGCGTAATCGGCGTTCGCAAACGGTGATTATTCCCACAGCGTCACCAGAGAGATGACCAATGATTATTTAATTAATGTGGGAAAAACGCATTTGCATCGACTAAAATGTTATTAAATTATTTTGTTTTACATGCAAAACTATTGTTTAAACATAATATTAATGAAATGAAAGGCTATTTTGCAGCAGTATCGCGAAAAACGGCATTTGTGCGCGATCCTCCTAATATTTCGTTTAATTGTGAAAATCATTTCCCCTTTTGCAATCTGTCAACATCGTCAAATTTTTTTATAATTATTTCGTATTTCATACAGAAAAGCTATTGTTTAAATGTATTATTAATGAAATGAAAGGCTATTTTGCAGCAGTATCGGGAAAAAACGGCATTTGTGCGCGATCCTCCTAATATTTCGTTTAATTGTGAAAATAATTTCCCCTTTTGCAATCTGTCAACATCGTCAAATTTTTTTTATAATTATTTTGTATTTCATACAGAAAAACTATTGTTTATACGTTTTATTAATGAAATGAAAGGCTATTTTGTAGCAGTATCCCGAAAAACTGCATTTGTGCGCGATCCTCCTTATTTTTCGTTTAATTGTGAAAATAATTTCCACATTTGCAATCTGTCTGCATCGTCTAAAATTGGGCTAATCAAAATCTCCCGGTTTTTTCATATTTTCGTGCAAAAATCTCCATTTTTTTCATATTTGGAGGTTGGCAGCTATGGTGTGTATGCCTAGTCATAAACTGTTTATCACACCTTTTTCATGAGCTTGCTAGCTCATTTTTGTACATACTGTTTGGCTTTGCAACGACATTACAGTGTTTTGTAACCATGTCTTAAGGAATGGATCTCATGATAATAAAAGTGATGTTTGTGTTTGACGAATTTGCCTTTTATTAAAGAACACTTTACAACTGCATCTTACCCTCTGCTAAACTTCTGCTCTGCCAACAGTGACAACAGCTGGTCAAGTTATGAGGAAAGGGGAAACGGCGGCAAAAATTTTCTTTAATACTTCCCTGTCGCCAGCAGGGCAAAATATGTACCCCAATATATGTACTTTCTTGGAAAATTTAAAATTTGAAGATAGCAAAGCACGCACTGTCAGAGTCAATAAGTGTTGGCTGGGTCATGAAAGTACACAAGTCCAGTTTTAAAGAAAAACTTCGTTCACTTTATTTGGTGAAAAACACAACTCGGCATATTACACGTACCTGGTAATTTTCCATGCCGTAAAACATCAAAAATATACTATGTACAAAAAATTTTTTAGTTGTAAATGACTAGACAGAGATTTCTTGAAGCATTTGGTAGTATGTTACTATACTACCTCTATCACTTGCGTGTATTTCAGCCACCATCACTTGGCAAAGGGAAACCAAAGGATAGAACATCAGGAAAATCTTTAAAGCGGCTTCCGAACGTTTGTAAGTAAATTTAACGTTCAATACATGCTGGTCCAAACTGACCACATCTGCATCCGTTTCGACTATTCACCGTCGTCAAACGATATTCCGCAGTGCTTCTGTCAAAAAAACATTTCTGTCTGCCTGCATCAGACCATCAGTGTCTATCTCGTCTGACTTCTTCAGACGTCTGATCTCGATCGACCTCTTTCGACCTTCTCATTTGCTTCAAGAAACCTCTGCCCTATATATCCGAGAATGGACAGTTCCGGAAACGCCCCCGGATATGCAAATCAGATGCGTACGCATTGAGAACTGATTTGCATGAAACCTCATGTTGAAAAACGTCACGGTTCACGCCGGTGAACGGGAAGAGTCGTTCATATTAAATTTGCATAAACGCCCGTTCACAGGAACGTGAATCGCGATGTATTGATTATTTCCAACAATCGGCCCCCTCATGCAAATCCTTAAGTCTCAATGCATATGCAAAAGAAAACTTACTCTGAGAAACCAAGGTATATCAATAAACACCAAGGCCCCCAGTATCCTATCAAACATATAATGAAGGAAAAAATTTAAAGTATTATATCATTATTAAATTTAAAATAAAATGCATAAGTACTTATAGCATCTGAAAAATAGTTAAGTATTGTCGACAATATTGTAACAACAACATTTCACATCAAGTAGAAATTTATATACAACACAACTTCAATGCTTAAGTATCAGCATTCAAAAATTGAAATTTTAGTTTAAATTTAATTATAAGTATCCAAAATTTAAGTATAAGCACATTATCATATTAAACAAGTCAACTTTAAAAGATTAAGATTTTGTATAAGCATAGAATTTAAGTTTACTTTAAATTTGAGTATAAACACTATAATTCAAAAAGCTTAAAAAAAATTTAGTCTATTAACACAATATAAGTATACATAATTAATACTATTAGACTGCATTGATATACCAAATATTTAAAAATACATGATGCAAGTAATTAGATAATAAAATTCCTTTATCAAAACTTTCAACACATACTTTTTACCAAGTTGAAAAATACAAAATTTTATACACATAAGCTATTATTTAGCATCATGCGGGTCATGGAAAATGGATGTATATACAAAGGTGTAAAGTGAAAAAGATTCAATATCACAAAAATTTATACTCAAGATATACTATCTTATATCAATGAGGTTTAAGATAAACAATAATGTATATATATGACATCTTTTAAAAAAAAATTCCCAAGTTGTAAATTCAATTTAGTATTTAAAATTTTCTTTAGACTAAACATTTAATCTCAAAAAGTTTTGATTTAGTTTTTAAAAATTTTATTACAAAATTTAAGTATTATTTCCTTAGTCATTGGTTTAGTAAAGTGATCTGCTAAGTTATCTTTACTATTTACAAATTTAACATTAAAAGATTCATTGACTATTAAATTTCTTAGGAAATGATATCTAACATCAATATGCTTAGTTCTATTGTTTTCAATTGGAGAGTTAGAAAAATTAATGGCTGCTTGGTTGTCGCTAAAAATAACACTGTTACTTTTATTAAAGTTTAACCCAAGTAAATGACATTCTTCAATTATGTTTTGTACCCATACTATTTCCTTAGCGGCTTCAGTTAGTGATACGTATTCAGCTTCCATGGTTGATAAGCTGACACACTTATGTTTAAAGGTACGCCAAGAAATAGGTACATTGTCAATAAAGAGTATCATGCCTCCAAGTGAAACACGGTCATCTCGGTTTGCAGCAAAGTCAGAATCTGAATAACAATTCAATTTTAACTCCTGAATGTTAGATAAATTCAACATATAGTTTTTAGTCTTTTCAACATATCCTAAAAGTCTTAACAATGCATCCCAATGCTTAATTCCAGGGTTTTCTTGAAATTGAGATAATATATTGATGGCGTAACAAATATCAGGTCTAGTCCTACTAGATATAAAAGCCAAACACCCAATTAAGCTCCTGTAAGGAAAACTTTGCATTTGCTTTATTTCTTCACTTGTCTTTGGACAATCTATTTTACTTAGAATATTCCCTTTAGAAATGGGAAGTGAAGTAACTGGATATTTATACTGTTGAAACATTTGACATACTTTATCTATATACTGACTTTGATGTATAAAAAATTTATTGTCACACTCTTTAAATTCCACGCCTAAAAGTTTTCTAATTTTTCCTAATACCTTGATATCAAATTCTATGCTAAGTAATGAAACAATGTGGTCTATGTCCCTTTGATACTTTGAGAAGAGAATTATGTCATCCACATAGACTAGCATAAGAACTTTGCTATTGTAAATATATGCACAATTACACCATTGAAGTTTTAAAAAATTTAATTCTTTTAATTTGGTGTCAAGTTCATTAAACCATTCTCTTCCACTTTGATGAAGACCGTAAATGGCTTTCTTCAACAAACAAACATAATCAGGCTGTTCCTGATTGACATAACCTTGAGGCTGTTTCATATATACCTTTTGACTCAATTTAGCATAGAGATAGGCAGATTTGATATCTAATTGGAAATGCATCCAGCCAAGCATGCATACGAAAATTGAGAAGAATGCTCTAATTAAGTTGAAGTTAACAACAGGGCTAAAAACTTCATCGTATGATTCTCCCTTTTTCTGACCATACCCCTGGGCTACCAAACGAGCTTTAAACCTCTTGATTTTCCCATTCTCGTCTTTCTTAATGGTGTAGACCCATCTACTGCCTATATGCTTTTGTGAGGTGGATGCAGGAACTAGTTCCCAGACACCCCTCTCTTGCATTACGGCCATTTCTTCATCCATAGCATTACACCATTTTTCGGACTGGGAAGATTTAATAGCAGCGTTGTACCCTTTTGGTATATTTATTTCAATATTGCTTGCTTCTGGTCTGCCTCTGACCCTTTTAAGACCTTTATTTTCCCGAAAATTAAACAGTTGCTGATCAAATTGTATATTCCTTTTATCACAATATTTCTTAACATCATTGTGCGACCTCAGCCTTTTATTATCTCCTTGAGCGTAATAATACACATCGGTTCTACTCCCATCGGGTCTTGGAACCGTCTTTCGCTGCCAAGCAATATCCGAGCAAGGAGTCATACTGGAGTCAGCAGGAGAGTCCGTTTCCTCACTGGATTCAGACGGATCGTCACCAGTGTCTTCACTCTCTCCTGCCCCCCCATCAGACTGCTCTCTCGGATATTCCCCGTCGGAGTATTCTGAAAGGTTATCTCTTGATATCCCTGAGGAGATATTTCTGGGACAAATTGGGTCCAGGATGCCTTCCACTACATCACCCTCATCAAACCTCACATTGCAGGTCTCAATTGTTCGTTTCTCCCCTGACAAAAATATCCTATAGCCCTTAGTTTTAGTAGCATAGCCTACCATCACCCCTTCTGTAGCTTTCATGTCTAACTTCTTTCTGAGCTGACTGGGTTTGCCTACATATGCTCTACAACCAAAGGTTCTAAGATGTTTGACTGAAGGTTTTCTACCACTGTAGAGTTCATGTGGTGTTTTAGTCTTAAATTTGTGACATATTCGATTTTTAGTGTATGCAAAACACAATATTGCTTCCGCCCAGAATCTGTCATGTAATTTGCTGTCGTTCAACATGGCTCTAACACAGTCAAATGCGGTTAAGTTGAATCGCTCTGATACTCCATTTTGCTGTGGGGTATATGTGTTAGTCCTCTCAGCCTTAATACCGATATCCTTCAGGTAATTTTTGAACTTATCATGGCAGAATTCCATCCCATTATCCGTCCGGATACATAGAATTTTAGTACCTAACTGCCTTTCTTCTCTGGCCTGAAACTCTTTAAAATGTGAAAATACTTCTGACTTCTGTTTCATGAGGTAAACAAAAACTTTTCTACTATAATCATCTGTTATAGTTAAGACATACTTGTTCCCACCATATGAGGCTGTGGGTAAGGGACCACACACATCCATGTGTAACAATTGCAATGGTTTAGTGGACCTTATCCTACCGGTGGGTTTATATGATACTCTCCTAGACTTAGCCAATTTACACGATTTACAATTTAACTTTTTGTATTTAAGCCTAGGAAGTCCGTTTACGGCAGAAACTTTGCTGGTTTGGAGGAGATATTCAGCGTTTATGTGGCAATATCGTTTATGCCAAAGACAGTTTGTACTATTAAGTTCAGTTACTGAACTGCTAGGCTTAGATATTGAACTATCCACATTTTCATTCTGCTTAGTTTTTGTTTTGTCAGATTTAAATTTAGTTTCTTTAAGATTAGGTGCTATTTTTACTTTGTCTATTTTTCTGGAAGCACTAGGATCCCTATCCTTGGATTTCTTATCCTTTTTGTGTTTCTTGTCTCCATGTTGATCCCTATCTTTAGATTGACGGTTTTCTACGTTATGTTGTTCCTGGGTACTATACTTAGGTTTTAAAAAATACAACCCATCCTTTCTTTTTGCATAAAAGAATTTCTCCCCTTTAGGTGTAAAAAACCATAGAACCCCATTAGCTCCATTAAAACTAAAATTTTGTTCCTCAAGAACAGATGCAGCTAATAAATTTCTCCTAAGTTTAGGAGAATACATAACATTTTCCAATTTGATAATACTTTGCTTATCCTTAAATTGGACATACATTTCCACCGTCCCGATAGCCTCAACTGGACTTTCGACATCCCCTACTGCTAGCGACATTGAAGTGCCTTTGCACTCATTAAATTTTGAAAATAACTTAATGTTATTACAGAAATGTCGCGTAGCAGCAGTGTCTACTACCCAGCTGAGTCTATCGCTAGGATCGATTACAGTATTAGCCTCAATCTGTGGAGACCCAAGAAATTCCACAATACTAGATCCATTATTTCTACTGCAATTAGATTTAGTATGACCTAGTTTGTTACACTTAAAACACTTAATTTTACTTTTAGAAATATTTACATTATGACTAGAAGTATTTACATTAGACACATTATGAGATACATTTGGAAATTTAAGTTTAGACACTTTTACTCTATTTACAAATTTCTTAGAAGTAAAATATGCAGAATTTGAACTCACAGTTTTGGAAAAGTCACTTGCTTGCTGCCTCAGCCGGCTCTCCTCCGCTGCTAGCTCTGCTTGTATTTTGCTGAGCTTGAAGTCCGAGTCATTCCATCGATATATAATTTGAACGATACCTCGGAATTCTTCCGGAAGGTACCGAATCGACTGGAATGCTACATACAGGTCTTCAATGGGGTGTTTCGCGTCTTTAAGCCTCGTCACGGCCTTTCGCAGTCTTGAGCAAAAAATGTCAACAGGCTCATCTGGCTCCGGCCGAACGTCGAAGAACTCATCTAGTAATCTAACCAGGTTGGCTCTGGAAGGCGCTTGAAAATGTTCTTTCAAGGTATTCCATACTTGACTAGGTTCGTCGGTGACGTTTATCAACTCCTTGTATTCCGAGGATAAACTTTGATAAATGATGGCGAGCGCTCGGTCTTTCCTCCGATAAAAATCATCGTAGTCACGACGACTCGCGGTTGCATCTTCTTCGATAGGCTTAGCACTTCCATCTACGTGTCCGAAACATCCTTCTCCCTTGAGGACGAATGAGATGTCGGTACGCCAGGTGACGTAGTTGTCCCGCGTCAGCAACTCCGTTCTACTTGCCTCCATGGCCACTCGTAGTTTTGAAGAAGCAGAAGCAAAAGTCCTTGTACACTGTTTACGTTTACACTGTTGCGTTTCGTTGTTCACACGAACTTCAAAATGGTGCCATGTGCGGCCCCCATCTGAACACTGGAACGATTTCTTTAAAGATACTTGCACTTATGACTCTATTGGGCGTTGAACTGGCCCCGTAACCGTTTCTGTTGGAAAATTTAAAATTTGAAGATAGCAAAGCACGCACTGTCAGAGTCAATAAGTGTTGGCTGGGTCATGAAAGTACACAAGTCCAGTTTTAAAGAAAAACTTCGTTCACTTTATTTGGTGAAAAACACAACTCGGCATATTACACGTACCTGGTAATTTTCCATGCCGTAAAACATCAAAAATATACTATGTACAAAAAATTTTTTAGTTGTAAATGACTAGACAGAGATTTCTTGAAGCATTTGGTAGTATGTTACTATACTACCTCTATCACTTGCGTGTAT
Organism: Amaurobius ferox; assembly: GCA_951213105.1. Taxonomy (NCBI): domain Eukaryota; kingdom Metazoa; phylum Arthropoda; class Arachnida; order Araneae; family Amaurobiidae; genus Amaurobius; species Amaurobius ferox. Next base: position 146,967,312 of record OX578144.1, on the reverse strand, counting down.
TTCAGCCACCATCACTTGGCAAAGGGAAACCAAAGGATAGAACATCAGGAAAATCTTTAAAGCGGCTTCCGAACGTTTGTAAGTAAATTTAACGTTCAATACATGCTGGTCCAAACTGACCACATCTGCATCCGTTTCGACTATTCACCGTCGTCAAACGATATTCCGCAGTGCTTCTGTCAAAAAAACATTTCTGTCTGCCTGCATCAGACCATCAGTGTCTATCTCGTCTGACTTCTTCAGACGTCTGATCTCGATCGACCTCTTTCGACCTTCTCATTTGCTTCAAGAAACCTCTGCCCTATATATCCGAGAATGGACAGTTCCGGAAACGCCCCCGGATATGCAAATCAGATGCGTACGCATTGAGAACTGATTTGCATGAAACCTCATGTTGAAAAACGTCACGGTTCACGCCGGTGAACGGGAAGAGTCGTTCATATTAAATTTGCATAAACGCCCGTTCACAGGAACGTGAATCGCGATGTATTGATTATTTCCAACATACTTCATCAGCAAAAAGAAACTTCATTAGCTTCAAGAGTAAAAAAAAAGCAAAATAGAAATGTATTTTCACCAAGTGTCATGTCAAAACACTGATTGGAAGCAAGTGTTATGTCTGGCAGGAATGGATAGGGTTAAAGGGGTCAAGCATTGTAATAAGATTAAAAAATATAATTTTTTTTTTTAAATAATGTTGTTTTCTATATATTTGCCTTATATTGTTTCAATTTCAAAATGCAACTTTCAATCATGACCTCTTTTCATCCAGCTTAATGCAGGGATCACACTCCTGCGCAATGTGCGCCAATCGGAAAAAACTGATACATTGTGATACAAATGCATAAAATTCCAATTATCTGTGCCAAAGTACGGATCAGCTACTCGTATCAATTGCGCCATTTTCCCTGCGGCACAATCATGACAATATCTATTTAAACCTACATTTTAAACATTTTATCGCCCATTTCCGTGCATCTTTTATTATTAGTCTTTGTATAAATCATGTATGTGTATTGCGGCAACCATGAGATTAACGACAAGAGGAGATCACGTATGATATAAACAGCAAATAATCATCGCTTCAGAAGATCTTGACTTTGTCTGGAGCGGAGAAATGAGATCGGAAAAGTTATCGCCATTTGATGTCCAAGAAATATAATGCTTTGTCAGAGAATCTGAAGAATGTTATGACTAACTAAAAGTAAGTATTTTATTAATTTTATAAATATGTTTTAAATTTATCCATAAGATGAATTACATTTATAATATTTTTGAAGTATATTTAACATGTTTCACAAATAATACCTTCAGATGAATAGAAATATAAAGACGAATTTTGTTAAAATTAATTTCATATGACTGCCAAAGTATAATGTTATTATGATTGAAAATTTCTGGAAAACGGAAACCGATCAGAACACATTCTTAAATGGTCGTGATCGCTTTTTATTCAGTTTCGTTTTTCTCTTTTTGGAAGTATGAAAAATTCACAGAAAAGAGAAAATTAAATTGGAAGAGACTCGTGATAAATGCCTGTATTTGTACGCTGTTGGCGACCCTGGCCAATGGAATGACCGTAGTAGTTCAAAACTACAATAAAAATATTACGGATTGCAATGTTTCCACCCCCCACCCCCCAATTCATTAGCCAAATCAAAAGGAGAAAAGACAGAGTAAAACATCCTCTTCTAAACCTAAAAATAACATAGATGAAAGAGACTGAAAGTTTGTTAAAATAGTGTGGGCATTACCCCCACTCGATAAATGACTACAGTTTTGTTTTCTTTACAAAGTTAAAATTTTGCTGGATTATTCTTTGTTTGGTATCAATTTGTAGTTAAAAGTTCTGAAAAATTGAATTCTTTAAGAATTTTTGCTTTAAAACCAATATTTAGACATGTAGTTGTTCGGACTTGGATTCTTTTGAGTCTCATTTGAATGAACCCTGTTTTCGCTTTCCAAGTGTTTATGTTGTCGAATTAGAAAACAAAGAGGGGTGCGAGAGTTCTGTCTGCCATTGATACTTTTGGCCTTTGAAGCATTAAAGAGATTAAAAGGTCAAGTTAGGGTAATTATTTTTTGCACCGCAAAATAAACTATTTCCAAATATTTTTTATTATTTTCCAAATATTTTAAGCTGGATTTTTGCTGTTTTCATTTTTTTTTCTTTTGGCGCTCTTTCTTGTTTTAATAGAATACATTTTATACACATAATGTATTTTGGTTTTTCTGCGAACAATATCGATCTCTTATAGAAAATATTAGCCGATACAAATTACAATTGCTGCATTTTAATCCCAATTTTTGCACCCAATTCTAAAGATTTTATTGTTTACATTTCATCTTTACATTAAACATAATAAAAGATTTCTGTATAGTCTGAAGTGGAAAATTAAAACTTCGAATTGCGCGGTAAAATTTAGTACACAGTACTTCAGGTCCTCGGACGATACACCTCATCATGAATTTTTTTAGGGAGGATGGGGGTGGGGGGAGGGAGAGAGATAAGTTTAAAAGTTATGACTATTTAAATTTAAAAATACGTCTTCCAAATCAGATTCAGATTTATTTCTAGCTAACGATAGTAATATTGAGGACATTTTTTGAAATGGAGAAACAGGTGTTCAACAAACGAAATAGATTTCATTTATCAGTCTTTTTACTTCGAGAATTTTAAAGATACCATTCTGATTTTTAAGGACATCCTGACAAGGAAAATCTTCAAAACATCGATTTTTCAATTTTACCCCATTTTATAGCTTACTTCATTCTGAACACTGATATATAGTTTTAATTATTTACCATGATTAGAAATAGCAAAACTTGCATTTAAACAGAGCCTACTCTGCTTCCTTTACTGGCCACACCCGCTTTTTAAACGCTATTTTCTCAATTGTAGTTTTTTGAGTTTCTTGTACAATTATTAAAAAAACTATGAGAGATATAGATATGAAATTTTATATGCATTATTAGCTCATAGTATACAATGTTGTGTACCTATAATTATATTTATGTTGTCAAAAAATTATAATTTATGCTGATTTTAACTAAAAAAATTTTGAGAATTTCCATAGTACAATGTAATGTTTTGGATAATTTAGAAATTATCACTCCTGTAATACAAATTGTAGGTATAATAGTGACATTAAATATAAATTAGTATATTCTGAAAGTTTCATGATATTGTGATGGCAAGTTTTTTTTTTTGTAAAATGTACCGATAGGAATTTTTTCATAAAAAAAAATATTTTCCTTTCATAAAACGTATGATAATATAAAAAGTACACATAGTAATAAAATTATATTACCTATTATTTTCTTAAGAAACATATCCTGATCATAATTAGGTAAAAAAAATTAAAATAATTCTTTTTTGTACTTTTCAACATTGATTTCCATGAAAGCATAAAACCACATTTTTCGTCGATTCCCCTTGCCAGGGTGTCCTTAAACTTTGTATTATATATCATTACTAGAATGAATTATCCAGGTTTTAAATTTGTGTCTACTATATATAAATAATTAAATAAAGACCCGCTGCTTAAATAATACATTTAAACACAATTTAAAATGATTTCGATCCAAAAATTGCACGCAATTTTCCCCAAAACAAAAATATAATCACAATTGATTCAACCACTCATAAAACAGGCGATTCTGGCCTACACACCAGCTAAGCGGACTTGTATGTCATTCCATGCCCATTTAACAAAGGCCGTGTATTGGGTCGAAGGTGAGTGAAAGGCGCTTATTAAAGGCATGTTGTGCCTGCCACACAAGTGTACCTAGATTTCACAAGGCAACTGAGCAGCCTATGTTCCCGTTATGCAGGTGTTTATTAACAAATTCTGCTTATTAATTAACCCTTAGTGACCAAAGTATCGAGTGTCCACGCAGCTGTAAGGAATTGTTGAAAAGCAGGAGGGGCATGACTGCACGTTTTGAAACATTGAAATAAATTAATTGAATTAATCCCTGTTTTAAATCCTGGCAATCCTACCTTTTCTAGTTATGTACATAATTTACCATATATTTTATTCATGTTAGTTATAAGATAGTGATTTTCTTATTTCTAGGAAGATGCAGTCATTTTAATACTGATGTGCTAAATGATACTGATGGAAATGGTGATAAAATTAGCACATGTTGCAAAGCTGGTGTTAAAGAAGAAGAAGCAGTTTTTTACATATGCAATATCACTATTAATTGCAGCCTGCATGGAATCGCTTGTCAAGCGACATTCAAAAAATGAAAGCCATATAGATAATTGTGTAAAGAATCGTAGACAAAATTATACACTTGAAAAGCCTTGGCGAGGAGATCCTTGAATTTCTTCCAGTCAGTGTGGAGCTTAGCAGAGTTTCTCAGGCAATACCTGTCCAATTCCAAAGTGTATACAACAGGGAGATGATCGGATGGAAGTTCATTGAAGGCCTCCATGCAATAGGTATAAGGCACATTGCTGGTGACCGTGAAGTCAATCACATTATCCAAATGGGTTGGATCGCCCGGAGCTATGATCTCAAAGTTCTTCTCGTCAGCCCAGCGTTTAAGCCGGAAGCCGAGAGAGTTAGCATGAGGACAGTTCCAGGCTGGATGCTTGGCATTGAAGTCACCAGCGACTACTACATGGGGCTAGATCTTGAAGAGAGATGACAGAGTTGACAGGAGCATGAGGATGGAAGTATCCCGACGTTAATTAAAACTAATATTTAGTTTATGTAAATCATGTTCAAAAACAATTAAATGCTACCATTATAAAACAGATACTGAAAAGAAAAAATGTAAAAAGTGTTATGAAATAAAAAATAAATTATGTAATCATACAGTTGATGAAAGAAGCTTTATAGGTACTTGGACAACGGATGAAGTCAATTTAGCTATAGAAAAAGGATATAGAATTTTAAATATATATGAAGTTTGGCATTTTGAAAAGAAAACAGATAAACTATTTAAAGAGTATGTCAATATGTTTTTAAAAATTAAATTAGAAACGGATGATAAATTACAGAAACCAAAAGATTTTAAAAATAAAAAAGATTATGAAGCATACATTAATAATTATAAAAAGATTATCAAAGAAAAATTAGATATTGATTTAGGTGATATAAAAGAAAATCCTGGAATGAGATTTATATCCAAAATATGTTTAAATTCATTATGGGGTAAGTTCGGACAAAGAAAAAATATGAAACAAACTGAATATGTAATAGAGTTGGTAGATTTTTATAGAATATATATATATATTTTATAATATATATATTGAATGATAAAATTAAAGATTTGAATTATGATATTTTTAAATGATGATTGTGTACAAATGGATTATAAGATGAAAGATGAATATACCAAGAATAACTTTAATACGAATATTTATATAGTAGTATTTACAACTAGTTCATAGTCGTTTATATTGATGATGATACTAATAAAGTAAAACAGGTTGTATGTTGGGAGAATGGACAGACGAATTAGGAGAAGATAAATATATGACATCGTGGATATCTGGAGCTAGTAAAGATTATGGCTATATTCTTAATGATGGATCTGTAAAAGGAAAAGTAAAAGGTTTTAAAATGAATTATGAGAGTGAAACTAAGCTCAGTTTTGGTGAAAGAATGAAAACAATAACAGGTGAAACTGAATATATAGATGTAGAAATAAATCAGTTTCAAATACAAAAAGATAGAAATATTAAAGCGTATAAAACGAATAAAAGATACATGTTTGGATATGATAAAAGAAGAATTTTAGATAATTTTGATACTGTACCATTTGGTTATTAATATTTATAAAAAATGTTTACTAATAAATGGATGAGTGTTTAGGTGATATTCGAGCTTTAAATTTTACAAATTCTGAAGAAATTTACTATTTGACTTATCTTTTTAAAGAATTGTATGATTTGTATATAAAATATGAATTTGATCATACTGAAAAACTATTATCAGAAAGTTTTCAAAGGATGACTGTATTAATTGAAAAGGAAGAAAATGAAGATATTAAATTGAATGGATTAGGAGTATTATATGTTATTTCAAAGAACTTATTCTATTGGTCATCTTAAATAAATGATTAGATTCCCCATAAAAGAGGTTATAAAGAATGGATAAATTTATATTTATAAAAAATGTTTACTAATAAATGGAAGAGTTCAATAGACTCAAAGGTTATCATAAAACGTTTAAATTAAAAGATTTAAATCCTGAGTAATATGATCTGATATCATTGAGTAAAATTATTACTAAATATGGAGATTCATTAATCGTAAAGTTAGATGTGGAAAATGAAGAAAAAGAGTATTACCTTGCGAAAAAACATGGAAAACTTTCTGATGAATCATTATATAAAATCAATAAAGGAAGATATATATTTAAGTATTCGGGTATGATTGATGATAAATACGAATATGAATTAGAGAAAGCTTAATCATCATTTTTTAATATATTAGATCCTCTTTTTTCATGCATTTTTAATTAAAATCTCTATAATTCAGTGGGGGGGTGTCACCCCCCACTATAATGTATAAAATTATCATCTCTTTTTTATTAAACATATGTTTTGTAATTTTAAATTCATAATGATTTCATTCAGGTCCTCTTTTTTCATATTTTTATAATTATTTTTAATTTTATAAAAAATGTTTAGATTTAGTTAAAAATTTTGAGTTTTTTAAAAGATATCTATTAAATAAATGGGGGGGGGGGGGTTCAACCCCACCCTTTAAAAACAGGGTATTTTTAATTTAAATCTATATTTAGAGGGCTCAGGTCCTCATTTTTCGCACATTTATTTTCCTTCATATATTCAAAGATTTTGATAGATTTGGTCTCTATAATATCTCATTAATATCTCTATAATATCTCAAAATGTATGAAATTTTAGAGTTCTAAAACTCTCTTGATTTTTGATTTTTTTAAAAATACACATTTTTGAATGATTTTATGCATTTTTGAATGATTTTATGCATTTTTGATTTAAGAGGTTGTCCTGGTTTTTAATAATTTGGAGGAAAGTAGTAGTATATGGGGTGGACTCTGGAACAAAATGACTATGTCATTTTGTCCCAGAGTCCACCCCATATGCTACTTGTAATGTTTAGTCTTGATGATCCAGTTGCAAAAAAGAAAAAAGCTGTTAAGGATATTGAGACCTCGATGTGTGTCTCTAGTAACAGTATGAGAAACGTTGTGTCAAGACCAAGTACAAGTGCACATTTAATGTGCACCCGTGAAGAAAGAATCTTCATGTTTCTATCGTCAAACGTTAATAAAGTCTGTCTTTTCCTAAATTTTATATTGCCTACATTTGATGATGTAAATATTGTCCTCCAGTCAAAATTCCAAAAATTCACCACCTTAGATCTATCTTAATGGACTTGTACAGTACTTGTAGTGAAATTTGTAAAACCAGAATTTTTAAAGAACTGCCAGTTACTTGAAGTAAAATGCAGTGATAGATGCAATCAAAAGGGTGATTCTGAATTAATGATAGGTAGTGCAACTTCAAAAGTTGTTCAGGCCTTTACCTCTTCAGAAAAATCAAGGTTTTATTCTTCAATACGCTCATACTTCAGTAAACACAAATTCCCTCTTGATAACGAGATTTTGAAACATGCACAGGTTGCAGTTGCTTCGTTTTTTGAGAATCGCTCATTTGCAGATGTTAAGTATTTTATTGACAGATTCCCTATTATGTTGCATATCGAAGATAGTGAGATTGAAGAAGAAGCGATAGACAAGCTGCATGCCCAGGTTTCTGCGTTCAGGTAGATGATATACTGGAACTTATTAAAGAGGAACGAATAGATACTAAATGGTCTTGCATAAAAGCATAAAATTGGCAAATGGTGCCTTAAAATACGATAGGCTTGGCAGAGTTATGTTATCAATTTTAACTCTGCCACATGGAAATGCTGAATGCGAACACATGTTTAGTCAAATAAAAAAAAAAAATATGATACAATTTCGTAGTTCGATGTCTGATGTAAATTTAGAAAATTTGTTAATTGTTAAGACCATGCAAAGAGGAAAATGTTACGAGCAAAAATATGAGGAAAAATTCTTAAAAAAAGCAAAGTCCGCTACCTATGACATGCTTAAAAACTCTAGCAACCAAATTCTTGGCCAATAATGTCATTTTTATGTTACAGTGTTGAAAATTAATTAAATGTCTTTATATCAAGGTACAATAAAGGTTAATTTCATTAATTTCCTCAGTTGCATTGCCTAATGTTTTCGCATATGAAAATTGTACTAATTTTTAGATGTCAATTTTACTAATTTCAACATTTTGAGGCCAATGTTAATTGAATTCTGAGGTGGTGGACTTGACATGGCTTTCTTCAGTCAATTTGTTACAATAGTGATCACACACTCCAAAAGTTGTTGTTTTAATTTTTATGATGTTTTTTATTTTTATTTTTCTCTCTATATGTTTCAATGTTTTATTCTTATTCATTTTAAATTTCATGATATTTGAAACCATTTTTTTATAGGACAAAACAGGTGGAAAAGTTACTGTTATTGTTGGTATGGCAAAAAAGAACGATACAAAACCTAAAGGAGAACTTATGGAACAAGATCAGGATGCATTAGAGGTATAATACCTGATCTATTTGCAGAGTGTGTTATATGCATTGTCTATTTTAAAATTTTTATATTGGATAATTATTCCTTTTTTTCTTTTGTTTGTTATAACATGTGATTTATTTTAGAACTCTAAATTCACAGTAGTAAAGCCTTGATAATTTCAGACCTTGGAATAACGAGAAAAAAAAATAGCAGACAGAAATTGAATATGAAATTCAATGTTAAAAATATGAACATGTTGTAATTTAATATTTAAGAGTTTAAAAGGTAATTTTTTACAAATATATCAGGGTTTGCACACGACCTTGGAAACCTTGAAAATTAGCAGACCATTTTCAAGGTACTTATTTGAAAACAAAACATCCTTGCAAACTCCTTGAATATTTTTCTTCCAGCTGCTATGAAATTGAGCTATATCTACGACCATTTATATTGCCCCCTACATATTTGATTTTCTCTTTTTGTGAATTTTTCATGTCTTCTTCACCCTCAGCCAGCAAAGGAAGCATTGACCACAAGCATTCTGTATAAGCTAAGTGCATGACAGAGAGCAATTTCTGAAAAAAATTTGTTTGTGTTTGGATAATTATTCCTTTTTTTCTTTTGTTTGTTATAACATGTGATTTATTTTAGAACTCTAAATTCACAGTAGTAAAGCCTTGATAATTTCAGACCTTGGAATAACGAGAAAAAAAATAGCAGAGAGAAATTGAATATGAAATTCAACGTTAAAAATATGGACATGTTGTAATTTAATATTTAAGAGTTAGGTAATTTTTTACAAATATATCAGGGTTTGTACATGTCCTTGGAAACCTTGAAAATTAGCAGACCAATTTTAAGGTACTTAAAAGTATTTGAAAACAAAACATCCTTGAAAACTCCTTGAATATTTTTCTTCCAGCAGCTATGAAATTGAGCTATATCTACGACCATTTATATTGCCCCCTACATATTTGATTTTCTCTTTTTGTGAATTTTTCATGTCTTCTTCACCCTCAGCCAGCAAAGGAAGCATTGACCACAAGCATTCTGTATAAGCTAAGTGCATGACAGAGAGCAATTTCTGAAAAAAATTTGTTTGTGTTTGGATAATTATTCCTTTTTTTCTTTTGTTTGTTATAACATGTGATTTATTTTAGAACTCTAAATTCACAGTAGTAAAGCCTTGATAATTTCAGACCTTGGAATAACGAGAAAAAAAATAGCAGAGAGAAATTGGATATGAAATTCAGCGTTAAAAATATGGACATGTTGTAATTTAATATTTAAGAGTTAGGTAATTTTTTACAAATATATCAGGGTTTGTACATGTCCTTGGAACCTTGAAAATTAGCAGACCAATTTCAAGGTACTTAAAAGTATTTGAAAACAAAACATCCTTGAAAACTCCTTGAATATTTTTCTTCCAGCAGCTATGAAATTGAGCTATATCTACGACCATTTATATTGCCCCCTACATATTTGATTTTCTCTTTTTGTGAATTTTTCATGTCTTCTTCACCCTCAGCCAGCAAAGGAAGCATTGACCACAAGCATTCTGTATAAGCTAAGTGCATGACAGAGAGCAATTTCTGAAAAAAAATTGTTTGTGTTTGGATAATTATTCCTTTTTTTCTTTTGTTTGTTATAACATGTGATTTATTTTAGAACTCTAAATTCACAGTAGTAAAGCCTTGATAATTTCAGACCTTGGAATAACGAGAAAAAAAATAGCAGAGAGAAATTGGATATGAAATTCAACGTTAAAAATATGGACATGTTGTAATTTAATATTTAAGAGTTAGGTAATTTTTTACAAATATATCAGGGTTTGTACATGTCCTTGGAAACCTTGAAAATTAGCAGACCAATTTCAAGGTACTTAAAAGTATTTGAAAACAAAACATCCTTGAAAACTCCTTGAATATTTTTCTTCCAGCTGCTATGAAATTGAGCTATATCTACGACCATTTATATTGCCCCCTACATATTTGATTTTCTCTTTTTGTGAATTTTTCATGTCTTCTTCACCCTCAGCCAGCAAAGGAAGCATTGACCACAAGCATTCTGTATAAGCTAAGTGCATGACAGAGAGCAATTTCTGAAAAAAATTTGTTTGTGTTAAAATTTTTCGAGTGATAGAAGCGGCTAAATTTTTTAGCATTTTGCTACAACTTTTTTCCTCATTTTAGCATTTTTTAAGCCAGCTTAAATCCTGAGTATACCAGGGTGTATACATACGGGTGCTTGAAAATTGGGAAAGTACTTGAATTTTAGATTAACATTTTCAAGGTACTTGAAAATTCCCATTTTCTTGGTTAAGTCCTTGAAAGTGCTTGAAAAAAGTAGGGTTGAGAGTGTTCTGCAGATTCACAGCATTGTGTTTCATCTGAGAAGTTCTGCTTTTTCTGTAAATTTCCCTAGCAGTTATGCTGTCGCTGAAATTTTCCTAAACAACATTGTTTTTTCCCAAAAATTTCCTCGACTTCAACATTAAACAATAATTAATGTTAGTTTTTTATGATATTTCATTCTAGAAACGCATACAACTTCATAATATGAAAGAAATTATGTCCTTGAAAAATAATTGCATGGTACTTGAAAAGTACTTGAAATTTTTTTAAAGAAAAGTGTACTCAACCTGATATATGTTTATTCTACTAACGTCAGCTCTTGGGATGACTTCCCGGTCCCAAGGGATGTCAGAACTGGGAATCAGGTTGGAATCCACAGGAGAGTCTATTTCTTCACTGTCTTCGGATAAATCATCGCCAGTGTCTTCACTCCCTCTTGCTTTTTTACCTCATTTCCCTCATCATTCTTCAGCTATTCTATGAATAGCCATCTGGAGTTACCTTAAAGGTAACAGTATTAGGATAACTTTTAATAAAACTTTTAATTTTATTTGGGCCTCTTCTTCAATGCTTTCCTCAAACTCGAGGTTACTAGTTTCAATTACATTCCTTTCCCCTTTAATATCAGTATCTGGTAGCCTCTTGTCCCCATTGCATTACCCACCATTATCCCTTTTTGGGCTCTCCTATCTAGTTTCTTTCTTAGCGGTTTGGGTTTTCCCTCATAAACCTTACTACCGAAAATCTTTAAATGATTTACTGAGTATTTCTACTGCAGAGTTTGAGAGGTGTTTTCATTTTATATTTCTGGCATATCCTATTCTTCACATACAAAAAACACAGGATTACTTCTGCCTATAATTTATCACTAAGCATTTCCTTTACACAATCAAGAGCAGTTAGATTAAACCTTTCCGAGACTTTGTGGTGGTGTATAAACATCAGTTCTCTTAGCTTTAATCCCCTATTTGCTTAAGTAAGTTTTGAATGGATTATGGCAAAACTCCATACCGCAATCTGTTCTGATATTTAGAATTTTCCTGTTTAAAAGTGTTTCTTTCCTAATTTGGAATTCTTTGTAAATCTCAATTGCGTCTGATTTTTGTTTTAAGAAAAACACAAAAACTTTTCTGCTGTAATCGTCAAGAGATTTATTAGGCATTAGGCCACATCTGTCCACATGCAAAGGTTTAGTGGATCTAATCATACCTATTGGTTTATAAGTTTCGTTTTTGCCAGTTTAATCTACTGAACTTGTTTGGGAAGCCAAAATTTGACTCCTTATTGACATTTATTTAAAGACAATTGCAAGAAAAGATTTCAAAAGAAAATAGAATTTCAGCGACTTTCCTCTTTACACATTATATTTATATAATATTAAAGTTACTAAATTTGTTACATGGTAGCTACCAAATAAAACTTTAACATTCAGAGGATTAATCCATTTACATCTGTACACACAACATGTCCATATACTTATTGGAAAATCACAATTGAAAATATAAAAAAATGGCATGTCTTTTAAACAGAATATCTCTCATAGGACCTCAAGGAATTTCCCAATAATTATTGATTTTAGGTAGCCAACACTTGCAATTGGTTGCAAAGGAAATTAAATTTTAGATTCAAAGGATAGATAGTTGGAATTAAGACATGTGTGAATAAAAATACTTGAATTTGAATGATTCTAATGGACATCTGAACCTCGGGACCAGTGTTAGATATAGACACATTTTCAGTTTACAGCTTTAAAACTTTGTCTTTCTGCACCTAAAATATGCAAATTTGCTGCTCCAAAAGGGAGTTTTACACCTGCTTCGAAGCATTTCATACTACTCTGAAAGTTAGCTTAACCACATCTGAAAATTGATATGAAGAGCAAGTAAGCGTATAATGGCTGACTTTCTGATAATCGTCAATTTTGGGTCCCTTGAACTTTAAAAAGCAATTATAAATAAAACATATATTTTTTTCCGTATTTGTTTAGAACATAGTCTATTCTACAAATTTTTCAATAATATTAAATATAGTTTTGATGCCATAAGACAGTAAATTTGTCATTTGTGTCACTGCCCCCCAGTGATGAGTTGAGTTTTCATCTCTTAATTACGAAAGTATAAAACATAAATAATGGAAATAAATGATTGAAGTTTAAGAACTTATGATTTTAACTTGTAAAAAATATCATTTTCTTAAAAATTTTAATAATAATTTTTTGCGAAATTACTTATACATGCTTGTCCCCGAGAATCCGCGATAATACTACGATGTTTGAAAAATATCATCTTTTTCTTCCACTAGATGACGACAGCAGCAACATTAAATTCTAGAATAATATCACTTAGAATTTTGTTTTATATTTGTTTAAGTTTACCACTTTACGATAATTAAGGAAAGTAAAAAACATAATTTTATTATTCGTTTTTGTTGCTCGTTGCAGTTACTACATGGATGTTTGTGGTCCCTTACCTACAGTTTCATTAGGCGGGAATAAATACTTTTTGTCAATAACAGATGACTTTGGCCGAAAGGTGTTTGTATTTTTAATGAAGCAAAAGTCAGAAGTTTTTAAAATTTTCAAAGAGTTTCAAGCTAGAGAAGACAGGCAGTTAGGTAAATAGATCTTAAGCATCCAGACGGATTGTGGAATGGAGTTTTGTCACAATCAGTTCAAAGCCTACTTAAGAAATCTTGGGATTAAAGCAGAACGGACAAACACCTATACACCAAAACAAAATGGGGTCTATGAACGTTTTAATCTAACAGCTCTTGATTGTGTTAAGGCTATGGTTAAATGAAAGCAAAATTGATGACAAACTGTGGACAGAAGACATTTTATGTTTTACCTATACAAATAATAGAATCTGTCATAAATGCAAAAGTAAAACTCCACAAGAACTCTACAGTGTTAGAAAACCTGCTGTTAATCACCTCAAGACATTTGGTAGCAAAGCCTATGTTGGCAAACCAGGTCAACTTAGAAAACAGTTAGACATGAGGGTTCAAGAAGGAGGCATGGTTAGTTATGCCGCAGGCACCAAAGGGTATAGAATTTTCATCCCAAAGGATAAACGGATTATAGAAACCTGTAATGTTAGGTTTGATGAGAATAATACAGTGGAAAGCATCCTGGACCCTACTTATCCCCAAACTATCTCTTTGAGAATACCTAGAGACAGACAGCTGTTCAGTATATTGTGAGGGGAAATGTCCGAGTGGGAGGTCAAAGGATAAAACAGGAGAGAGTGAAGACACTGGTGAGGATCCATCTGACACTGGTGAGGATCCAGTGAGGAAAATGACTCTCCGGTGGACTCCAGTTTGACTCCTTGCTCGGATATTACTTGGGAACGAAAAGTCGCACCAAGACCCGATGGCAGTAGGACAGATGTCTATTATTACGTCAAGGGAGACAAAAAAGACTGAGGTCACACAATGACATAAAAAAGTATTGTGCAAAAGCAAATGTGCAGTATGATCAGCACCTATTCAATTTTAGGGAAAAGAAAACAATGACAGGGACCAGAAATAAATCAGAAGTGAGCAATGTAGAATTTCAGATACATCGAAAAGTTATAATGCTACCATTAAATCTTCCCAATCTAAAAAATGGTGTAAAGCCATTGATGAGGAAATAGCTATAATGCAAGAGAGGGATGTCTGGGAACTAGTTCCTGCATCCACCTCACAAAATCAGATAGGCAATAGATGGATTTATACTATCAAGAAATTTGAGAAAGGGGAAATTAAAAGATTTAAGGCATGCTTAGTAGCTCAAGGGTATACTCAAGAAGGAGATTCATACGATGAAGTATTTAGTCCTGTAGTCAACTTCAGTATAATTAGGGCATTTTACTCAATTTTTGTTTATATGCTCGACCGGATGAATTTTCAACTTGATATCAAGTCAGTATATCTCTACGCTAAGTTGAATCAAAAAATTTTTATGAAACAACCTCAAGGGTATATCAGCCCAGAACATCCAGATTATGTTTATTTATTAAATAGAGCCATATATAGCCTTCATCAAAGTGGAAGGGAATGGTATACAGTAGAGCTTGACATCATATTAAGAAGGTTAAACTTTTCAAAATTTAAATGGTGTAATTGTGCATACTTGTACAATAACAAAGTTCTAATGCTCATTTATGTGGATGATATAAGTCTTTTCAAAATATCAGAAGGATATAGATTATATTGTTTCCCTACTTAGCAATGAGTTTGATATTAAGATATTAGGAAAAATTAAGAAGTTAAGTGTGGAATTTAAGGAATTCGATAACAAGTATTTCATACATCAAGGCCAGGCCAGTATATACAAAAAGTGTGTCAAATGTTTAAAAAGTTTAAATATCCCATCACTTCGCTTCCTATTGCTCAAGGCAATATTCTTAGCAAAATTTACTGTCCGCTAATGAATGAGGAGTTAACTCAAATGTATGACTTTCCCTGCCGGAACTTAATCGGATGTTTGGCTTTTCTATCTAGTAGAACGAGACCAGATCTATTTATATAATAAACATTCTATCTCAGTTCCAAGAAAATTGACGGATTAAGCATTGGAATGCATTATTGAAATTGTTAGGGTATGTTGAAAAAACTGAGAACTAACTATATGTTGAACTTATCCAATATCAGTGAGTTAAACTTAATCGGATGTTTGGCTTTTTTATCTAGTAGAACGAGACCAGATCTATTTTATACAATAAACATTCTATCTCAGTTCCAAGAAAATTGAGGGATTAAGCATTGGAATGCATTATTGAAATTGTTAGGGTATGTTGAAAAAACTGATAATTATATGTTGAACTTAATCCAATATCAGTGAGTTAAACTTAATCGGATGTTTGGCTTTTCTATCTAGTAGAACGAGACCAGATCTATTTTATACAATAAACATTCTATCTCAGTTCCAAGAAAATTGAGGGTTTAAGCATTGGAATGCATTATTGAAATTGTTAGGGTATGTTGAAAAAACTGATAACTATATGTTGAACTTATCCAATATCAGTGAGTTAAACTTAATCGGATGTTTGGCTTTTCTATCTAGTAGAACGAGACCAGATCTATTTTATACAATAAACATTCTATCTCAATTCCAAGAAAATTGAGGGTTTAAGCATTGGAATGCATTATTGAAATTGTTAGGGTATGTTGAAAAAACTGAGAACTATATGTTGAACTTATCCAATATCAGTGAGTTAAACTTAATCGGATGTTTGGCTTTTCTATCTAGTAGAACGAGACCAGATCTATTTTGTACAATAAACATTCTATCTCAGTTCAAAGAAAATTGAGGGATTAAGCATTGGAATGCATTATTGAAATTGTTAGGGTATGTTGAAAAAACTGAGAACTATATGTTGAACTTATCCAATATCAGTGAGTTAAACTTAATCGGATGTTTGGCTTTTCTATCTAGTAGAACAAGACCAGATCTATTTTATACAATAAACATTCTATCTCAGTTCCAAGAAAATTGAGGGATTAAGCATTGGAATGCATTATTGAAATTGTTAGGGTATGTTGAAAAAACTGATAACTATATGTTGAACTTATCCAATATCAGTGAGTTAAACTTAATCGGATGTTTGGCTTTTCTATCTAGTAGAACGAGACCAGATCTATTTTATACAATAAACATTCTATCTCAGTTCTAAGAAAATTGAGGGTTTAAGCATTGGAATGCATTATTGAAATTGTTAGGGTATGTTGAAAAAACTGAGAACTATATGTTGAACTTATCCAATATCAGTGAGTTAAACTTAATCGGATGTTTGGCTTTTCTATCTAGTAGAATGAGACCAGATCTATTTTGTGCAATAAACATTCTATCTCAGTTCCAAGAAAATTGAGGGATTAAGCATTGGAATGCATTATTGAAATTGTTAGGGTATGTTGAAAAAACTGAGAACTATATGTTGAACTTATCCAATATCAGTGAGTTAAACTTAATCGGATGTTTGGCTTTTCTATCTAGTAGAACGAGACCAGATCTATTTTATACAATAAACATTCTATCTCAGTTCCAAGAAAATTGAGGGATTAAGCATTGGAATGCATTATTGAAATTGTTAGGGTATGTTGAAAAAACTGAGAATGATATGTTGAACTTATCCAATTTCAGTGAGTTAAACTTAATCGGATGTTTGGCTTTTGTATCTAGTAGAACGAGACCAGATCTATTTTATACAATAAACATTCTATCTCAGTTCTAAGAAAATTGAGGGTTTAAGCATTGGAATGCATTATTGAAATTGTTAGGGTATGTTGAAAAAACTGAGAACTATATGTTGAACTTATCCAATATCAGTGAGTTAAACTTAATCGGATGTTTGGCTTTTCTATCTAGTAGAACGAGACCAGATCTATTTTGTACAATAAACATTCTATCTCAGTTCCAAGAAAATTGAGGGATTAAGCATTGGAATGCATTATTGAAATTGTTAGGGTATGTTGAAAAAACTGAGAACTATATGTTGAACTTATCCAATATCAGTGAGTTAAACTTAATCGGATGTTTGGCTTTTCTATCTAGTAGAACGAGACCAGATCTATTTTGTACAATAAACATTCTATCTCAGTTCCTAAAAAATTGAGGGATTAAGCATTGGAATGCATTATTGAAATTGTTAAGGTATGTTGAAAAAACTGAGAATTATATGTCGAACTTATCCAATATCAGTGAGTTAAACTTAATCGGATGTTTGGCTTTTCTATCTAGTAGAATGAGACCAGATCTATTTTGTGCAATAAACATTCTATCTCAGTTCCAAGAAAATTGAGGGATTAAGCATTGGAATGCATTATTGAAATTGTTAGGGTATGTTGAAAAAACTGAGAACTATATGTTGAACTTATCCAATATCAGTGAGTTAAACTTAATCGGATGTTTGGCTTTTCTATCTAGTAGAACGAGACCAGATCTATTTTATACAATAAACATTCTATCTCAGTTCCAAGAAAATTGAGGGATTAAGCATTGGAATGCATTATTGAAATTGTTAGGGTATGTTGAAAAAACTGAGAATGATATGTTGAACTTATCCAATTTCAGTGAGTTAAACTTAATCGGATGTTTGGCTTTTGTATCTAGTAGAACGAGACCAGATCTATTTTATACAATAAACATTCTATCTCAGTTCTAAGAAAATTGAGGGTTTAAGCATTGGAATGCATTATTGAAATTGTTAGGGTATGTTGAAAAAACTGAGAACTATATGTTGAACTTATCCAATATCAGTGAGTTAAACTTAATCGGATGTTTGGCTTTTCTATCTAGTAGAACGAGACCAGATCTATTTTGTACAATAAACATTCTATCTCAGTTCCAAGAAAATTGAGGGATTAAGCATTGGAATGCATTATTGAAATTGTTAGGGTATGTTGAAAAAACTGATAACTATATGTTGAACTTATCCAATATCAGTGAGTTAAACTTAATCGGATGTTTGGCTTTTCTATCTAGTAGAACGAGACCAGATCTATTTTGTACAATAAACATTCTATCTCAGTTCCTAAAAAATTGAGGGATTAAGCATTGGAATGCATTATTGAAATTGTTAAGGTATGTTGAAAAAACTGAGAATTATATGTTGAACTTATCCAATATCAGTGAGTTAAACTTAATCGGATGTTTGGCTTTTCTATCTAGTAGAATGAGACCAGATCTATTTTGTGCAATAAACATTCTATCTCAGTTCCAAGAAAATTGAGGGATTAAGCATTGGAATGCATTATTGAAATTGTTAGGGTATGTTGAAAAAACTGAGAATTATATGTCGAACTTATCCAATATCAGTTAGTTAAACTTAATCGGATGTTTGGCTTTTCTATCTAGTAGAATGAGACCAGATCTATTTTGTGCAATAAACATTCTATCTCAGTTCCAAGAAAATTGAGGGATTAAGCATTGGAATGCATTATTGAAATTGTTAGGGTATGTTGAAAAAACTGAGAACTATATGTTGAACTTATCCAATATCAGTGAGTTAAACTTAATCGGATGTTTGGCTTTTCTATCTAGTAGAACGAGACCAGATCTATTTTATACAATAAACATTCTATCTCAGTTCCAAGAAAATTGAGGGATTAAGCATTGGAATGCATTATTGAAATTGTTAGGGTATGTTGAAAAAACTGAGAATGATATGTTGAACTTATCCAATTTCAGTGAGTTAAACTTAATCGGATGTTTGGCTTTTGTATCTAGTAGAACGAGACCAGATCTATTTTATACAATAAACATTCTATCTCAGTTCTAAGAAAATTGAGGGTTTAAGCATTGGAATGCATTATTGAAATTGTTAGGGTATGTTGAAAAAACTGAGAACTATATGTTGAACTTATCCAATATCAGTGAGTTAAACTTAATCGGATGTTTGGCTTTTCTATCTAGTAGAACGAGACCAGATCTATTTTGTACAATAAACATTCTATCTCAGTTCCAAGAAAATTGAGGGATTAAGCATTGGAATGCATTATTGAAATTGTTAGGGTATGTTGAAAAAACTGAGAACTATATGTTGAACTTATCCAATATCAGTGAGTTAAACTTAATCGGATGTTTGGCTTTTCTATCTAGTAGAACGAGACCAGATCTATTTTGTACAATAAACATTCTATCTCAGTTCCTAAAAAATTGAAGGATTAAGCATTGGAATGCATTATTGAAATTGTTAAGGTATGTTGAAAAAACTGAGAATTATATGTTGAACTTATCCAATATCAGTGAGTTAAACTTAATCGGATGTTTGGCTTTTCTATCTAGTAGAATGAGACCAGATCTTTTTTGTGCAATAAACATTCTATCTCAGTTCCAAGAAAATTGAGGGATTAAGCATTGGAATGCATTATTGAAATTGTTAGGGTATGTTGAAAAAACTGATAACTATATGTTGAACTTAATCCAATATCAGTGAGTTAAACTTAATCGGATGTTTGGCTTTTCTATCTAGTAGAACGAGACCAGATCTATTTTATACAATAAACATTCTATCTCAGTTCCAAGAAAATTGAGGGTTTAAGCATTGGAATGCATTATTGAAATTGTTAGGGTATGTTGAAAAAACTGATAACTATATGTTGAACTTATCCAATATCAGTGAGTTAAACTTAATCGGATGTTTGGCTTTTCTATCTAGTAGAACGAGACCAGATCTATTTTGTACAATAAACATTCTATCTCAGTTCCTAAAAAATTGAGGGATTAAGCATTGGAATGCATTATTGAAATTGTTAAGGTATGTTGAAAAAACTGAGAATTATATGTTGAACTTATCCAATATCAGTGAGTTAAACTTAATCGGATGTTTGGCTTTTCTATCTAGTAGAATGAGACCAGATCTATTTTGTGCAATAAACATTCTATCTCAGTTCCAAGAAAATTGAGGGATTAAGCATTGGAATGCATTATTGAAATTGTTAGGGTATGTTGAAAAAACTGAGAATTATATGTCGAACTTATCCAATATCAGTTAGTTAAACTTAATCGGATGTTTGGCTTTTCTATCTAGTAGAATGAGACCAGATCTATTTTGTGCAATAAACATTCTATCTCAGTTCCAAGAAAATTGAGGGATTAAGCATTGGAATGCATTATTGAAATTGTTAGGGTATGTTGAAAAAACTGAGAACTATATGTTGAACTTATCCAATATCAGTGAGTTAAACTTAATCGGATGTTTGGCTTTTCTATCTAGTAGAACGAGACCAGATCTATTTTATACAATAAACATTCTATCTCAGTTCCAAGAAAATTGAGGGATTAAGCATTGGAATGCATTATTGAAATTGTTAGGGTATGTTGAAAAAACTGAGAATGATATGTTGAACTTATCCAATTTCAGTGAGTTAAACTTAATCGGATGTTTGGCTTTTGTATCTAGTAGAACGAGACCAGATCTATTTTATACAATAAACATTCTATCTCAGTTCTAAGAAAATTGAGGGTTTAAGCATTGGAATGCATTATTGAAATTGTTAGGGTATGTTGAAAAAACTGAGAACTATATGTTGAACTTATCCAATATCAGTGAGTTAAACTTAATCGGATGTTTGGCTTTTCTATCTAGTAGAACGAGACCAGATCTATTTTGTACAATAAACATTCTATCTCAGTTCCAAGAAAATTGAGGGATTAAGCATTGGAATGCATTATTGAAATTGTTAGGGTATGTTGAAAAAACTGAGAACTATATGTTGAACTTATCCAATATCAGTGAGTTAAACTTAATCGGATGTTTGGCTTTTCTATCTAGTAGAACGAGACCAGATCTATTTTGTACAATAAACATTCTATCTCAGTTCCTAAAAAATTGAGGGATTAAGCATTGGAATGCATTATTGAAATTGTTAAGGTATGTTGAAAAAACTGAGAATTATATGTTGAACTTATCCAATATCAGTGAGTTAAACTTAATCGGATGTTTGGCTTTTCTATCTAGTAGAATGAGACCAGATCTATTTTGTGCAATAAACATTCTATCTCAGTTCCAAGAAAATTGAGGGATTAAGCATTGGAATGCATTATTGAAATTGTTAGGGTATGTTGAAAAAACTGATAACTATATGTTGAACTTAATCCAATATCAGTGAGTTAAACTTAATCGGATGTTTGGCTTTTCTATCTAGTAGAACGAGACCAGATCTATTTTATACAATAAACATTCTATCTCAGTTCCAAGAAAATTGAGGGTTTAAGCATTGGAATGCATTATTGAAATTGTTAGGGTATGTTGAAAAAACTGAGAACTATATGTTGAACTTATCCAATATCAGTGAGTTAAACTTAATCGGATGTTTGGCTTTTCTATCTAGTAGAACGAGACCAGATCTATTTTGTACAATAAACATTCTATCTCAGTTCCAAGAAAATTGAGGGATTAAGCATTGGAATGCATTATTGAAATTGTTAGGGTATGTTGAAAAAACTGAGAACTATATGTTGAACTTATCCAATATCAGTGAGTTAAACTTAATCGGATGTTTGGCTTTTCTATCTAGTAGAACGAGACCAGATCTATTTTGTACAATAAACATTCTATCTCAGTTCCTAAAAAATTGAGGGATTAAGCATTGGAATGCATTATTGAAATTGTTAAGGTATGTTGAAAAAACTGAGAATTATATGTTGAACTTATCCAATATCAGTGAGTTAAACTTAATCGGATGTTTGGCTTTTCTATCTAGTAGAATGAGACCAGATCTATTTTGTGCAATAAACATTCTATCTCAGTTCCAAGAAAATTGAGGGATTAAGCATTGGAATGCATTATTGAAATTGTTAGGGTATGTTGAAAAAACTGATAACTATATGTTGAACTTAATCCAATATCAGTGAGTTAAACTTAATCGGATGTTTGGCTTTTCTATCTAGTAGAACGAGACCAGATCTATTTTATACAATAAACATTCTATCTCAGTTCCAAGAAAATTGAGGGTTTAAGCATTGGAATGCATTATTGAAATTTTTAGGGTATGTTGAAAAAACTGAGAACTATATGTTGAACTTATCCAATATCAGTGAGTTAAACTTAATCGGATGTTTGGCTTTTCTATCTAGTAGAACGAGACCAGATCTATTTTGTACAATAAACATTCTATCTCAGTTCCAAGAAAATTGAGGGATTAAGCATTGGAATGCATTATTGAAATTGTTAGGGTATGTTGAAAAAACTGAGAACTATATGTTGAACTTATCCAATATCAGTGAGTTAAACTTAATCGGATGTTTGGCTTTTCTATCTAGTAGAACGAGACCAGATCTATTTTGTACAATAAACATTCTATCTCAGTTCCTAAAAAATTGAGGGATTAAGCATTGGAATGCATTATTGAAATTGTTAAGGTATGTTGAAAAAACTGAGAATTATATGTTGAACTTATCCAATATCAGTGAGTTAAACTTAATCGGATGTTTGGCTTTTCTATCTAGTAGAATGAGACCAGATCTATTTTGTGCAATAAACATTCTATCTCAGTTCCAAGAAAATTGAGGGATTAAGCATTGGAATGCATTATTGAAATTGTTAGGGTATGTTGAAAAAACTGATAACTATATGTTGAACTTAATCCAATATCAGTGAGTTAAACTTAATCGGATGTTTGGCTTTTCTATCTAGTAGAACGAGACCAGATCTATTTTATACAATAAACATTCTATCTCAGTTCCAAGAAAATTGAGGGTTTAAGCATTGGAATGCATTATTGAAATTGTTAGGGTATGTTGAAAAAACTGAGAACTATATGTTGAACTTATCCAATATCAGTGAGTTAAACTTAATCGGATGTTTGGCTTTTCTATCTAGTAGAACGAGACCAGATCTATTTTGTACAATAAACATTCTATCTCAGTTCCAAGAAAATTGAGGGATTAAGCATTGGAATGCATTATTGAAATTGTTAGGGTATGTTGAAAAAACTGAGAACTATATGTTGAACTTATCCAATATCAGTGAGTTAAACGTAATCGGATGTTTGGCTTTTCTATCTAGTAGAACGAGACCAGATCTATTTTATACAATAAACATTCTATCTCAGTTCCAAGAAAATTGAGGGATTAAGCATTGGAATGCATTATTGAAATTGTTAGGGTATGTTGAAAAAACTGAGAATTATATGTTGAACTTATCCAATTTCAGTGAGTTAAACTTAATCGGATGTTTGGCTTTTGTATCTAGTAGAACGAGACCAGATCTATTTTATACAATAAACATTCTATCTCAGTTCTAAGAAAATTGAGGGTTTAAGCATTGGAATGCATTATTGAAATTGTTAGGGTATGTTGAAAAAACTGAGAACTATATGTTGAACTTATCCAATATCAGTGAGTTAAACTTAATCGGATGTTTGGCTTTTCTATCTAGTAGAACGAGACCAGATCTATTTTGTACAATAAACATTCTATCTCAGTTCCAAGAAAATTGAGGGATTAAGCATTGGAATGCATTATTGAAATTGTTAGGGTATGTTGAAAAAACTGAGAACTATATGTTGAACTTATCCAATATCAGTGAGTTAAACTTAATCGGATGTTTGGCTTTTCTATCTAGTAGAATGAGACCAGATCTATTTTGTGCAATAAACATTCTATCTCAGTTCCAAGAAAATTGAGGGATTAAGCATTGGAATGCATTATTGAAATTGTTAGGGTATGTTGAAAAAACTGAGAACTATATGTTGAACTTATCCAATATCAGTGAGTTAAACTTAATCGGATGTTTGGCTTTTCTATCTAGTAGAACGAGACCAGATCTATTTTGTACAATAAACATTCTATCTCAGTTCCAAGAAAATTGAGGGATTAAGCATTGGAATGCATTATTGAAATTGTTAAGGTATGTTGAAAAAACTGAGAATTATATGTTGAACTTATCCAATATCAGTGAGTTAAACTTAATCGGATGTTTGGCTTTTCTATCTAGTAGAACGAGACCAGATCTATTTTATACAATAAACATTCTATCTCAGTTCTAAGAAAATTGAGGGATTAAGCATTGGAATGCATTATTGAAATTGTTAGGGTATGTTGAAAAAACTGAGAACTATATGTTGAACTTATCCAATATCAGTGAGTTAAACTTAATCGGATGTTTGGCTTTTCTATCTAGTAGAACAAGACCAGATCTATTTTATACAATAAACATTCTATCTCAGTTCTAAGAAAATTGAGGGATTAAGCATTGGAATGCATTATTGAAATTGTTAGGGTATGTTGAAAAAACTGATAACTATATGTTGAACTTATCCAATATCAGTGAGTTAAACTTAATCGGATGTTTGGCTTTTCTATCTAGTAGAACGAGACCAGATCTATTTTATACAATAAACATTCTATCTCAATTCCAAGAAAATTGAGGGTTTAAGCATTGGAATGCATTATTAAAATTGTTAGGGTATGTTGAAAAAACTGAGAACTATATGTTGAACTTATCCAATATCAGTGAGTTAAACTTAATCGGATGTTTGGCTTTTCTATCTAGTAAAACGAGACCAGATCTATTTTGTACAATAAACATTCTATCTCAGTTCCAAGAAAATTGAGGGATTAAGCATTGGAATGCATTATTGAAATTGTTAGGGTATGTTGAAAAAACTGAGAACTATATGTTGAACTTATCCAATATCAGTGAGTTAAACTTAATCGGATGTTTGGCTTTTCTATCTAGTAGAACGAGACCAGATCTATTTTGTACAATAAACATTCTATCTCAGTTCCAAGAAAATTGAGGGATTAAGCATTGGAATGCATTATTGAAATTGTTAGGGTATGTTGAAAAAACTGAGAACTATATGTTGAACTTATCCAATATCAGTGAGTTAAACTTAATCGGATGTTTGGCTTTTCTATCTAGTAGAACGAGACCAGATCTATTTTGTACAATAAACATTCTATCTCAGTTCCAAGAAAATTGAGGGATTAAGCATTGGAATGCATTATTGAAATTGTTAGGGTATGTTGAAAAAACTGAGAACTATATGTTGAACTTATCCAATATCAGTGAGTTAAACTTAATCGGATGTTTGGCTTTTCTATCTAGTAGAACGAGACCAGATCTATTTTGTACAATAAACATTCTATCTCAGTTCCAAGAAAATTGAGGGATTAAGCATTGGAATGCATTATTGAAATTGTTAAGGTATGTTGAAAAAACTGAGAATTATATGTTGAACTTATCCAATATCAGTGAGTTAAACTTAATCGGATGTTTGGCTTTTCTATCTAGTAGAATGAGACCAGATCTATTTTGTGCAATAAACATTCTATCTCAGTTCCAAGAAAATTGAGGGATTAAGCATTGGAATGCATTATTGAAATTGTTAGGGTATGTTGAAAAAACTGAGAACTATATGTTGAACTTATCCAATATCAGTGAGTTAAACTTAATCGGATGTTTGGCTTTTCTATCTAGTAGAACGAGACCAGATCTATTTTGTACAATAAACATTCTATCTCAGTTCCAAGAAAATTGAGGGATTAAGCATTGGAATGCATTATTGAAATTGTTAAGGTATGTTGAAAAAACTGAGAATTATATGTTGAACTTATCCAATATCAGTGAGTTAAACTTAATCGGATGTTTGGCTTTTCTATCTAGTAGAATGAGACCAGATCTATTTTGTGCAATAAACATTCTATCTCAGTTCCAAGAAAATTGAGGGATTAAGCATTGGAATGCATTATTGAAATTGTTAGGGTATGTTGAAAAAACTGATAACTATATGTTGAACTTAATCCAATATCAGTGAGTTAAACTTAATCGGATGTTTGGCTTTTCTATCTAGTAGAACGAGACCAGATCTATTTTATACAATAAACATTCTATCTCAGTTCCAAGAAAATTGAGGGTTTAAGCATTGGAATGCATTATTGAAATTGTTAGGGTATGTTGAAAAAACTGAGAACTATATGTTGAACTTATCCAATATCAGTGAGTTAAACTTAATCGGATGTTTGGCTTTTCTATCTAGTAGAACGAGACCAGATCTATTTTGTACAATAAACATTCTATCTCAGTTCCAAGAAAATTGAGGGATTAAGCATTGGAATGCATTATTGAAATTGTTAGGGTATGTTGAAAAAACTGAGAACTATATGTTGAACTTATCCAATATCAGTGAGTTAAACTTAATCGGATGTTTGGCTTTTCTATCTAGTAGAACGAGACCAGATCTATTTTATACAATAAACATTCTATCTCAGTTCCAAGAAAATTGAGGGATTAAGCATTGGAATGCATTATTGAAATTGTTAGGGTATGTTGAAAAAACTGAGAATTATATGTTGAACTTATCCAATTTCAGTGAGTTAAACTTAATCGGATGTTTGGCTTTTGTATCTAGTAGAACGAGACCAGATCTATTTTATACAATAAACATTCTATCTCAGTTCTAAGAAAATTGAGGGATTAAGCATTGGAATGCATTATTGAAATTGTTAGGGTATGTTGAAAAAACTGATAACTATATGTTGAACTTATCCAATATCAGTGAGTTAAACTTAATCGGATGTTTGGCTTTTCTATCTAGTAGAACGAGACCAGATCTATTTTATACAATAAACATTCTATCTCAATTCCAAGAAAATTGAGGGTTTAAGCATTGGAATGCATTATTGAAATTGTTAGGGTATGTTGAAAAAACTGAGAACTATATGTTGAACTTATCCAATATCAGTGAGTTAAACTTAATCGGATGTTTGGCTTTTCTATCTAGTAGAACGAGACCAGATCTATTTTGTACAATAAACATTCTATCTCAGTTCCAAGAAAATTGAGGGATTAAGCATTGGAATGCATTATTGAAATTGTTAGGGTATGTTGAAAAAACTGAGAACTATATGTTGAACTTATCCAATATCAGTGAGTTAAACGTAATCGGATGTTTGGCTTTTCTATCTAGTAGAACGAGACCAGATCTATTTTATACAATAAACATTCTATCTCAGTTCCAAGAAAATTGAGGGATTAAGCATTGGAATGCATTATTGAAATTGTTAGGGTATGTTGAAAAAACTGAGAATTATATGTTGAACTTATCCAATTTCAGTGAGTTAAACTTAATCGGATGTTTGGCTTTTGTATCTAGTAGAACGAGACCAGATCTATTTTATACAATAAACATTCTATCTCAGTTCTAAGAAAATTGAGGGTTTAAGCATTGGAATGCATTATTGAAATTGTTAGGGTATGTTGAAAAAACTGAGAACTATATGTTGAACTTATCCAATATCAGTGAGTTAAACTTAATCGGATGTTTGGCTTTTCTATCTAGTAGAACGTGACCAGATCTATTTTGTACAATAAACATTCTATCTCAGTTCCAAGAAAATTGAGGGATTAAGCATTGGAATGCATTATTGAAATTGTTAGGGTATGTTGAAAAAACTGAGAACTATATGTTGAACTTATCCAATATCAGTGAGTTAAACTTAATCGGATGTTTGGCTTTTCTATCTAGTAGAACGAGACCAGATCTATTTTGTACAATAAACATTCTATCTCAGTTCCAAGAAAATTGAGGGATTAAGCATTGGAATGCATTATTGAAATTGTTAAGGTATGTTGAAAAAACTGAGAATTATATGTTGAACTTATCCAATATCAGTGAGTTAAACTTAATCGGATGTTTGGCTTTTATATCTAGTAGAATGAGACCAGATCTATTTTGTGCAATAAACATTCTATCTCAGTTCCAAGAAAATTGAGGGATTAAGCATTGGAATGCATTATTGAAATTGTTAGGGTATGTTGAAAAAACTGAGAACTATATGTTGAACTTATCCAATATCAGTGAGTTAAACTTAATCGGATGTTTGGCTTTTCTATCTAGTAGAACGAGACCAGATCTATTTTGTACAATAAACATTCTATCTCAGTTCCAAGAAAATTGAGGGATTAAGCATTGGAATGCATTATTGAAATTGTTAAGGTATGTTGAAAAAACTGAGAATTATATGTTGAACTTATCCAATATCAGTGAGTTAAACTTAATCGGATGTTTGGCTTTTCTATCTAGTAGAATGAGACCAGATCTATTTTGTGCAATAAACATTCTATCTCAGTTCCAAGAAAATTGAGGGATTAAGCATTGGAATGCATTATTGAAATTGTTAGGGTATGTTGAAAAAACTGATAACTATATGTTGAACTTAATCCAATATCAGTGAGTTAAACTTAATCGGATGTTTGGCTTTTCTATCTAGTAGAACGAGACCAGATCTATTTTATACAATAAACATTCTATCTCAGTTCCAAGAAAATTGAGGGTTTAAGCATTGGAATGCATTATTGAAATTGTTAGGGTATGTTGAAAAAACTGAGAACTATATGTTGAACTTATCCAATATCAGTGAGTTAAACTTAATCGGATGTTTGGCTTTTCTATCTAGTAGAACGAGACCAGATCTATTTTGTACAATAAACATTCTATCTCAGTTCCAAGAAAATTGAGGGATTAAGCATTGGAATGCATTATTGAAATTGTTAGGGTATGTTGAAAAAACTGAGAACTATATGTTGAACTTATCCAATATCAGTGAGTTAAACTTAATCGGATGTTTGGCTTTTCTATCTAGTAGAACGAGACCAGATCTATTTTATACAATAAACATTCTATCTCAGTTCCAAGAAAATTGAGGGATTAAGCATTGGAATGCATTATTGAAATTGTTAGGGTATGTTGAAAAAACTGAGAATTATATGTTGAACTTATCCAATTTCAGTGAGTTAAACTTAATCGGATGTTTGACTTTTGTATCTAGTAGAACGAGACCAGATCTATTTTATACAATAAACATTCTATCTCAGTTCTAAGAAAATTGAGGGATTAAGCATTGGAATGCATTATTGAAATTGTTAGGGTATGTTGAAAAAACTGATAACTATATGTTGAACTTATCCAATATCAGTGAGTTAAACTTAATCGGATGTTTGGCTTTTCTATCTAGTAGAACGAGACCAGATCTATTTTATACAATAAACATTCTATCTCAATTCCAAGAAAATTGAGGGTTTAAGCATTGGAATGCATTATTGAAATTGTTAGGGTATGTTGAAAAAACTGAGAACTATATGTTGAACTTATCCAATATCAGTGAGTTAAACTTAATCGGATGTTTGGCTTTTCTATCTAGTAGAACGAGACCAGATCTATTTTGTACAATAAACATTCTATCTCAGTTCCAAGAAAATTGAGGGATTAAGCATTGGAATGCATTATTGAAATTGTTAGGGTATGTTGAAAAAACTGAGAACTATATGTTGAACTTATCCAATATCAGTGAGTTAAACTTAATCGGATGTTTGGCTTTTCTATCTAGTAGAACAAGACCAGATCTATTTTATACAATAAACATTCTATCTCAGTTCCAAGAAAATTGAGGGATTAAGCATTGGAATGCATTATTGAAATTGTTAGGGTAAGTTGAAAAAACTGATAACTATATGTTGAACTTATCCAATATCAGTGAGTTAAACTTAATCGGATGTTTGGCTTTTCTATCTAGTAGAACAAGACCAGATCTATTTTATACAATAAACATTCTATCTCAATTCCAAGAAAATTGAGGGTTTAAGCATTGGAATGCATTATTGAAATTGTTAGGGTATGTTGAAAAAACTGAGAACTATATGTTGAACTTATCCAATATCAGTGAGTTAAACTTAATCGGATGTTTGGCTTTTCTATCTAGTAGAACGAGACCAGATCTATTTTATACAATAAACATTCTATCTCAGTTCCAAGAAAATTGAGGGATTAAGCATTGGAATGCATTATTGAAATTGTTAAGGTATGTTGAAGAAACTGAGAATTATATGTTGAACTTAACCAATATCAGTGAGTTAAACTTAATTGGATGTTTGGCTTTTCTATCTAGTAGAACAAGACCAGATCTATTTTATACAATAAACATTCTATCTCAGTTCCAAGAAAATTGAGGGATTAAGCATTGGAATGCATTATTGAAATTGTTAGGGTATGTTGAAAAAACTGAGAATTATATGTTGAACTTATCCAATTTCAGTGAGTTAAACTTAATCGGATGTTTGGCTTTTGTATCTAGTAGAACGAGACCAGATCTATTTTATACAATAAACATTCTATCTCAGTTCTAAGAAAATTGAGGGATTAAGCATTGGAATGCATTATTGAAATTGTTAGGGTATGTTGAAAAAACTGATAACTATATGTTGAACTTATCCAATATCAGTGAGTTAAACTTAATCGGATGTTTGGCTTTTCTATCTAGTAGAACGAGACCAGATCTATTTTATACAATAAACATTCTATCTCAATTCCAAGAAAATTGAGGGTTTAAGCATTGGAATGCATTATTGAAATTGTTAGGGTATGTTGAAAAAACTGAGAACTATATGTTGAACTTATCCAATATCAGTGAGTTAAACTTAATCGGATGTTTGGCTTTTCTATCTAGTAGAACGAGACCAGATCTATTTTGTACAATAAACATTCTATCTCAGTTCCAAGAAAATTGAGGGATTAAGCATTGGAATGCATTATTGAAATTGTTAGGGTATGTTGAAAAAACTGAGAACTATATGTTGAACTTATCCAATATCAGTGAGTTAAACTTAATCGGATGTTTGGCTTTTCTATCTAGTAGAACAAGACCAGATCTATTTTATACAATAAACATTCTATCTCAGTTCCAAGAAAATTGAGGGATTAAGCATTGGAATGCATTATTGAAATTGTTAGGGTAAGTTGAAAAAACTGATAACTATATGTTGAACTTATCCAATATCAGTGAGTTAAACTTAATCGGATGTTTGGCTTTTCTATCTAGTAGAACGAGACCAGATCTATTTTATACAATAAACATTCTATCTCAATTCCAAGAAAATTGAGGGTTTAAGCATTGGAATGCATTATTGAAATTGTTAGGGTATGTTGAAAAAACTGAGAACTATATGTTGAACTTATCCAATATCAGTGAGTTAAACTTAATCGGATGTTTGGCTTTTCTATCTAGTAGAACGAGACCAGATCTATTTTATACAATAAACATTCTATCTCAGTTCCAAGAAAATTGAGGGATTAAGCATTGGAATGCATTATTGAAATTGTTAAGGTATGTTGAAGAAACTGAGAATTATATGTTGAACTTATCCAATATCAGTGAGTTAAACTTAATCGGATGTTTGGCTTTTCTATCTAGTAGAACAAGACCAGATCTATTTTATACAATAAACATTCTATCCCAGTTCCAAGAAAATTGAGGGATTAAGCATTGGAATGCATTATTGAAATTGTTAGGGTATGTTGAAAAAACTGAGAACTATATGTTGAAATTATCCAATATCAGTGAGTTAAACTTAATCGGATGTTTGGCTTTTCTATCTAGTAGAATGAGACCAGATTTATTTTATACAATAAACATTCTATCTCAGTTCCAAGAAAATTGAGGGATTAAGCATTGGAATGCATTATTGAAATTGTTAGGGTATGTTGAAAAAACTGAGAACTATATGTTGAACTTATCCAATATCAGTGAGTTAAACTTAATCGGATGTTTGGCTTTTCTATCTAGTAGAACGAGACCAGATCTATTTTATACAATAAACATTCTATCTCAGTTCCAAGAAAATTGAGGGATTAAGCATTGGAATGCATTATTGAAATTGTTAGGGTCCGACAACGGTCATTTTCTAGGATTAATAGAAATGATCAGTGAATTTGATCCTACAATAAAAGAACATCTTCGATGAATTCGAGATCATAAAACGCAAGTTCATTATCTTGGCCATCGAGTTCAGAATGAGTTGATTGAGCAGATTGGGAGTGAGGTCCAGAAAATCATCCTTAAGATGATTATGGATGCCAAATACTATTCTATGTTTGATTGCACCTCTGACACCAGTCACCAGGAGCAAATGTCTCTGGTGATTTGTTTTGTATCAATGGATTCTGAGGTGCAAATAAATAGAAGAAAGGTTTCTACAGTTCATTCCAGTAACAGATTCAACTGGCCAAGGGTTATCTAACGTTCTTATATCAACTTTATATAATTTAGAACTCTCTCTTGGAAACTGTAGAGGCCAAGGATATGACAATGGGGCCAATATGAGGGGGAAGGAACAAGGTGTTCAGAAAAGGATACTTGAGATCAATTGACGAGTTTTTTTTTACCCTGTGTAGCTGCCACAACCTTAATCTTGTTCTCGGTGATATGGTCAAATGCATCCCTCGAGCGCAGTTATTTTTTGGAATCACACAAAGGCTTTACACTATTTTTCTGAAATCAACAAAGGGATGGGCAATCCTAATCAAACATGTCGAAGGTTGCACTTTGAAATCCTTGTCTCAAACTCGTTGGGAATGCAAAGTTAAGAGTGTAAAAGTTTTGAGACATCATTGTTTTGAACTGCTAGATGCTCTTTATGAACTTGTAAAGGTCACAAATAACCCTGTCAAAAAAAGTGAGGCAGAATCACTTGCAAGTCAAATTGAATGTTTTGATTTCATCGTAGGGATTTGCATCTTGTATGATGTTTTATTCCAGGTCAATGAAGTAAGTAAGACTCTTCAAGCCCCAGACATGTAGCTGGATGTGGCAGTAATACTTGTCAAATGATTGGTATCTCGACTTAGGAAGTATATGGAGTTAGGATTCAAGTCAACTATATTAACAGCTACGGAAATAGCACAAGAAATAAAGATTTCGGCCGAATTTAAGCATTGTCAGATAAGTAAGAGGAAGAAGCAGTTTGATGAAAAAGCAGAGCATGATAAAAAATTTTTAATTAAATCTCCCAAGGAACCCTTTAAGATTGAGTATTTCCTCCCTCTGCTTGACCAGGCCATCTCGTCTATGGAGACAAGCTTCACCCAACTAGATGACTTCAAAAAAGACTTTGAATTTCTTTTCAATCTTTAAATTTTGGAGTCACTGAGTGATGAAGATCTACTGAAACACTATCAAGCACTTGGTTCTAAATTGACAGATGCTGCCGGTGAGAACCACGATCAGGACTTAGATTTTGTAAATGAGCTGAAACTTCTGAGGGCAGGGATGGGCAATAGGAAAGAAGAAACCCCCGAAGAAACGAAGACTGCATTAGAGATATTGAAATTGATTTCTCAAATGAAGAATTCTTTTCCGAATGTGAATGTTGCACACAGGATCCTGTTAACTGCTCCAGTGACTGTTTCATCAGAAGAAAAAGGTTTCTCCAAACTGAAACTTATCAAAAATTATCTTAGATCCATTATGAGTGAAGAAAGATTGAATGGCCTAGCTATTCTTTCCATTGAGAAAGATATAGCCAGAGGCCTTAAAAAAACGGACATCATAAAAAAACTTCGCAAACAGAAAGGGCAGGAAATTGGATTTTAGTCACTGATTTATTTTGTTCTTAACGTGTATATTTTACATTTAAAATTGTGTTGTTTTACATTTGAGTTTTGAGGTTTCCGATCAAGGATTTTCTGTAATAACGTGTATTTTCAAATCTTACTTTAAATGTATTTGGTTATAAACACTGCTAAATATCAGCAAAAAAGGGAACAAAGTGTCTTGGTGTATTAACTTTTAGCAGTATGTTGCTGTGCCAGGCCTGGTTATGCTGTAAGATGTAAAGTAATAAGATGGGATGGCACACACATATACATACAGATATGGGAGAAAATTACGGGACCCCCCAAAATCAGTCAAAAACATTGTAATTTGAACATATATATATTTTACATAAGACATCATGATAGAAAAAAGGCCCGCTCTTCTGGTTCGCCTAGGGCCCCGCACACCCCTCGGGCCAGGCCTGGTCCTGGTTGCCGCAATCCCCCCCCATATATATATATATATATATATATATATATTTAT
This sequence comes from Amaurobius ferox, assembly GCA_951213105.1. Classification (NCBI taxonomy): domain Eukaryota; kingdom Metazoa; phylum Arthropoda; class Arachnida; order Araneae; family Amaurobiidae; genus Amaurobius; species Amaurobius ferox. The sequence goes on along the minus strand of OX578144.1, from coordinate 146,933,038 downwards.
AACATTAAAAAAAATTGTTTTGCTTTAATTGCTGTGTTATATTTAGAACTTCTTATTTGTGTTATCTTCTAAAAAAAATCTAGTTTAAATGTAATTCACCTGTTCTAATGTCATTTCCTTGTCTATCAAGAAGACAGGTAAATGACGATAAGGAAATGACAAATCATGTGATTTTACTTTCTGTATATGAGTATTATTTGCATTTAAGCCTAACTTGATATTCAGTTTGCTACACTAACTAGGTACACATATATGTTAAAAAAAATATATTTAATTTTATTTTGAGAATAATTAAAGACAGGTAAATGATAAGGATTAAAAATACTTACCCAAAATTGTTCAGTTTTATTATATTTTCCTGCACAGAATGATAGCTAGAACAGAGTCAAACTCTTGAAATGGTGAATATGGACTTTAGTAAAAAAATAATAATACTTTAATTATATTTTGTTGTCATCTATGTACAGAAAGAGGTGTTAAAATTTAAAGACAGGTGACTGACAAAAAAGCTACGGGACAGTTGAAGTGTTGGAAATATGAAATTTACTCTGTATAAATCTTTAAAATAAGTAGAGTGTAGCAGAGTATGCCCAATGGTGAAATGAAAATAAAAGTCAAGTTTCAAAACACAAACCTCGTTTATTGAAAGACATAGGTATCTTTTCCGGGATTACATCAAGGCAATTAAGGAAACTGCTGTATGATACAATACAGCTTGAACTTGTATACATTTCTTGTAGTTTAAAGCACACATAGGAAGTCCACATTCGATTATCAAGACACACTCGAATCTATTTCGATTTTCCACCTTCTAAAGGTCACACTTTTGGGAATCTTAAGTGTTGATTTGACTAGATAAAAACATTCAGTCAATAAACAGCACTAAACACTGAAAATGTATTAACTTATACATTGTTAGCCACCTTCTACTAAACCACCGTAGAATATTTAGTGCCGCCCAGGCGGTGAAGTGGATAGCGTCTCCGACTGCTGTCTAGTGGGCTTGGGTTCGAATCCCAAGTAAAGCATGGACGTTTTCTTGAGGATGAAGTCAGTCTTCCGCCTTCTGGGTCCTCGCCAAATGTGAAGCTGCACCCCCCCCCCCCCCCAGACCTTCGTCAGTGATGCTTGTTTTTGTTAATAAAAACTTTGTGATCTCGTGTCATTCTTTGTCCTTCTTCTGGCATCACTGGTCCTGTTTGTGGTTCGACCGAAACAGGAGGTTATGAGCAACAACAACAACAAGAATATTTAGTTGCTTACTTTTACCAGGGCCCCCACAAAGGGGGAGGGGGGGGGGGGTCAGTTGGTACTGTGGTACTGGGGCCCGGCAACTTTTAGGGGCCTGTGAACATTGTTGAGGATAAAATATTTATACATTTATGTATGAATATATAGTTCTTTTTTCTAAATTACTTAAAGTTTTTAAAATTTACATATTATGCTTAATTATAAAATTACAAATATAAATTAGATATAAAGCCTAAACACAACCTATAAGTTTGAATGAAAGAAAAGTACAAAACATTTTGTAAACATCTGTTTGAATTCTGTGTCTCATTTCTGAAATAGATAAAAAAGACTCAAAGAAGGGCCCCTTAGTTCAATACAAGCCGTCTGGGTACAGATAGCTTCAGAGTCTTTGTTTTCAAAATCTGTCCATTATTTGTTAAGAAAGGCGAGATCAACAAGGTAATAAAAACCGATCCCTATAGGAAGAAATTTTCTAGAATTACACCTAAATGGATAAGTTTATAACCCTAGTGGGTAAGTTTGCTCA
>OX578144.1:146269631-146331058 GCA_951213105.1 Amaurobius ferox | reverse complement strand
CACATACAAGTGACTTATGTATCAAATTTTGTAAAATTTGATCAATTAGTTTTTCAGTTACATTGGATACAGACAATGTTTGAGGGCCATTTCTCAAAAAAAGGCGGTTTGGTTTATTCCGAATAGTACCCAAAACTAATCAGCACTAGGGTCACATACAAGTGACTTATGTATCAAATTTTGTAAAATTTGATCAATTAGTTTTTCAGTTACATTGGATACAGACAATGTTTGAGGGCCATTTCTCAAAAAAAGGCGGTTTGGTTTATTCCGAATAGTACCCAAAACTAATCAGCACTAGGGTCACATACAAGTGACTTATGTATCAAATTTTGTAAAATTTGATCAATTAGTTTTTCAGTTACATTGGATACAGACAATGTTTGAGGGCCATTTCTCAAAAAAGGGTTGTATTCCGAATAGTACCCAAAACTAATCAGCACTAGGGTCACATACAAGTGACTTATGTATCAAATTTTGTAAAATTTGATCAATTAGTTTTTCAGTTACATTGGATACAGACAATGTTTGAGGGCCATTTCTCAAAAAAGGCGGTTTGGTTTATTCCGAATAGTACCCAAAACTAATCAGCACTAGGGTCACATACAAGTGACTTATGTATCAAATTTTGTAAAATTTGATCAATTAGTTTTCAGTTACATTGGATACAGACAATGTTTGAGGGCCATTTCTCAAAAAAAGGTTTATTCCGAATAGTACCCAAAACTAATCAGCACTAGGGTCACATACAAGTGACTTATGTATCAAATTTTGTAAAATTTGATCAATTAGTTTTTCAGTTACATTGGATACAGACAATGTTTGAGGGCCATTTCTCAAAAAAAGGCGGTTTGGTTTATTCCGAATAGTACCCAAAACTAATCAGCACTAGGGTCACATACAAGTGACTTATGTATCAAATTTTGTAAAATTTGATTTTCAGTTACATTGGATACAGACAATGTTTGAGGGCCATTTCTCAAAAAAAGGCGGTTTGGTTTATTCCGAATAGTACCCAAAACTAATCAGCACTAGGGTCACATACAAGTGACTTATGTATCAAATTTTGTAAAATTTGATTTTCAGTTACATTGGATACAGACAATGTTTGAGGGCCATTTCTCAAAAAAAGGCGGTTTGGTTTATTCCGAATAGTACCCCAAAACTAATCAGCACTAGGGTCACATACAAGTGACTTATCTACCAAATTTTATGAAATTAGTTTTTCAGTTACATTGGATACAGACAATGTTTGAGGGCCATTTCTCAAAAAAAGGCGGTTTGGTTTATTCCGAATAGTACCCAAAACTAATCAGCACTAGGGTCACATACAAGTGACTTATGTATCAAATTTTGTAAAATTTGATCAATTAGTTTTTCAGTTACATTGGATACAGACAATGTTTGAGGGCCATTTCTCAAAAAAAGGCGGTTTGGTTTATTCCGAATAGTACCCAAAACTAATCAGCACTAGGGTCACATACAAGTGACTTATGTATCAAATTTTGTAAAATTTGATCAATTAGTTTTTCAGTTACATTGGATACAGACAATGTTTGAGGGCCATTTCTCAAAAAAAGGCGGTTTGGTTTATTCCGAATAGTACCCAAAACTAATCAGCACTAGGGTCACATACAAGTGACTTATGTATCAAATTTTGTAAAATTTGATCAATTAGTTTTTCAGTTACATTGGATACAGACAATGTTTGAGGGCCATTTCTCAAAAAAAGGCGGTTTGGTTTATTCCGAATAGTACCCAAAACTAATCAGCACTAGGGTCACATACAAGTGACTTATGTATCAAATTTTGTAAAATTTGATCAATTAGTTTTTCAGTTACATTGGATACAGACAATGTTTGAGGGCCATTTCTCAAAAAAGGCGGTTTGGTTTATTCCGAATAGTACCCAAAACTAATCAGCACTAGGGTCACATACAAGTGACTTATGTATCAAATTTTGTAAAATTTGATCAATTAGTTTTTCAGTTACATTGGATACAGACAATGTTTGAGGGCCATTTCTCAAAAAAAGGCGGTTTGGTTTATTCCGAATAGTACCCAAAACTAATCAGCACTAGGGTCACATACAAGTGACTTATGTATCAAATTTTGTAAAATTTGATCAATTAGTTTTTCAGTTACATTGGATACAGACAATGTTTGAGGGCCATTTCTCAAAAAAAGGCGGTTTGGTTTATTCCGAATAGTACCCAAAACTAATCAGCACTAGGGTCACATACAAGTGACTTATGTATCAAATTTTGTAAAATTTGATCATTAGTTTTTCAGTTACATTGGATACAGACAATGTTTGAGGGCCATTTCTCAAAAAAAGGCGGTTTGGTTTATTCCGAATAGTACCCAAAACTAATCAGCACTAGGGTCACATACAAGTGACTTATGTATCAAATTTTGTAAAATTTGATCAATTAGTTTTTCAGTTACATTGGATACAGACAATGTTTGAGGGCCATTTCTCAAAAAAAGGCGGTTTGGTTTATTCCGATAGTACCCAAAACTAATCAGCACTAGGGTCACATACAAGTGACTTATGTATCAAATTTTGTAAAATTTGATTTTCAGTTACATTGGATACAGACAATGTTTGAGGGCCATTTCTCAAAAAAAGGCGGTTTGGTTTATTCCGAATAGTACCCAAAACTAATCAGCACTAGGGTCACATACAAGTGACTTATGTATCAAATTTTGTAAAATTTGATCAATTAGTTTTTCAGTTACATTGGATACAGACAATGTTTGAGGGCCATTTCTCAAAAAAAGGCGGTTTGGTTTATTCGAATAGTACCCAAAACTAATCAGCACTAGGGTCACATACAAGTGACTTATGTATCAAATTTGTAAAATTTGATCAATTAGTTTTTCAGTTACATTGGATACAGACAATGTTTGAGGGCCATTTCTCAAAAAAAGGCGGTTTGGTTTATTCCGAATAGTACCCAAAACTAATCAGCACTAGGGTCACATACAAGTGACTTATGTATCAAATTTTGTAAAATTTGATTTTTCAGTTACATTGGATACAGACAATGTTTGAGGGCCATTTCTCAAAAAAAGGCGGTTTGGTTTATTCCGAATAGTACCCAAAACTAATCAGCACTAGGGTCACATACAAGTGACTTATGTATCAAATTTTGTAAAATTTGATCAATTAGTTTTTCAGTTACATTGGATACAGACAATGTTTGAGGGCCATTTCTCAAAAAAAGGCGGTTTGGTTTATTCCGAATAGTACCCAAAACTAATCAGCACTAGGGTCACATACAAGTGACTTATGTATCAAATTTTGTAAAATTTGATCAATTAGTTTTTCAGTTACATTGGATACAGACAATGTTTGAGGGCCATTTCTCAAAAAAAGGCGGTTTGGTTTATTCCGAATAGTACCCAAAACTAATCAGCACTAGGGTCACATACAAGTGACTTATGTATCAAATTTTGTAAAATTTGATCAATTAGTTTTTCAGTTACATTGGATACAGACAATGTTTGAGGGCCATTTCTCAAAAAAAGGCGGTTTGGTTTATTCCGAATAGTACCCAAAACTAATCAGCACTAGGGTCACATACAAGTGACTTATGTATCAAATTTTGTAAAATTTGATTTTCAGTTACATTGGATACAGACAATGTTTGAGGGCCATTTCTCAAAAAAAGGCGGTTTGGTTTATTCCGAATAGTACCCAAAACTAATCAGCACTAGGGTCACATACAAGTGACTTATGTATCAAATTTTGTAAAATTTGATCAATTAGTTTTTCAGTTACATTGGATACAGACAATGTTTGAGGGCCATTTCTCAAAAAAAGGCGGTTTGGTTTATTCCGAATAGTACCCAAAACTAATCAGCACTAGGGTCACATACAAGTGACTTATGTATCAAATTTTGTAAAATTTGATCAATTAGTTTTTCAGTTACATTGGATACAGACAATGTTTGAGGGCCATTTCTCAAAAAAAGGTTTATTCCGAATAGTACCCAAAACTAATCAGCACTAGGGTCACATACAAGTGACTTATGTATCAAATTTTGTAAAATTTGATCAATTAGTTTTTCAGTTACATTGGATACAGACAATGTTTGAGGGCCATTTCTCAAAAAAAGGTTTATTCCGAATAGTACCCAAAACTAATCAGCACTAGGGTCACATACAAGTGACTTATGTATCAAATTTTGTAAAATTTGATCAATTAGTTTTTCAGTTACATTGGATACAGACAATGTTTGAGGGCCATTTCTCAAAAAAAGGTTTATTCCGAATAGTACCCAAAACTAATCAGCACTAGGGTCACATACAAGTGACTTATGTATCAAATTTTGTAAAATTTGATCAATTAGTTTTTCAGTTACATTGGATACAGACAATGTTTGAGGGCCATTTCTCAAAAAAAGGTTTATTCCGAATAGTACCCAAAACTAATCAGCACTAGGGTCACATACAAGTGACTTATGTATCAAATTTTGTAAAATTTGATCAATTAGTTTTTCAGTTACATTGGATACAGACAATGTTTGAGGGCCATTTCTCAAAAAAAGGCGGTTTGGTTTATTCCGAATAGTACCCAAAACTAATCAGCACTAGGGTCACATACAAGTGACTTATGTATCAAATTTTGTAAAATTTGATCAATTAGTTTTTCAGTTACATTGGATACAGACAATGTTTGAGGGCCATTTCTCAAAAAAAGGCGGTTTGGTTTATTCCGAATAGTACCCAAAACTAATCAGCACTAGGGTCACATACAAGTGACTTATGTATCAAATTTTGTAAAATTTGATCAATTAGTTTTTCAGTTACATTGGATACAGACAATGTTTGAGGGCCATTTCTCAAAAAAAGGCGGTTTGGTTTATTCCGAATAGTACCCAAAACTAATCAGCACTAGGGTCACATACAAGTGACTTATGTATCAAATTTTGTAAAATTTGATCAATTAGTTTTTCAGTTACATTGGATACAGACAATGTTTGAGGGCCATTTCTCAAAAAAAGGCGGTTTGGTTTATTCCGAATAGTACCCAAAACTAATCAGCACTAGGGTCACATACAAGTGACTTATGTATCAAATTTTGTAAAATTTGATTTTCAGTTACATTGGATACAGACAATGTTTGAGGGCCATTTCTCAAAAAAAGGCGGTTTGGTTTATTCCGAATAGTACCCAAAACTAATCAGCACTAGGGTCACATACAAGTGACTTATGTATCAAATTTTGTAAAATTTGATCAATTAGTTTTTCAGTTACATTGGATACAGACAATGTTTGAGGGCCATTTCTCAAAAAAAGGCGGTTTGGTTTATTCCGAATAGTACCCAAAACTAATCAGCACTAGGGTCACATACAAGTGACTTATGTATCAAATTTTGTAAAATTTGATCAATTAGTTTTTCAGTTACATTGGATACAGACAATGTTTGAGGGCCATTTCTCAAAAAAAGGCGGTTTGGTTTATTCCGAATAGTACCCAAAACTAATCAGCACTAGGGTCACATACAAGTGACTTATGTATCAAATTTTGTAAAATTTGATCAATTAGTTTTTCAGTTACATTGGATACAGACAATGTTTGAGGGCCATTTCTCAAAAAAAGGCGGTTTGGTTTATTCCGAATAGTACCCAAAACTAATCAGCACTAGGGTCACATACAAGTGACTTATGTATCAAATTTTGTAAAATTTGATCAATTAGTTTTTCAGTTACATTGGATACAGACAATGTTTGAGGGCCATTTCTCAAAAAAAGGCGGTTTGGTTTATTCCGAATAGTACCCAAAACTAATCAGCACTAGGGTCACATACAAGTGACTTATGTATCAAATTTTGTAAAATTTGATTTTCAGTTACATTGGATACAGACAATGTTTGAGGGCCATTTCTCAAAAAAAGGCGGTTTGGTTTATTCCGAATAGTACCCAAAACTAATCAGCACTAGGGTCACATACAAGTGACTTATGTATCAAATTTTGTAAAATTTGATCAATTAGTTTTTCAGTTACATTGGATACAGACAATGTTTGAGGGCCATTTCTCAAAAAAAGGCGGTTTGGTTTATTCCGAATAGTACCCAAAACTAATCAGCACTAGGGTCACATACAAGTGACTTATGTATCAAATTTTGTAAAATTTGATTTTCAGTTACATTGGATACAGACAATGTTTGAGGGCCATTTCTCAAAAAAAGGTTTATTCCGAATAGTACCCAAAACTAATCAGCACTAGGGTCACATACAAGTGACTTATGTATCAAATTTTGTAAAATTTGATCAATTAGTTTTTCAGTTACATTGGATACAGACAATGTTTGAGGGCCATTTCTCAAAAAAAGGCGGTTTGGTTTATTCCGAATAGTACCCAAAACTAATCAGCACTAGGGTCACATACAAGTGACTTATGTATCAAATTTTGTAAAATTTGATTTTCAGTTACATTGGATACAGACAATGTTTGAGGGCCATTTCTCAAAAAAAGGTTTATTCCGAATAGTACCCAAAACTAATCAGCACTAGGGTCACATACAAGTGACTTATGTATCAAATTTTGTAAAATTTGATTTTCAGTTACATTGGATACAGACAATGTTTGAGGGCCATTTCTCAAAAAAAGGCGGTTTGGTTTATTCCGAATAGTACCCAAAACTAATCAGCACTAGGGTCACATACAAGTGACTTATGTATCAAATTTTGTAAAATTTGATTTTCAGTTACATTGGATACAGACAATGTTTGAGGGCCATTTCTCAAAAAAAGGTTTATTCCGAATAGTACCCAAAACTAATCAGCACTAGGGTCACATACAAGTGACTTATGTATCAAATTTTGTAAAATTTGATTTTCAGTTACATTGGATACAGACAATGTTTGAGGGCCATTTCTCAAAAAAAGGCGGTTTGGTTTATTCCGAATAGTACCCAAAACTAATCAGCACTAGGGTCACATACAAGTGACTTATGTATCAAATTTTGTAAAATTTGATTTTCAGTTACATTGGATACAGACAATGTTTGAGGGCCATTTCTCAAAAAAAGGCGGTTTGGTTTATTCCGAATAGTACCCAAAACTAATCAGCACTAGGGTCACATACAAGTGACTTATGTATCAAATTTTGTAAAATTTGATCAATTAGTTTTTCAGTTACATTGGATACAGACAATGTTTGAGGGCCATTTCTCAAAAAAAGGCGGTTTGGTTTATTCCGAATAGTACCCAAAACTAATCAGCACTAGGGTCACATACAAGTGACTTATGTATCAAATTTTGTAAAATTTGATTTTCAGTTACATTGGATACAGACAATGTTTGAGGGCCATTTCTCAAAAAAAGGCGGTTTGGTTTATTCCGAATAGTACCCAAAACTAATCAGCACTAGGGTCACATACAAGTGACTTATCTACCAAATTTTATGAAATTAGTTTTTCAGTTACATTGGATACAGACAATGTTTGAGGGCCATTTCTCAAAAAAAGGCGGTTTGGTTTATTCCGAATAGTACCCAAAACTAATCAGCACTAGGGTCACATACAAGTGACTTATCTACCAAATTTTATGAAATTAGTTTTTCAGTTACATTGGATACAGACAATGTTTGAGGGCCATTTCTCAAAAAAAGGTTTATTCCGAATAGTACCCAAAACTAATCAGCACTAGGGTCACATACAAGTGACTTATGTATCAAATTTTGTAAAATTTGATCAATTAGTTTTTCAGTTACATTGGATACAGACAATGTTTGAGGGCCATTTCTCAAAAAAAGGCGGTTTGGTTTATTCCGAATAGTACCCAAAACTAATCAGCACTAGGGTCACATACAAGTGACTTATGTATCAAATTTTGTAAAATTTGATCAATTAGTTTTTCAGTTACATTGGATACAGACAATGTTTGAGGGCCATTTCTCAAAAAAAGGTTTATTCCGAATAGTACCCAAAACTAATCAGCACTAGGGTCACATACAAGTGACTTATGTATCAAATTTTGTAAAATTTGATCAATTAGTTTTTCAGTTACATTGGATACAGACAATGTTTGAGGGCCATTTCTCAAAAAAAGGCGGTTTGGTTTATTCCGAATAGTACCCAAAACTAATCAGCACTAGGGTCACATACAAGTGACTTATGTATCAAATTTTGTAAAATTTGATTTTCAGTTACATTGGATACAGACAATGTTTGAGGGCCATTTCTCAAAAAAAGGCGGTTTGGTTTATTCCGAATAGTACCCAAAACTAATCAGCACTAGGGTCACATACAAGTGACTTATGTATCAAATTTTGTAAAATTTGATCAATTAGTTTTTCAGTTACATTGGATACAGACAATGTTTGAGGGCCATTTCTCAAAAAAAGGCGGTTTGGTTTATTCCGAATAGTACCCAAAACTAATCAGCACTAGGGTCACATACAAGTGACTTATGTATCAAATTTTGTAAAATTTGATCAATTAGTTTTTCAGTTACATTGGATACAGACAATGTTTGAGGGCCATTTCTCAAAAAAAGGCGGTTTGGTTTATTCCGAATAGTACCCAAAACTAATCAGCACTAGGGTCACATACAAGTGACTTATGTATCAAATTTTGTAAAATTTGATCAATTAGTTTTTCAGTTACATTGGATACAGACAATGTTTGAGGGCCATTTCTCAAAAAAAGGCGGTTTGGTTTATTCCGAATAGTACCCAAAACTAATCAGCACTAGGGTCACATACAAGTGACTTATGTATCAAATTTTGTAAAATTTGATCAATTAGTTTTTCAGTTACATTGGATACAGACAATGTTTGAGGGCCATTTCTCAAAAAAAGGCGGTTTGGTTTATTCCGAATAGTACCCAAAACTAATCAGCACTAGGGTCACATACAAGTGACTTATGTATCAAATTTTGTAAAATTTGATCAATTAGTTTTTCAGTTACATTGGATACAGACAATGTTTGAGGGCCATTTCTCAAAAAAAGGCGGTTTGGTTTATTCCGAATAGTACCCAAAACTAATCAGCACTAGGGTCACATACAAGTGACTTATCTACCAAATTTTATGAAATTCGGTGCATTAGTTTTTGAGTTAAAGTGGATACATACATTGCACAGACAGACACACACACACACACAGACGTCACGCTAAAAATAGTTTTTTCGTATTCTAGAGGTCTCGAAACGTGTAGATCCGTCGAAAACTCGAGTTGTGATTTTCGACATGATTCCAATACTTTCCCTATACATTACCATGTATTGCAGGGAAAGTAAAAATCTGATGTGGGCAGCACATGACTTTCCCTGCAGACTTATACACGCATTCTCTTTATTTTAATTTAATTCACTATTAATTCAATTTTCGTTCTCATTTGGTAACTGGACTCATTTTCAGAGGTGGCGTAGAGAAAAAACGAAAATATCTCGAGAACGGCTGGTCCTAGTGTAATGGGGTTGGTCTTATTCTTTTCTTCGTTAAAAATTACGTATTAAACGAGCATTTAATTGATATATTTGAGCATACGTAGTTCTTTATTTTAAATTTTGGCGATTTTTGCGGGCCATTTTGTAAAAAAAGGCAGGTTATTTTTTTTCGAATCGTACCAAAATCTAATCAGCACCATTGTGACCCACAAGCGACTTATCTACTAAATTTTGTGAAATTTGGTCTATTAGATTTTTAGCTAGAGTGGATACAAACCTTTGCGGGCCATTTCGCAAAAAAGGGCAAGTTCTTTTATCCCGAATCGTACCCAAAACTAATCAGCACCAGATTCGCCCACAAGTGACATACCTATCAAATTTTATGAAATTCGGCCAATTAGTTTTTTAGTTAGAGTGGATACAAAATCTGCACAGACAGACACACACACACACAGACGTCACGCTAAAAATAATTTTTTCGTATTCTAGAGGTCTCGAAACGTGTAGATCCGTCGAAAACTCGAGTTGCGATTTTCGACATGATTCCAATACTTTCCCTATACGTTACCATGTATTGCAGGGAAAGTAAAAAGATATATTATATAATAAATATCTTTCCAAGAGTTTAATTATTTTGTATATGAGAGAGGCTTCACATTTTAAAATAAATTTGGTAGATAACAATTTTTCAAAACATTTTTTAATTTTATATAACTCTTCATGATATACTTATTTAATGGCATTTTTAATGCACTTTCCTACGTCCTAGAGAGTTAAAATTTGGTACACAGCTTAAATTTGTTGAACATTTTATTCTACAAAAATGTGGTGGATCTTTAAATATAGATCATACATTTTTTTTTAAATGGCCTGCAAATAATCCCCGTTCACTTCTGTAAATCATTGTTGTAATATTGTTCAAAATTCTGATGTGGGCAGCACATGTCTTTCCCTGCAGACTCATATTCACGTTCTCTTTATTTCTTCAATAATAATTTGAGTTTATCTGCACAAAATAACAGCCATAAGTATTTTAAATGACATTGAATTTGCACGTTAAACTTAAATTTGGTTCTCATTTGATAGCTGGACTTATTGTCAAAGGTGGCGTAGCGAAAACGCGAAAAAGCTAGAATATCTCAAGAACGGCTAGTCTTAGATTAATGGGATTAGTCTTATTCTTTTTGTTGTCAAAAATCACGTATAAAATAGACATTTAATTGATATAATTGAGCACACGTAGTCAAAATTTCAAGGTTTGTGCGCGTTTAGATATGAAGACGGCCCCTTATGCAAATTTTACGCACATTAATTTGTAGAAGATGTTATTCCTAATCGAATGGTATCTTTCAAGTATCTCTACGATGAACGATGCTCGATTGACAGAGGGTGGGACATTTTTTTTCCGAAGCTGTACAATTTTGAATTAATCAAAGCTTTATTTTTATATTTAACGATTTTTGCGGGCCATTTTGCAAAAATAGTCCGTTCCTTTTTCCTGAATCGTACTAGAATAACCTACAAATGTTTTATATACCAAATTTTGTTAAATTTGGTATATAAATCACTTCTAGGTCATTGAAATATTATACACCAAATTTTGTTAAATTTGTTCCATTAGTTTTTAGCTAGAGTGGATAAAGGCAATTTCTGCCGGCCATTTTGCAAAGAAGGCAGATTCTTTTATTACGAATCGTACTATAATCTAATGAACATCAGGATTTCCCACAGAAAACATACCTACCAAATTTTATGAAATTCGGTCCATTAGTTTTTCAATTAGAGTGGATGTAATATCCTCACAGACACACAGAAACATACACAGATACACTCTTACACACACAGACGTCTTCCTAAAAATAGTTTTTTCGTGTTCTAGAAGTCCCAAAACGTGTAGTTCCTTCGAACATTCGAGTTCCGATCTTCGGCACGATTCCAATACTTTGAATACATACACACACGCACACACACATATATTATCTGTGTATTATCTGTGTATCTAAATTCCGTGCCTATGCAATTACAATAGTTGTGATTTTAAATGATCCCTAAACTTTTATTATTTCTTCAACGAAGCCTAATTTTAACTTATGCAGAATGCAAATATCTGAAGCGATTGTAAGGTGAGTTACATAAGAATTGCTGAATTTTTTTCACACAAAACTATTTACCTCTGGAGTCTGGAATACAAGTTATATGAATGAAATATTAATTGATTTTGCATAGAGAATCAGATAATTTATATTTTGATACAGTTTTAAATATTTAAGTATAATAAATTACTGTAGTACTGTGATAATGTAAAAGATATCATCACTGAATGTATCACATTTTAAAATTTTTTAAATGAAATTGCATTTCAGTTGGAAATGTGTTTCATAATCAATGCTTATGCATGATTGATCTTTCTTGTTTAAACTTTTATTAAAACATCACTGACTGAGTGGAATCCATTCTTCTTTGCCTCCAGAGTAAATTTGAGTCATTATAAATATTTTATTTTAAGGAAATGTACAGCAATATTAATCTTTTAAATCACCCATTTTAATGTACATTATCGAAAATACTTCCAAATTTCATGAATATTATTTGCTTTACTGACAAATTATTATTCCTTTACATCGAACTGAGAATTAAAAGGGAAGCCAATAGCAAAAACTCCGATCGCGATCTGGAAGACCTACTAGCAGTGGGCCTACAAGCCGAGACGTCAAAAGTTAGTGCTCCGGCCTCTGCTCTCGGAGGTGACGGTTTGTCTCGCAATGTGCATAATTACACGACCAGAGCTGCAATATATATATGTGTGTGTGTTTACAGTCAAATCAGATCGCAATGCTATAACTCCAAATCTGGTATTGAATCACCCAGTTGCCTTACGGCCAAGGGATAACACGGGATTTGAAAGGAGACAATAGCTAATACAACAGCTGGTTGTATAACTAAAGATGTATATATATGCAGCAGCCAGATTGCACTTGCTCTTATTGTAAGTTAAAGATGAACATTGCGTTACTCTAAATGCAGAAATACAATACAAACGGCCGATGCATCAACGAACATCTAGATGTCCTAGAACACTATCGGGTACTAGATTCTTGCGATTGTCATTATATCTCTACACTAGTTTTACACTATACACTAGTATCTTATGCACCGACGGACGTGGAACCTTTGAATGCGCACTCTCACGGTGGATCAGCATTCAAGCAATCCCATTCTCTCTTTCACGAAGCGAATCTTTATCCTGCCGTACTGCAGGAACGCAGAAATGTTACTTGGCTCGGAACTAGTCAGAAATTGCTAATTTAAAGTAAAACATAATTTAGAACGTAGACCAAATGAAATCCTAATCAAAGGTTATATGGACCTTACACATTTTATCGGAATTCAAACACTTGTTTCCATATCGATCACTTGTTTCCATATCGTAATAATAAGTCATGACTTTTGGAAGGGCAACTTTGCCGAATGCCACACTTTGTTTTGAACAGATTAATTTAAAATTATTATTTGAGCACTTTGTTATCTGTTTTGTTAGTGCAATTAAGCTGTGTTATTTTGCCTTATTGAGTGCCATTGAACTCAATTTAATGAATTACTAATGAAATGAATGTTGGGAAAGTCGTATTAGATTTTTATATTATAGAGAAAATTGAATGTTTTGTTTTCGGAAATTTTTCGAACTCGAGATTTTATGATGCACAGAGGACTCTACTTCTTTGTGGGAAGATCTGGTTCCCATCTGGAGATGCAACGACACTTCTGGAAGACTTCACAACTCAATAACGCATCTCTATGGAATACACATGATGTTTAGAAAATGGATATATCAAAACTAGAACTGGACAGAGTTTTTGGCACCACTAAAAACCGAGGAGGCTAATAAGAAATTATAATTGCCTTGTGAAAATACGGTGTGTATATTAAAGGTATTAAAATAGTTGGCATTCATTGAAATCAATTTCAAATACTCAACGAAACGGCATTTGCAGCACCTACAGACTCAAATTCATTTTCTCTTTATTTCATTAATATTTCATTATATTAAGTTGAATGGCATTCAATAACGTGCATCATTCTTTCAAATGACACCAATTTTGAATTCAATTTTAATTTTCATTGGGTAACTGCACTTATTTTCAGGGCTGGCCTGCAGAAAATTATTGACAGTATGCGGTGCTGTCTTATTTAAAGAGTATTGAAATTGCGGGGTTCCAAGGGGCGGAGCCCCTGATGTGGAAGGGGGGCGCTGCCTCCTTTGAAAATTTTTGAATCATTTAGGCCAGTGGTTCCCAAACTTTCCGGTCCGCGGACCCCCTCAGAGAAAAAAAAAATTCGCGGACCCCTTAAAACCATATTGCAAGGGCGTGTTTCCATTGGATATGTACAACAAGCATAATTTAGTGTGAACTGTGAGGGAGAGGCGGGATATGTTCGCTACGCCCCCCCCCCTCTATTCAAAGCTGACGTCATCTAGTAGTATTAATGCTTGAAGTTACTAGTGCTTTGACGTCCGAGCTACATCAGAGTTTCGTCACCGTTAATCATGGCATTGTGCCAAAACGAAACCTACTCCCAAACAATTTAATTCTGTTTGAAGATATAACCTATCAGTTTAAAATTAATTTCATGAATGTATTTAATTCAAAGTTATTTAGAAAAAAGTTCATTATTATTTTATTTAAAAAAATAAAATAAAAAAAAGAGTGGAGAAAAATAATGAATTTTATTTTTTTTAAGCTAAATATTTATTAGTTAAATATTGCGCGTTGTTCGCGGACCCCCTAAAACCTCGTCGCGGACCCCCAGGGGTCCGGGGACCCCAGTTTGGGAACCACTGATTTAGGCCATATAATTGCCATTTTTAAGCCCATAAATCGCTTTTTTCACAATATTAATAGTTCAATGCTTAGCAGGACATATATTAATATATATATATATATATATATATATATATATATATATATATATTAATAATAATAATAATAATACATAGTTTGAAAATCCAATGATAGAATAGAGAAAAGTTTCAACTCAAAAAACCCCAACATTAAAAAATGCCTAACAAATAAAAAAGTATCAAACAGAGAATCATCAATCAATCAAGTGGAAAATAAAATGCAAACCTCTAGTCATCAAGCTAAAGACGAACAATAAATATCAATGGAAAGGAATCAATAATAGAAAATCAAATAAAATCCAAGCATTAAAGCTTTACACGTGGACAAGTCCTAGGCCTAAACATATGAATTGTTCATTTCGATAAAACTCTTCGTCAAGTCCAAGTATTTTATCAAAATGAACACAAAATGCATGTTTCTGATATTAGTGATAGATTATATCTATAAACGCTTATAACTTGGACAACATGCATAAAGATTGAAAATTTATAGGAAACAAGAATACCTGAAAAAACACTGCATATGTCCGATCCATTGGAGCCTTGAATAAAGAGACCCATGTTGCCAATCGCAAAAAGTAAGAAGTTGAGAATTGCTGTTGCCAATCGTGAGAATAAATAACAGTAACACGAAAAGACGATAGAAGGTGATATTCAAGAGTAAGAGTACAAAATAATGGAGCAGATGACAATAGAAAACATAGAGGCTAAATTATAAGGGGATGCAAATATATGGTAATGCTTAGTCAAGAGAAAGTGGATGTCTGGCTAGTATAAGATACTAAGGAGAGAATGTAAGTATATTCAACCATTTCAAACTTTTTAACTATACCATGTACTAAATATGCTGGATATTTATATAATTTGCCAGACATTTTTAGCTTATTAATATGCATCGCATGAAATTTCTTTATCTGATAATCTATAAGTTCTAAAAAGCTGATTAAGTATAATATTTCTAAACAATTGAATCGAGTTACAGGAATTAAATTTTAATATTTTAAGTTAAAAGAGTCTTTTGTATCATATAAATTAGCACCTATCCTATTAGTAGGTTCAATACTAAGATGTTAAATCCAAAAAATGAATGTTATTACTAAGAGTGGCTTCATTGGGAATGAGTTCCAAATTATCGGGATAAAAATCTATATCTGTGACACAGTTGCCTGTAAAGACCAAACAAATCAGATCATCAACATAATCAGATCATTAACATAAACAAATCAGATCATCAACATAATCAGATCATTAACATAAACAAATCAGATCATCAACATATCTGTCAATTTTATAATCTGTAGAAGTAAAAGATTTTTCATAATGATAAAGGTATAAATTAACTAATATACTGCTACTGCAGCCACCTTGAGGAACTCCTGAGACTTGTAAGTATAATTTATTACCCTTGAAATATATAATTATTAAAAAGAACAAAGTGAAGAAGTTTAGGAAAATTGGTAAATATAGTATGAGTAGATTGATTAGTTAATATATGCATTATATAGACCTAAAATTACTAAATAAAGATCAGAGATCTTAATATTATTAAAAAGATCTTTAAAACCAAAAGTTTGAAATCCAATTAGTTTACCTAGTGATGTTAATTTATTCTTTAATTATTTACTATTATATAGAATAAGGTAGTTATTGCTAGAAAAACGTAAACTATCATTTATTATATTTAAATAATTTAGTAGTAATTGACTCGCAGTAGTAGAGAGGGTATACTCGTTACTGTTCTAAATTTAATAGGATTTTTATGAAATTTAGGAATAAGCACTATATATGGAAATTTAAGAAATTTATAATTAATATTTAAACACATATCGGTAATTTTCAGTTTGATACTATTAATGGAGTGTGAATCAACTTTAAATAGACTATTGTTATTTAAATAATCTAACAGAAATTGTATATAGAATTTTTTACAGATAACAGCATAATTATTAGAGGCTTTATCGACATAAGTAATAACAAAAGATCTTTGTAAATCATTAATGGAATGTTTTAAATTATTAATATTATATATAGATCTAGACAATTTAATACTACAAATAGTATTTTTAATAAATTTTAATAAAGTAAATTTCCACATATGCCTCTAAAGTCAGAGCCAATTTAGAAGCTAATTTATAAATATATTTATCAAGGTCAAGATTTATTGACTTTAAAAGAGTTATTACAAGATGGTAACCTGAATTTTGTACCAAATGGTTCTTAACATTTCGTCTTTAACTATTGCTAAGTCTCCTTTAACTATATGGCCCAAGTGTGGATTTATATAGTCAGCATATTCGTCTACCTTGCAAATACAATCATTACCTACATTTGACATGGAATCTTTATCTAGAGAGAGAGATTGTGAAATTTCATTGCAATTGAAAATAGATCTACCAATCGGCTTGTATTTAAAAGTCTTAGTAATATTCAAATCCTCAATAGGCAATAAGTGTTTGAATTTGTCAAATATAGACCCAAAATTTATAGAATTATATATTGGATGTTTAAAAGATATCACACAATAAGAATTAGTAGGCGTATTATTATTATGAAATTGATTAAGTTTTATTTTTAAATACTTTGATCTAGTAATGAGCAAATCATAGAAAATATGATTAAAATGTTCATTAGTTAGATTTAATTTTAAGAAATGACACATTAATATATAGTAATTTCAATAGATTTTAATATAAGCTAGTAGCAAAATTGAAGAGAATTTCAAATGATAAATACACATTAACATTTAATACAGTTGACTTTTTGTGTAACAGTGAACGCCGCAGTCATACAAAATACTATTATCTTAATTATTAAATATTTTTAAATTAAATAGAGCAATAAATCTGCATAACCACACATTTAGCTAAACTAAATAAGACGAAGTCATTTATAAAGAAAATCTCATTTTATGCTAAATTTGGATGAGATGTTGGAGGAAATTTCACACCACTACTAAAAATGTTTATCAGAGAGCCTATGATGCTGTTTCAAACATATTCAGGTGATATTTGAAATATGAATATTGAATGAAATGAGAAAGAGAAAATCCTGAAAAGAAGCACTTACTGTAGCATCCGCTGTCTTCTCATGTCCTGACGTTTCTCCCTATCTATCTCCTCCTCCTCCTCCTCCTCCTCGCACCGCCAGAGGGCGCCCTTATAGAAAGAGTTCAATTTTACAAAGCTTGTTTCTTCCAAGTGCTCCAATTCATTTCTTTAAGAATTCTTAAATCGAGTTCAATTGCAAAAATAACACTGAATTTCATTCGATTTTCATTTCCGTTGGGTAACGGGACGTAGAAAAAAAAACGCGATTAAACTAAAATATCTCGAGAACGGTTAGACCTAGAGTCATGGGGTGGGTCTTATTCTTTTGATCATCAAAAATGACGCATAAAAGGAGCATTGAATGGATACATCTGAGGGTACCCAGTCTTTTATTTTAAATTTGAGCGATTTTTGCACCATAATCTAATCAGCACCATTACTTAATTTTGCGAAATTGCGTCAATTAGTCTTTTTATAATGTTTAAACAATATCTCTATTATTATTATAGACAGTCTAAATTGGCTCAATTGAGAGTTCATTCGCTGTTCTGATTGAGTGTGAAAACTCAGTTACGAAAACTTGGAATGAAATAAACATTAGAAAGCAATGGTTGTTTCATCATCTCAATTTAGTTTTAATTTTATAATAAATGCTCGAACGGTTATTTGTTTTGCCCATTCATATATGTGGCTATTAACAGATGGTCACTTAATAACCACAAAATATTTTGAAATGGCTGACTCATAATGTTTACATATTGAAAACTCTCTAATCATATTATTGTCCCTAAGAAATGAGCATTCCTTTATCAACTTATATAGAAGACTTTGCAGTTATATGCATTACTAGCAGCATACCTGTGCTTCGTACGGAGTATATAATATAAAAAAATTCCTATAGTATACTCAGTGACATTTTTAATCAAAATATTTAATTGAATGCTCCTAAAAAGGAGTTATACAAAATTGTCTTCACAGGAAGATCTGAAGAATAAAACATCCTGGCCTCTTTTGTAAGCAAATTTACAAAAAATATACTATTCAATCTATATATGCAAAATAAAAGCGTTAAAATTGTATGGGACCCATACTACTTACATACACGAATATCAGAAGATATAACCTGTATTAGAAGATATAGCCTGTATTAGAAGATATAACCTGTATTAGTTTTACTGATTATATGTATAAATGAAAATATCAATAAACCCTAATCTTTAAACCTGAAAGCAGTAATGGATTCCAATCTATGCCAAAATGAACGTGCTAAAATTATATGGGAAGATATCCCCGTACTACTTATAGTGTCGTAGATTAGAAGATATGTCCGAGTGTTAGTAGAAGATGACCCGTATTACAATATGAGTCTCAAAAATCTTTGCCAAAATAAAACAATAAATTGAAAATATTAGAGTTGCACCGAATATTCGGTTGGTATTCGGTATACTGCCTATTCGGCAGTCAAACCGAATACTTTAATATTCGGCCGAACCGAATAGTAATAAAAGTTTTAAATATTCCACAATTGGTAAAGCACATTTTTTTTATACAATGAATAAAATTTATAGTATCATAGTACAAAATTAATTCAAATTGTTTCTTACCAATATTTTCGCATTTAAAATAATTTTAATGTAAAAGAAAACACTCTGGTATTAAATTTTGTTGTTTTTTCAATTTTTCTTAAATCTTATCACACCTTAACCTTACTAACTCGTTTAAATATGAAACAATAACCAGAAAATAAAACTCATAATATTGAGTGTTCAAAAATATAACGGTTAATTTTTTTATAAAATATGCAGCTAAAAAAAAAAAATCAATTATCATTTCACCAATATTTAAAAAAGGTGAATGTGATTAATATATAAAAAATAACACTTGGATAAATATTCAATTTTTCAGTATTTTAATTTCGATAGAGATAGAGAAGATACTGAGGGTGCCATAGGTGTTCCTTTGTATCCATTAAAATGTGTCAAATAAGATAACCAAAGAATTTCTCTGTGTGTAGCCCCATTGTAGTCAACTCTTCTAATTTCTTTTATGATTTCTGAAGAGAAGATTACTTTGTTGAGTCTTTTGTCGCAGGGTGGGTACACCTGTCTGCGTACTGTTTAGTTATCTATCAGTATCTACTCTGTTGTAGTTTTCAAGACCAGGTGTGACAACAACTTAAAAAAGAATGGCTAGACATTCTAGCACAGTATCATTTGCACTTTAAAAAGAAAAAGGATTTGGCAATGTTTAAATTTGACTGCTCAGTTTCAATTTTGATAAAATTATTTATCAGTTACATTATATAAGAGACTAAGATCGCAAAAATTCAGTTGAATAAATTGTAATTCTAATTTGTAATGATATTTTAAGCAACTTTAGTTTGTATTTGTATGCAAGGCAAATGCAAGATCCTCTATAACATAAAATGAAGTCATGATTATCACATAACAGAAATTATCTATCAATTATCCATTTATGCAGATAAACATAAACCAAATTAAGTACTATATTAATTTGCTTTTGGAATGATTTATTTTATTTTTTATTTATTTTAAATTAATGATTATACTTAAATGCAAATAAATTTAGGATGTTAAATGTAAATGCATTTTAAAAAGGCACAAAATAGAAACATTTTCTATTTTAAATTGGCATAAAATAGAAATATTAAGTTTAAAAAAATGTAACCGAATATTCGGTATTCGGCCGAATATTCGGTTAGAATTTTAACCGAATATTCGGTATTCGGCAAAAGATGGTATTCGGTGCAACCCTAGAAAATATCAATAATCCCCGTAATCTTCATAGCAGAAGACCGTACTTGATTCCAATATATGCTAATATATGTCAAAATATATGCCAGTATACCTGTACTACTTATATTTTCGTAGATTAGAAGATATACCCGTGCATTTGTAGAAGATGACTCGTACAACGTACAATATATGTGTTTCAACAATTTTTGCCGCAATAAAACAATGGCATAATAACTTGAAAATATCAAGAATTTCTGAATCAATAATCCCCGAAAATATCAATAATAATAATGTTAAAACCTGAAGACCATAATTGATATTATCCAATCAAAAATACAATGACAGTGAAATTTATTTTATATACATATCTTCATTATTCAAATCGGAAAAGATTTAATAAAAATCTTCTGCCGCATAAACACATTGGATTTAAATCCGTTGCTAAACGACATGATATCATTTGCTTCAAATAAATGGGTGGAAAAAATATCGTCTGAATAATGCTATCTCTATGGAAGGTTTGGCGAAATTTTCGTCAATTTAGCGACATTTTAAAAAATCGCCAAATTTAGCACCAAGTGGGACTGTAGAACTGATAGTCACACTTGGCCATAAATTGACGAAACATCATTGCAATACTATCCTCTAACAAAACACAATTCATTTCATTTATTTAGAGTAATTTTATCAATTGCAAGATATTTTTATGGATTTACGAACATTTTTATCGATTTGGTGATATTTTAAAAATTCGCCAAATATGTTACTAAGAACGGTTGGACTGACAGACAAATGCTAACGAAACATCATTTCACTGCTCTCTTCTAACAAAACAGAGTACATTTCATTGATTTGCGTCGTTTTTATCAATTTAGAGTGACATTTCCGCCAATTTGGTAATGTTTAAGGAAAGTTGAAAAGTTAGCGATATCCCGCCAAATTCATAGCTCTGAATTTGTAGATCTGATCCCGTTTGTATATACTAAAAGAAAACACTAAAATTGTATTAGAAGATATACCCATTCTACAGGTACTCTTTTTCTGTTTCAACAATCGGCTGAATGAATTTATTGGCTAAACACAATATATGAGTTTATTAGCTAAACACAATATATAAGCTCGAAAAGTCTTTGCCAAAATAAATGAAAGTGATGAATAGAATTAAAATAAAAATGTTCATTTCTAAGATACATTTCTATATCTATTCATTTATTATTCAAATCGAAAAAATAATAATAAACATTAACAGACACATTTAATTTAATTGCGTTGCCGAGCAACGATATACGATAGAATCTTCCTCATAAAATGCTAATAATTAAATAACCATTTTGATTTCTTATTACTTTTCATTGTTGAGTAAAATAAACCATGGTGATAGATTTCCCATTTAAATTCCTGTTTCAAATATTCATGGTTTCAAGCCATTCATGTTTGCAGAAAGGACTAATTATTAGCACAAAAATCTTCCACCAAACTCAGAAATAAAGTTTTAATTCCCTTTCACGTTTAAAACAAGCGATTTCCAACCTTTTAGTTCGGAGGAACCAGGGAGATAGAGAATAGAACTCCCGGGGAAAAGTTTCGTTTCTCATTAATATCTCGACAGCCCCTGGCGTCAGAAACTCGAGACATGGACTGAATTTTAAGTGGGGCTATTTGAAGGCTACCCACAAAATGTCATCCAATTCTGTTCAGCCGTTCTCCCGTGATGGTGGGGCAAGTAGACAGATTGATTCACAAAGTACTCGCAGTCGTTTCATGCAAAAGCTCATCGTGTCGAGATGGATGGATGCTTTATCATTAGACAGTGTAATTTTGAACATAGAGAGAAATTGAAAGAATTCCATCTTGTGTGTTGGTATGATTTGAATAGTATTCTTAAAACTCACCCGGTGGATTGGAGAATATAATCAATAGTCAAAGTTTTTAATCATCCAAAAAGTTTGTACCTTCTAGTGCAGGCCCCCACAACCTGTTACCATAATGGGAGTCAACCAATTCCTTTATTCCAAAAAGTTAGACTTCGCTATAACACCTTGTGCCGCATGATAATGTAAAGATGCAGCTGTTCACAGCTGTATCGTAAATATTTACGGTTATATATTTATGGTGATTTTCTGCAAAACATTTGGATTCGGGAACTGGGCTATTGACATGGGTGTTTTACTTCTGTTAAAAACCATTTTATTTTCGAGTGCTTTTAACTCGTTACTGCCGAATGAACGAAAATTGCTTAGATTGATATATTTGAGCGAAAGAATGTATTGTGACACTAAGAGTTCTTAAAATATTTAACTACTACGTGATATTTAAAATTATACATTCTTTGCAGATTTATGATTCCTAAAATGGATCCTGTATTTTATCTTGTTCACAAGCTGATCTGTTGTGATTTGGGAAATTGCTATTCATTTTTCAACAGTCATTTTTTTTTAAAGAAATAAATGATTAATTCTTACCATTAGATTTTATGTTTCACTTTCATGGTTGACATGGTACAATTGTTAATGAACTGTACCATTTGTGAAATGTGTGACTTTTGTATGAACTGTATATATATGGCTTTACACTTCACAATTTTTATACTTAAATATCCTATCATTAAAATTTTGAGCCTTAATTTATTGTCGTTTCATTCTGTTAAACATTACTCTTTATTTTGTACACATTTGTTGTAAATTCTTCTGTTAGAGTTCTGTATGAGTTTATGAGAAGGCTTATGACAGCAGAAATTCAAAATTTAAAAAGAAAGTATGCAAGTGTCATAAAAAGTAACAAAGCTTGTATGTGTAATCGTGTATATATAAATATATGTGTTTATCCCATACCTTTGCCTCAGAGGAGCACTGATCTATGATTCTATGGCTAATAAATAAAAATAAATAAAAAAACAAATTAAAAAATAGAATAAGTTAGATAAACATTTTTTAACTTTTTTAATGGCTGCATTTTTCTGTTTACACACCAACCAGTAACGTAGCGTGAGATTTTTAACTGGGGAAGCGTAGCATTTTAAATTCGAAACGGTTTTGATATTACAGGTGAGATGTATATTCACTCTTTCAATAAGTTCTATATCTTAAAATAAAATAATTTAACATAAAAATGCATGGAGTGCATGAAATGCACGAGCAAAGTTTTCTACTATTGAAGATGAATAGTACAAGACATAACATTTTAAATTTTTTCAGATTTCCAAATTAGGTTATATTTTACAACCATTATATTCAATAAAGTAGAAATATATTAGAATATTAAAAGCAAGTGACTAAAAAAATAATGTCAGTTTCGACAATATAAACAGTAAAAGCTAACAAAATGAAACAATTCAAAAGAGTGCACTGAAAATGGGTGAGAAATGTAACAAGCTTAGTTGAAGATTACTAGTCAACAACGTCCTTAAACACTTTTGTATATCAGTTCCATACACCTATTTTTTTTTTCGAAATTTGGCAATCGGAGACCTGGGGGGGGGGGGGGAGATGACACGTGAAAACCGATTTTTAAAATTTGAACAATTTTTTGTTATTTAATGTTTTATGCGATTTCGACCGTTTTTTGCCCTTTTTTTCTCCACGATCCAGACGTCGCAGAAAAAAACAAATCACACCACCGGAAAGAGCAGACAATTGCGAGTTAAAATATATCAATTTTAAATCTCAATTTCGATTTCTAATATTTTTTAAAACATTTTAAAAAAGTCACCTTTGGCTCAAGAAAACGATTTTTGGTTTTTAAATTCTCGCATAGTAAAAAGTACTCATAATTTCGACTAATAATTTGCATTTTTAGAAAGCTCAAACATCTGGTTTTCTTACAAGCCCAATCTAGTCAAGAAATAATTAAAATTGGCCGCTGGATCGAAATTTTAAAGAAGTCATGATTTTAAAATTCATCGACGGGCGAAAGAAGTTCCCATTTCCCATCGCCCGTTTCCCCCAAGCACGCGTTTCAATGGTGCCGATTGTGTCTAGGTGGAGGTGACGTCACGGTTCTGAATAAGGCTCCTCTATATACGAGCTGACTCATCAAGCATATTGAAGCCCACCCTAGCTGGAAACGCAATCCATTAGCATTAACTGTATTCTTATTTTCACTTTAGGAAGTATAATTAAAATAATTATGGGTAGTTGTTCTGCGCCGAACTGCTCTAATCATCCTAGAAAGGGTTTTAGGCTATTTCGCTTTCCTAGAAACGAAGAAAGAAGAAAACAATGGCTAATAAATGATTGGATACCCGGTACTGGAGCATACTTCTGCGAGCTAAATTCGATAATATTCTAATTGAAACTTCTTTTTTTATATAAAGTATTTATTTTAAACACTCATTTTACAATTTCTGTAACTGTAGTATGGAACCGTATGGGCTTCAATATGCTTGATAAGTCAGCCTGTAGTAGAGGAGCTCTAGTTCTGAATAAGGCTCCTCTATATACGAGCTGACTCATCAAGCATATTGAAGCCCACCCTAGCTGGAAGCGCAGTTTATTAACATTAACTTTATTCGCATTTTCACTTTAAGTAGTATAATTGAAATAGTTATGAGTGGTTGTTCTGCACCGAACTGCTCTAATCATTCTAGAAAGGGTTTTAGGCTATTTCGCTTTCCTAGAAACGAAGAAAGAAGAAAACAATGGCTAATAAATAATTGGATACCCGGTAATGGAGAATACTTCTGCGAGCTAAATTCTACAATATTCTAATTGAAACTTCTTTTTTTATACAAAGTATTTATTTCAAACACTTATTTTATAAATTCTGTAACTGTAGTATGGAACCCTATGGGCTTCAATATGCTTGATAAGTCAGCCTGTAGTAGAGGAGCTCTAGTTCTGAATATGCATAGCGATGGATGGGACAATAAAAAACCGAATTAGTGTTTGCTTTCCGTTTCCTGCGTTTCCGGTTTTAAATGAATTAAGAACTTAGCATATGTATTGTAGAAATTATTATATTTATATTTTAAATGATGGAACGATATGGATTTTTTAAATGGATATTTAATTTGTGGATATTTTAAATGGATATTTTAATTTTATGGATATTTTAAATGATGGAACGATGGATATTTTAATTTTATGGATACTTTAAATGATGGAACAATGAAACGATGGAATGATGATGATGGAATTAAGAGATTAGCATATGGTTATTTTAAATTGTAAATTAGCGCGCGGAAAGTTAGCGGTAGGCCCGGGTTCGATTCCCGCCACTGCCTAAACTGCCGCCGTGTTCAGGCGGAGTACGATCACATTAAACATGTGGGTCCGTAAGTCCTTCCGAGAGGTAGGTGGTAGGGAACGGAGGGTACGGTCCCTGTGGATGCCTCCCCCCACTGGGTTCCGATCTAAATTGGGTGGCACTTCCTGGCCGTCCAAACAGTTACCTTACACCTTTCTGGTAGGTCGCGCCAGCGAGTTTGCCATGGTCAGAATTTTCAAGGGTAGCGAACAGGCTGGTCGCCAAAGGCGGCTAGTAAAAAATAAAATAGTTGAGTAGACGTTTAAAAAACATACAAAGTTTGGAATCTTAAAATCTAAATTTTTTAGAAGA
Source organism: Amaurobius ferox (assembly GCA_951213105.1). Classification (NCBI taxonomy): domain Eukaryota; kingdom Metazoa; phylum Arthropoda; class Arachnida; order Araneae; family Amaurobiidae; genus Amaurobius; species Amaurobius ferox. Next base: position 146,305,392 of record OX578144.1, on the reverse strand, counting down.
CATGGCAAAGTAGTGTTAATGATGTCACTCACAATTTTCATCAATAACTATAAATGATGTCACTCACAATTTTCATCAATAACTATAAATGATGTCACTCACAATTTTCATCAATAACTATAAATGATGTCACTCACAATTTTCATCAATAACTAGACACTTTATGTAATATTTTAGACACTATGTAATATTTTAGACACTTTATGTAATATTTTAGACACATTATGTAAATTATCAAAGTGTTTCTGTATATCTTCTGTATATCTCTTGAGCAAGAATTCCATTTAGTGCGACTACATGGCTAAATCCACTTTCCAACCACTGCGCTTTGACGATTTATCAAAATAGTTATGGGAAGCAGCCAGAGATCAGTTTCACTCACTTTATACTTTTAGAACCATGCAAAAGAACGCGATTTAATTGATGTGCATGGCAATGGATTCCTTAACTGAAGCTACATCGTATGTCTGAGATATTAATTTATTCCCAATTTCTGCTGATCCAAAGCCAGTCTTATCTTCGGATACGTCACAGAAACCAACTAATCTCTCTCCCGCACATTATCGGAAAATGGTACTCATTTGGCTCTTGCAAGAAACGTCATCAGCTTGGACGGAGATAAATTTGCAATTTCTGATTTCACTTTTTCATTTAGTTCACTTTTTCATTTAGTAACTAGTTGCGCCCATTAATTCATTTTGAATATCTGGAGAGGTCCCTTTAAATGAAGATTTTAGTCTTCTAAATAGTTCATTTAAGTCTTCTAAATAATTTTCAGAATCTTAATTTCCAACATGACCTCTGAATGCTCAGCTGAAAAAATGACAGCTAGTCCCAACACATGCCGCTTTGCTGTAACTTTCCCATTCAATTCGGGCCACTAAGATTTTCCCCTAACAAATGGAATGATTCATGCTGAAGAAGATGGCTCTTAGATGACTGATGTTTACGAGCCTTTTTTAGGAATTTTTTTAAATCGGAAACCCCATCTTTGCACCATTCCGTATCTTTTTCGCCAAACATTAAGCATATGAAGCAGAACAATTTATTTTTCTGGTTGCATCCAGATAACCACTTAAACCTATCATGCCACGAAAATTGGAAATACCAAACTTTCTTTTTATCAACGACTTTTACAGACAACTTTGACGTAGCTCTCTGATCCTTTAAAGAACGCCTTTGATCATAAGTCAATCGTGAAATTGACTTAAAAAAATCGCTTTGGGGGGTTTCAATTTCAGAATATATATAGAATATTCACATGTCTTGAACAGAACATTTTTATAGAAACTTTATATTAGATTGGAAGATTATCTTTTTACAAATACTGTATTCACAACTTTTTGAAATAAGGGTATATACATATATATACTATATACACAGGTTATCAAAATGCACTCTGTTTGTCATATATTCTAGAATAGCTACTGAAAAAATGATGTGTTTCTGACAGTTAGGTGGAAAGCAAGCAAGGATTTTATCAAACATGGTTTTTATTTCATGAATCCTGCTGGAAAAACGTAATCATTTATTTGATCGCGAGTCGCTAATTTTCCCGGAAGTCCAACTTACAACCGTTCACGGGAACGACTGACGAAGTTTTTCCAGTAAGTATCCACATGCGGATGGGAAGTTCAACGGCTCATTTGCATTCTATATGAGTCGGACCTTGGAATTCGTTCCGGGAGGTACTGTATAAATATAGGAAGCCCGCATTGGATTAGAGGGAGAAAGGGTTACGATTCGAATTGACGAAGACGATTGTTAAGACACGTATTGTGTGGTCAGGATAGCTGAGTTTTGAAAGAGCTGTTCAATTAAACTGCGGATAGAATAGTGCTGATCCTCGTAATATTGGATCCATTTAATATTCTAGTATCGTGTTGATGGTGAAAACAGGCAACTCAATATTCTACGGTGGTTTAGTGGAATGTGGCCGACAATGTACGAATGAGTGCATTTTAGCATTGAGTGCCGTTTATTGACTGAATTTCTTTGCGACGGTTTGCAACTAAAGATGGCCTTAAGTAAAAGGGCAAATCCCGGTGTTAGTATTAACTGACGGAAACCGATGATTATTTCGTTTAGTGTTACAAATCGTGGTTTGAGACTGCTCTTACAGAATGTTTTATCTAGTCAAATCAACCGACGACACTCAAGATTCCCCAAAGTGTGACCTTTAGAAGAGGACGACATCGTAACAGATTCGAGTGTGTCTCAATAATCCAATGTGGACTTCCTATGTGTGCTTAAAACTCCCAGAAATGTTCAAGCTGTATTGTTCATACAGCAATTGCCTTAACTGCCTTGATGTTCTTTCGGCAAAGATACCTACGACTTCCTATGTGTGCTTAAAACTCCCAGAAATGTTCAAGCTGTATTGTTCATACAGCAATTGCCTTAACTGCCTTGATGTTCTTTCGGCAAAGATACCTACGACTTCCTATGTGTGCTTAAAACTCCCAGAAATGTTCAAGCTGTATTGTTCATACAGCAATTGCCTTAACTGCCTTGATGTTCTTTCGGCAAAGATACCTACGACTTCCTATGTGTGCTTAAAACTCCCAGAAATGTTCAAGCTGTATTGTTCATACAGCAATTGCCTTAACTGCCTTGATGTTCTTTCGGCAAAGATACCTACGACTTCCTATGTGTGCTTAAAACTCCCAGAAATGTTCAAGCTGTATTGTTCATACTGCAATTGCCTTAACTGCCTTGATGTTCTTTCGGCAAAGATACCTACGACTTCCTATGTGTGCTTAAAACTCCCAGAAATGTTCAAGCTGTATTGTTCATACAGCAATTGCCTTAACTGCCTTGATGTTCTTTCGGCAAAGATACCTACGACTTCCTATGTGTGCTTAAAACTCCCAGAAATGTTCAAGCTGTATTGTTCATACAGCAATTGCCTTAACTGCCTTGATGTTCTTTCGGCAAAGATACCTACGACTTCCTATGTGTGCTTAAAACTCCCAGAAATGTTCAAGCTGTATTGTTCATACAGCAATTGCCTTAACTGCCTTGATGTTCTTTCGGCAAAGATACCTACGACTTCCTATGTGTGCTTAAAACTCCCAGAAATGTTCAAGCTGTATTGTTCATACAGCAATTGCCTTAACTGCCTTGATGTTCTTTCGGCAAAGATACCTACGACTTCCTATGTGTGCTTAAAACTCCCAGAAATGTTCAAGCTGTATTGTTCATACAGCAATTGCCTTAACTGCCTTGATGTTCTTTCGGCAAAGATACCTACGACTTCCTATGTGTGCTTAAAACTCCCAGAAATGTTCAAGCTGTATTGTTCATACAGCAATTGCCTTAACTGCCTTGATGTTCTTTCGGCAAAGATACCTACGTCTTTCAATAAAGCGGGGTTTTTGGTTTTGAAACTTAACTTTATCTTCATTTCACAACTGGGCATACTCTGCTACACGCTGCTAAGTTAAAGACTATAAATTTCCAACAAATCCTCGAAGCATCACCTAGTGAATTCTCCATTTCTTTGAAAATGTATTGTTAAAAAACTAATGCATGAAATCAACTAAAACTTTGTATGGTAATATAAATCTGTTATTTGTAGCCTTGAAAAAAAATTCAGGAAAATCTAAGGGGATGGGTGACATTTTCGCATTTTTGGGTCAAATTGACATGGAATGACCCTAACATGATTTTAGTTTAAAATAGAAAAACTAAAATGACCAGTTTGTCATAATAAAATATATTCTTTGAGCTCTGAATGAATCATGATTCTTAAACCGAGAGGTTTTTAGCTTTTATAAATATGTATCAAATATTCGTGAAAAGTAACATTTCACTGAACAAATCCAAGTTAAATGCAGAAAAGCAATAATCAAATAAAAGTTGACATGGAATAGAAATTATTTATGGTATGATAAACGTAATGTGATAGTATATTTTATCATGAGCATTTCAAAGTTTCTGTCTGTATTAGAAAACTAGGTATGATACACAAATAAGTATTTTTAATGAGGTAAATATTAATTATTTTTTCTAATCAAATGGACAATTCTGGCCTCTTTTTTAAATCTTATTCGATTCGAAATGTTGCAAAACGGACAATTTTATTCCCCGAACTGTATTTCATGGTTTATTAGCAGTCACAGTTAGTTCGCTTTCTGACTGTCGCGGGAAAACGACCTAGTTTGGCGCACACGAAATGTGACGTCAAAAAGCTCGACCCATCGAGGTGAAATATTGGTAGAGAGACTTATGGCAACCTTTCCGTGACCACTGAACTAAGTCACGTGACTTATGCACTCCCCATACGCGCATCTCTGCTTCCATTGCAATTGCATTACGTTTTCGAAAGCGTGAAGTCATATCGCTCGTTTACTTTTACTTTTAAGCAGAATCTGGCAATGTCCTGCCCTGCATGTGAATGGATGGACGTTAAAGTTTATCAAAGGTGGAGACACACAAGTAAGCCCTTTTCATCCATTTTAAAACATCTACATATATAAGGAAGGAAAATATCCAACATCACGGGAGAACGGGTGAACCGAATTAGATGAAATTGAGTGGGTGGTCTTGAAATAGCTTTACTTAAAATTTAGTCTATGTGTCGAGTTTCTACAACCAGGCGTTCTCAAGTTATTAGTGGAGAACGGAAATTTTGTTTGTCTCATCATTACGGGAGAACAGCTGCACCGAATTTAATGAAATTCTGTGGGTAGCTTTAAAATATTCTTCCATAAATTTAGTCCAAGTTTCGAGTTTCTAAGACCAGGGGTTGTCGCGATATTAATGGAAAACGAAACGTTTTCCTAGGAGTTCTACTCTCTAACTCCATGATTCCCAACGAAAAAGGTTGGACATCGTTGGTTTAAAACGTGAAAGTCAATTAAATCTCTGAATTTTGTGGGAGTTTATTGAACGTATGAAAATCGCAGGTTTGGTTTGAAATATGAATTTAAATGGAAACTCTATCACTATGGTTTATTTTTCACAGGTTTACTCAACAACGAAAAGTATTAAGAAATCAAAATGGTTATTTAATTATCAGCATTTTGTGAGGTTATTTAATTATCAGCATTTTATATCGTGACAAGTCATTTGACTCTGCAGTGGACACCGATGATCTGGAATTTCTGAACTACCTTGAGCCACCTGGAATGCCTTCTCATATCTTGAAGTTAAAGAAAAGATCACCAATAATGCTTCTGCGGAATCCGAACCCACCTAAACTATGCAATGGAACACGTCTCTGTGTCAGAAATATTTTACCAAATGTCATAGAAGCCACGGTATTAACGGGAAAGGCAAAAGGAGAGGACGTATTCATACCTCGCATACCGTGGATACCAACCGACCTACTATTTAGCTTCAAACGAGTCCAGTTCCCAGTTAGACTGGCCATGACCATCGACAAAGCTCAAGGACAAACCCTTAAGTCTGCAGACGTGAATTTAGAAAGTTCTTGCTTCTCTCATCGCCAATTGTATGTGGCATGCTCAAGAGTAGGAACTTCACAGAATTTGTATGTTTTAGCTCCAGGAGGAAAATCAAAAAATGTGGTTTACCATCAAGCACTGCGTAAAACCTAACAAATTAGGATAATCTCATTTAATTTGTTAACATTTGCATTGTTGCCTAGCGTTTAAGAGTCATTTTAGTTGCCTTTCAAACTGTACATGTTTCAAACTGTACATATTGATTGTACATCAATTGTGGACGCCTAATAATCCCATTCCGAGACGCAGCCCGGAGGACCTAGCTGCCGCTGCGAAGGGCAGCTATGACTTATATAATGCAATGATTTTTTTCTTGCATAATGCAATGAATTTACTTCTTTAACAGTGAAAAAATAATGTATAAGATTCACGACCCTATATGTTCCGATGTAATTTTTATCAGAGTTTTGCATCGTAAATCCCGAGAAACGCCGGGTAATCGCTGCTAGTATTTTATATAAAATAAAGAGTTAATTGGCATGTACGACCATGCCGCCCCATAATAAAGTAGATTTTCTGGCTTTGTAAATAATGTATAGCCTTGTAATTATTTTTAAAATAAAACATTTTATATATATTTGTGTACTTTCATAAACTGTACCTCTATAAATGCTTAAAATCAGAAGAAAAAAAATAAAATGAAGGTGAAACTTTTAATGCGCCTAGTTTTCTGTCTTGGCGACATTTTTTTAAGCCAACTTGGATTGTTTATATTTTCATACTCTTTTCTGCTGACAATGTTTTCATGCCATATAATGCGATGAAATGATTAATAACTCCCAAGAAATTTATACAAACATATTTATACAAACATCAGTAAGTACACATTTAAAATTGATATTTTTGGCTGAGCTATATTTTTCCAGACGTATAAAAATAAATACAGTATATGGGCGTAAATATAATTTTTTCTTGAAAAATGTAGCTGAAACATTTACTTTTCACACTTTCTTTTAGTATTAACCGTCTTTGTATGTGCATTAAAAAATACTCGTTAAAAATTTCAAAAAAGTCCTTAATTGTATATGTAATGTATTAAATGAAATTGAGCAATTAAAATGTGACTTTAAAATTTTTTTGTGATTATGAAATGTATAACGTAACCATATAAAATTCCTGGTATGATAAATCATATGTCACACTATGATAAGTGCAATATTGATTCCTAATATCATCTATGATAAGTGCAATAAAATATACTAAAATAATTTCAATTCAGTTTTTGTGTATTTAAAACATTTATTAAAATGTTAAATACACAAAAACTGAACTAAAAAACATTATTAAAATGTTAGCTAATTCCTATTATGTTTATTAGTTTTCCCAAAGATGAAGAGCATATATGCTGCAACGTTCGAGCGTAGCGAGGTATACCCGCGAAGCGGGCGTAGATCCATGTTCGAATTGCTGCATACATCACTCTATGAGCCACGGAACATCTGTTGCACAAAAAGCTGTTGCAATGTGCAACCTCCGATAGTCAGCGGGGCCGGATTCTATGATGTTTCTTTAACCGGCGTAGATCCATGTTCGAATTGCTACATACATCACTCTATGAGCCACGGAGCATCTGTTGCACAAATAGCTGTTGCTACTTGCAACCTCCGACAGCCACCGGGGCCGGATTCTATGGTGTTTTTTCCGCGGGCGAAGAAAGCCAAACGTAGAACCCTATTCGAATTACTGCGGATCCACTATTGCACAAACGGTTGTTTTAACATAACGATCTTCGACAGCGAACGACTGGCCGAAAAGTATCTAAATTTCTTCTAAGTATCAGTCTTTATAAATTTCTTCTAAGTTTCGTTTTCATCAACTTTCTTCTAAGTATCGTTTTTTATTAAATTTCTTCTAAGTCTCAACTTTAAAAAATAAATAAGTTGCGTGTTTTAAATCGTTAGAATATTGTTAAATTTTCAAAAAAAAATTACATAAAATGCCTTTCTATAAGGTAAAGATGCATTTTAAAATATCTGGCGCAGTAAGATAATTGACACCAAAAAAGTCGCCAAATTCTTTGGGAAAATGCCAAAAAATATGTTAAAGGAGAAAAAAAATGTTGTATGTGACACTTTCTGACTACATAACTGTATATAGGTCATGCTAATTGAAGAATACAATGATAGATTTTCTGATTTGGAACAACTTACTTCAGAAATTAAATTGGCGTATGAACCACATTTAGTTGATATCCTAACGGCACCCACGGAACTACAGATGTAATTAATTGAATTAGGAGAAAATAATATCTTAAAGATTTTATATAGTACTTACATGTTAATCTTGAATAATAATTTAAACATAGATAAGAAGATTTGATTGAAATGGAGTTCTCTTGAAATTTTAAATGACAACCGTAACCATAAAAGGAAGTACTTATTTACGCATCGCTTAAGCACGACCTCATAGAATGCTGATAATTAAATAACCATTTTGATTTCTTAATACTTTTCGTTGTTGAGTAAGCCTGTGAAAAATAAACCATGGTGATAGAGTATCCATTTAAATTCATATTTCAAACCTGCGATTTTCAAAAGTGACTAATACGTTCAATAAACTCCCACAAAACTGAGAGATTTAATTGACTGTCACGTTTTAAACCAACGATTTTTAACCTTTTTCGTTGGGAATCATGGAGTTAGAGTAGAACTCCTAGGAAAAAGTTTCGTTTTCATTAGTATCTCGACAGCCTCTTGTCTTAAAAACTCGAAACTTGGACTAAATTCATGGGGGGCTATTTCAAAGCTACTCACCAAATTTCATTAAATTCGGTGCAGCTGTTCTTCCTTGATGATGAGACAAACGAAAGTGTCGTTTTTCATTAATATCGCGACAACCCCTTGTGATGGAAACTCGAAACATGGACTAAATTTTAAGTGGGGCTATTTCAAGACTACCCGCCAAATTTCATCCAATTTGGTTCAACCGTTCTCCCGTGATGTTGGATCATACATACATACTTTTCTTTTATATATATATATATATATATATATAGATGGATGTTTACCTGTGATGAACATTTTGTCAAAAATATTAATTCGTTGCTATCCTTACTAATTAACAATTTTGAAAAATCTCTTCCCCTTCCCTTTCTTATTTCACCCCATCCTCATATCTTCTATATTTCGTTTGTTAAGGCAGCATTTTTATATTGGGAAATCTATGTACAGAATCTCAAACATGTTTAAAACTGCTTTCTCAAAAAGAAAATGGATATATATAAATATTATATATCACGCTTTTTCTGATATAAAACAATAAATAAACAATGCTTGATTAATTGCAGCTGTATTGCCAATGTTTTATTTTTAAAAGAGTATCCTATCTTTAGATTAACTAAAGAATAATATTTTGATTTTTGTCGACTCCATTAAAAATGCTACATTAATCGGGCAAATACATTTGAATGGTCATCATTTAAGAACTTTAATTTTCGTAAAATTAAAGTTTTTACTGAACTTGCATATCAGCCCAGAATTATTAGATACATTTACAAAACTTTCGCCTAACTTGTGATTTAATTTTTCTCTAAATCAGAAATCGCAAGGTTGTTTCAAAACAAAACTGTTTAATTATGTAATAACAATTCAAAATTGCATTAATTTATCTCAAAATGGTATTACGTCCGAGTAGTTTACATTAAGTTGTTTGTTTTATCTAATTTTATTAGTTTTAATCACTTGTTCCTTTTTTTTTAATTATTTTGAGATCAAAGTTGAAAATCAATTTAGGATTTTGTTGTTGGTGGTGCTATGTTTTATTTACTAATCTTTTGCATTGTGTCAATTCTACATGCACATCTAGTGTTTAAATTTACATAATCTCTGCAAATATAAAAGTTAAGTATTGTTATTAAAAATATGTAACCCAAAATGCAATTAATAACATCAGAATCCTCTCAAGGCTACCTGCTATCCGGATGCAAAATATTTTGTTCCGCCCACTCGCGGTATGGGAGGTACCTGAAGTCGAAAATAAAAAAATCTGATGTGATCAGCACATGACTTTCCTTATATAAGGCAATGAATTGACTACTTTTACAGTAAAAAATAGGTTATTCTTATAGTAGATACTTATATTCTTTCCAAGAGATTGAATTTTCGTCAGTGAGTCGTCATTTTCATTGATTTAGCGTCGTTTTTATCCATTTGGCGAGATTTTCGTTCATTTGGCAACATTTAAAAAATCGCCAAGTTGGCGACATTCCGCCAAAATCTCGCCAAGCGTTATGGATGGAGAAATAAGTTATTCGTATAGTAGATAAATGACTATTGGCGTTCAAATACAAAAGTGTTATTCAAAGTATCTTTTCTCATGAATGAAACAAGCGAGATCCACGAGAATGATATCACCCAATTTATTGCAAGATATTGCATATGTAAGTAAATGCGTAAAGCGAGCGATACATTTGGGAATGTGCTAATTAAGTTATTTCAAAACATAGACTGAAGATTCGGTAGATTTTAGAGAGGTCGGTCAAATCGTTTCCATTTAGTCTGGTTACATTCGGGAAGTTCCGCTGATTATACATCCCGAACTGCTAAATAGTTTGAAGTATTGCACTACTACTAGTTTTACATCAAATATTTATATTTGTGCCGAAAACAGAGTGCGCGGGCAGCTAGATTGTCAACGTCATTAAAACGTCATCACCACTGTCATTAAAGAGTGTTTGTTACGTGTGTTATGGTAATAAATCAGTGATTGTACAGTATAATCCAATTTTCAAATCCTTTTTATCAGAAGTTATGATTTAATAAACTTTGAAAATCCAGTACTGGTTCGGCACTCTATTTTCAGCTTTGCTATCACGGATGAATGTAAGCCATATTCAAAGTGGATTATTGACTTTGTACTCGGTTTAGTGTGTGATGTTCGCAGGTAAATACAAACATTTTTTATACCATTGTGAGCAGTCGCAATTTAGTGTGCTTTTGAAAAGTTATAAAATAGATTTTATCCAAAAAAATAAATCACAAATTTAAAACTTTGCACAAAAGGGATAGAAATTAAATGGAAAATAATTCAAAATGGCTTCACCTATTCAAAATCATAAATCATTTACTGTTTGTTATAGGTTTTAAAATATAATATCATAAGAAACAACGCTTTTAATTTAAAAATAAATTATTACTTTCCTTATATGCATTTCCTTATATATTTCCTTATATACATATAAGGAAAGTATTGTGACAGGGTCGAAAATTCGAATTCGAGTTTTCGACGGGAGAGCACGTTTCAAGCATCCCTGATCACGAATCGAAAACTTTTAAGGTGATGTCTGTGTGTGTGTATCAGTGAGAGTCTGTGGAGACGATATCTCACGAATGAATGGCGCGATTCGAATGGAATTTGGTACAAAAATAACAATCCATGAATACTGGAAGCCTATTGCTTTAAAACGCAATCGAATGTTCAGAACCCTCCTAAATTTTCGAGTGAAATTTTGAAAAAATCATCAAAAAATCAAAACCTTTAATAAAGTTACGCAAGTAGACATTTCTTATGTAATTTTTCCTTAGAAAACGATTGATATAAATTTTAGAACGCTAGCATGAACCGTTCTCGAGATATTGCACATTTTTCAAATAAATTTATCAAAAAGTCTAAATTAAAAAAAAATTTAACTGTTAAGAATCATGTTCCCTTTGCATATGTAATATCATGCGATAAATTGAGTGGCATCATTCTCGTGGATCTAACTCGTTCCATTCACGAGAAAAGATACTTTAAGTAATACTTTTGTATTTGAACGCCAATATTCATTTACCTGCTGTAAGAATAACTTATTTCTCCGTCCATAACGCTTGGCGAGATTTTGGCGACGAATTTGGCGGAATGTCGTCAACTTGGCGACATTTTTAAATGCTGCCAAATTAACGAAAATCTCGTCAAATGGATAAAAATGACGCTAAATCAATGAAAATGGCGACTAATTGTCGAAAATTCAATATCTTTGAAAGAATATAAGTATCTATTATACGAATATTAAATTGTTATTCTTATAGTTGATACTTATATTTTTTCAAAAGTTTATAAGTATCTTAGTAGCAAAGAAAGTTAAAAAGTATCTTTATAGTTTCTTAGTAGTAAATGCATTGCATTATATAAGGAAAGTCATGTGTTGCCCACATCCGATTTTGAAAAAAATATTATATTTAGAATCCTCACAAGTCATATAGATATAATAAAAAATATTAAACAAAAAATATATATAGATATAGACATAAATACATAAATATTATTTTTAATTTCCAGAAAAAATACACCGCGCAATTTAAACTTTCCGTTTAAATTTACTGTTTAACAAAATTATAAAATGCTATTTGCACTCCAAAAATGATGTGTTAAAATGTCCAATGCGATGGGGCCGAAATGGTTTTGCGTAAATAATATTTTGTAAAATAAAACTTCCAATAATTTTGTTCGATCTCTTAGCATAATCTTTATATTTAAATACATAATTGCTTTAAGAGATTTTCGCCCGGATATTTGAAATCAGAAAAAAGGTCTCTTTAAATATGAATTGGTTTTAAGAGTTTAAAAAAAAGAAAATCGGAGTTGTCCATCATGGCCGTATTATGTAGATTGTGTGTGGTAGAATTTGGGGGTCATGGAACCCATCGGGGAGTTGCTATTTACAGAAATGGGAAACAGCCTCACCTCTCCCCATTTTTTGGACTGACCGTATAACAAGTTTTGAAAAAACTCTTTTGAGTTGAAGCAAGTATTTTCAGTAACCCATTTCTGGATGTTTTGTGCTCATTCTAAAAAGTTGATGGCTTAGTAATCTCTTTTTACATTGATACATGCCAAATCAAATGCCTCAGAAGCAAACAATGTTGAGTATTAAAAAAGTAAACAATTAGTTTTAAAAATTATATTATATCAATTTATCATAAGAAAGAGACTAGTTTTCCATTATTTTCATATTGTTTTGAAATTATAAGTATCTTTATATGTTGTTTTGAAATAAAAGAATTGGGGAAAGGAAACGATGTTGATTAATAAAAGAGCAACGAAATAAGTTTAGAAATTATATTACTGTTTTGTACTATAAAAAATGATGTACACTCATGTCCAAAAGTTAAGCATAGTTGCTGTTTATGTGAAAATTTCAAGAAATCTATATCGAAAGGGGAGGGAACGCGGTATGCGGGTTATAGAAGAAGAAAACAATGCAAAATAAGGATAATAACGACTTTTATTATCCAAAGAAAAGGATTGAAAGAAAAAGAGTCACAATACGAGTGTTAGCCTCAGTGAAAACAGAATGAGTGAAACAACGTGATGCTGCAGTTTAATACGGTGTGTGGGAACCTCAGGTAGCCACGATTTCCCATACTTTCTATGAGGGTTGGGATGAGTTGTGTGCTCAAAGACTTCCAAGCCATACGGAGAGCAGTTTTCAATCCTGGAACGGAGCTTGGTGGATAGCGGAGGGCTGCAAGATGTTTCCCGAGCACATCCCATACATGCTCTATTGAATTCAGATCAGGAGAGTTGGCAAGCCACTGCATGTGCTGGATATCTTCAGTTTGAAGGAAGTCGTCGACCAGGGACGCACGGTGAATATGAAATCCATGAATATGAAATCAGGACCAACAGCACCTCGAAACAATCAAACGGTAGTCATAAGGACATCGTCTCTGTATCTTTGACCGGTAACCGACCCCGTTGTTGTTGAGACCCAGACCGTCCGACCTACCAGAAAGGTGTAAGGTAACTGTTTGGAAGTGCCACCCAATTTAGAACGGAACCCAGTTGGGGAGGCATCCATAGAGACCGTACCCTCCTTCCCTTACCACCAACCTCTCGGAAGGACATACAGACCCACATGTTTAACGTGATCGTACTCCGCATGAACACGGCGGCAGTTGTGGCAGCGTGCAAATCCAGCGCGCAAACCACCGGGCTACTGCGCCCGAAATGTGCCAACAGTACGCGATGTTCCCAGGTACCCACCCAAGTACTAACCGCGCCCGATGCTGCATGACTTCGGTGATCTAACGAGAACCGGTGTTTTCAGCACGGTAGGGCCGTTGGCTCGGTAACCGATCCCGTGTCAAAGATGTGGAGGTGTGTGCGGCCGTCCATCATGATGCCTGCCCAGATCATGACATCCTCAAACGGAAAACGATGTCTTTTCGTGATGTTTCCCGGGTGAAAAACACATTCCACGTTCTCTCCAGATCGTGGTACGACAAGAATCTGTTTGCAGGCTAAATCTGGATTCGTCACTAAGTATGACATTGCCCCACTGTTGTCCACTCCACTGCCGATGTTCCAAACCCCACTGTTAACGCGCGCGTTTCTGTGCAGACGTCAGAGGGATGCAGACTGCTTGGACGTCTGGCATAGAGACCAACGTGTCTGAGTCTCCTGTAAACAGTTTGTCTCTAAACTGTGACTCCTGTAGCGGCTGAACCCAGTTGTCTGACAGAACGGTTCCTCTGACGTCGCGCAGTTATCACCAAATATCGGTCTTGCCGAGGGATTGATACCGACCTGGTACTGGTCGTCGGGTAACATCTCCAGTGGTTTGGAACCTCTGCCACAGTCTGAAGATCACACACTGAATAACATTCAGAATTCGAGACGCTTCGGTTTGGGATCGACCGGATTCCAACATTCCAATAATTCGTCCCTTCAAAAACATGTCCAGTTGGCATCTTTGTGACATCTCTCGTCATTTTTTATTGTTAGCAACGCTCCGTACCGCAACAATTGCAAAATTCTGCCTCAACTGGCCTTGCCGCTCGAGGCCGTTTTATACTCGTTCCGACGTGCGCCGGTGCTTTGCGCATGTCGACGTCGACTGAACTGTTTTGCATATCCACAATGATTTACCTTCGTCCCACGATTCTCCACAACTCATTGTGAACTATTGTATCCATATTAACTCCCAACTTTTCGCATTTTACGAATTATGCTTAACTTTTGACATGAGTGTATGATAGGTTTTCTACATACACATTGTACTTTTTCAGAAGCAAATAAACACACTGTAAAGAGATGCTAACTTATTTGGTACAACATCTCTAAAAATATGCTCATTTAGTTGAACTGATTGTTAAAAAAAAGGAAAGTTGATATTGATTGTGACATAAAGCGCCAAAATAAAAGATCAATTATAGAATGAATCCAAGATAATTCAAGCGTTAACACATTCTTTTTCAAATTTAATGAGTATATATTGACCAGCGACAAACATTTATGAAAAAAAGGAAAGTTGATATTGATTGTGACATAAAGCGGTAAAATAAAAGATCAATTATAAAATGAATCCAAAACTTATATAATGTAACTTATATAATGTAATGAATTTACTACATTTACAGTAAAAAAAGTAGGTTTTTCTTATACTAGATACTAATATTCTTTCCAAAATATTGAATTTTCGACAATTAGTCGTCATTTTCATTGATTTAGCGTCATTTTTATCCATTTGGCGAGATTTTCGTTAATTTGGCAACATTTCAAAAAGGCGCCAAGTTGGCGACATTCCGCCAAATTCGTCGCCAAACTCTCGCCAAGCGTTATGGACGAAGAAATAAGTTATTCTTACAGCAGATAAATGACTATTGGCGTTCAAATAAAAAAGTATTACTTAAAGTATCTTTTTTCATGAATGGAACGAGCTAGATCCACGAGAATGATGTCACCTAATTTATCGCATAGTATTACATATGAAAAGTGAACATGTTTCTCAATAGGAAATAATTTTTTTTTATTTTATATGACTTTTTGCTAATTTTTTTTAAAAATGTACAATATCTCGAGAACGGTTCATGTTAGCGTTCTAAACTTTATGTCAATCGTTTTCTAATGAAAAATTACATAAAAAAATGTCTATTTTCGTAACTTTATTAGCGGTTTTGATTTTTTGACGATTTTTTCAAAATTTCATTCGAAAATGTAGGGGGTTCTGAACATTCAATTGCGTGTAAAAACAATAGGCTTCCAGTGTTTACGGATTGTGATTTTTGTACCAAATTTTGTTCGAATCGGTCCATTCGTTCGTCAGTTATCGTCTCCACAGTCTCACTGACACACACACACAAACACACATACTTTCAGACACACACACAGACATCACTTCAAAAATGTTTGATTCGTGATCAGGGATGCTTGAAACGTGCTCTCCCGTCGAAAACTCGAATTCGAATTTTCGATCCCGTCACAATACTTTCCTTATACATTATGTATATAAGGAAAGTAACAAGATAATTCAATCGTTAACACATTCTTTTCAAATTTACTGAGTATATATAGACCAGCGACAAACATTTAACCTTTAAAAAAAGGAAAGTTGATATTGATTGTGACATAAAGCACATTCTTTTTCAAATTTAATGAGTATATATTGACCAGCGACAAACATTTAACCTTTAAAAAAAGGAAAGTTGATATTGATTGTGACATAAAGCGCCAAAATAAAAGATCAATTATAAAATGAATCCCAGATAATTCAAGCGTTAACACATTCTTTTTCAAATTTAATGAGTATATATTGACCAGCGACAAACTTTTAACCTTTAAAAAAAAGGAAAGTTGATATTGATTGTGACATAAAGCGGCAAAACAAAAGATCACTTATAAAATTAATCCAAGATAATTAAAGCGTTAACACATTCTTTTTCAAATTTAATGAGTATATATTAACCAGCGACAAACATTTAACCTTTAAAAAAGGGAAAGTTGATATTGATGGTGACATAAAGCGCCAAAATAAAAGATCAATTATAAAATTAATCCAAGATAATTCAAGCGTTAAAAATTCTTTTTCAAATTTAATGAGTATATATTGACCAGCGACAAACATTTAACCTTTAAAAAAGGGAAAGCTGATATTGATGGTGACATAAAGCGCCAAAATAAAAGATCAATTATAAAATGATTCCAAGATAATTCAAGCGTTAACACATTCTTTTTCAAATTTAATGAGTATATATTGACCAGCGACAAACATTTAACTTTGAGAAAAAGGAAATTTGATATTGATTGTGACATAAAGCGGCAAAATAAAAGATCAATTATAAAATGAATCCAAGATAATTCAAGCGTTAACACATTCTTTTTCAAGTTTAATGAGTATATATTGACCAGCGACAAACATTTAACTATTTTTAAAAAAAGGAAAGTTGATATTGATTGTGACATAAAGCGGCAAAATAAAAGATCAATTGTAAAATGAATTCAAGATAATTCAAGCGTTAGCACATTCTTTTTCAAATGTAATGAGTATATATTGACCAGCGACAAACATTTAACCTTTAAAAAAAGGAAAGTTGATATTGATTGTGACATAAAGCGCCAAAATAAAAGATCAATTATAAAATTAATCCAAGATAATTCAAGCGTTAACACATTCTTTCTCACATTTAATGAATATATATTGACCAGCGACAAACATTTAACCTTTAAAAAAAGGAAAGTTGATATTGATTGTGACATAAAGCGCCAAAATAAAAGATCAATTATAAAATTAATCCAAGATAATTCAAGCGTTAAAAATTCTTTTTCAAATTTAATGAGTATATATTGACCAGCGACAAACATTTAACCTTTAAAAAAGGAAAAGCTGATATTGATTGTGACATAAAGCGCCAAAATAAAAGATCAATTATAAAATGATTCCAAGATAATTCAAGCGTTAACACATTCTTTTTCAAATTTAATGAGTATATATTCACCAGCGACAAACATTTAACTTTGAGAAAAAGGAAATTTGATATTAATTGTGACATAAAGCGGCAAAATAAAAGATCAATTATAAAATGAATCCAAGATAATTCAAGCGTTAACACATTCTTTTTCAAATATAATGTGTATATATTGACCAGCGACAAACATTTAACCTTTTAAAAAATCCTTAGATAAAGTGTTTCATAGCAAATGTTTAATGACCATTATAAAATACACTCTGAGACAAATCAAAGTCGACACACCAAGAAAGAATGATCCAAACGAGACAAAATTTGGCACGTGTAATGAGGATATATAGAAAAAGAAATTATTAGAATTTCAGAACAATTGGATGGTTTATTGCATTGAAAAATCTATACAAAGTGAACACGTCAATATGGCGTTGGTCCACGTCTGGCCTTGATACAAACTGTTATCCGACGTGACATTGATGCATAAAGTTGCCAGATAGTGTTCTGAGAGATGTCGTTTCACATGGCCTCCAATTGATGAGCTAATTCGTCTACATTCTGGGATAGTCGCAGGCGACGCCCCATCCAGTCCGAATGTACTCAATAGGCGAGAGGTTTGGGGATCTGGCTGGCCAAGGAAATGTCGAAATCCTAGACCATACGACTCACCCAAGGATATCGAGTAGCAAAGTGTATTGGTTAGGGCCAAGGAAGTGTGTCGTAAGCACGCAGACAATCAATAGAGAGGCGTGCCGTGTGTGGCCTGGCATTGTTTTGCTGAAAAGTCAGTCCGCGCGTCGAGAAAGGAATGGCAATACAACGGGTCGTAGAATGTCGGCAATGCACCGCTGTGCTGTGATGGTGCTACGGAGGACTCTATCAAACAAAATGGCGTCTCAGAACATAACTCTCTGTTGTGGCGTGTGACAGTTAAGAGCAGGATCCTAATAATGTCCGAGCTGTCTCCAGACACGTCTGCGCTGGTCGTCGGGACTCAGTTCGAAACGGGATCCATCACTGAAGACATATCGTTCCCAATCCGAACAATTCCACGTTGATCGGGCAGGGCACCATTGCAATCGCTGTTGACAGTGCATACTGGTCAGTGGTAGGCGGCGTAATGGGCACTGCGAGTTCCGCTTCCGTAGTCCTCTATTAATGCCCGGGTGGTCATTTCCATGTTTGTCACACGTTGGATGGTTGATAACGACGAATCTCGTGCTGCCACAGCTGTTCTGACAATCGCGCTATCTTCCCGTTCTGTCGTCACTCTAGACCGTCCGCTGCCTCTTGCCGCTGAAATCTGCCATTCCAGACCCATTCCTGCCAACATCATCTAATTGCTGGATCGCTCCTACCCGTATGCCGAGTGATTCGTTGGTGTGCCTATCCAGTCTCATGCAGTCCGACAGCACGCCTCTTTCAAAACTCCTTCATATGCTCGTAGTGGCCGGAAATTCGCTGGCGAGACAATCAAGGTACTTAAATGCAATCGAAATCCACTGCACGTTTTGTTCCTGAAAGCGAGGTTCGCTTCTTATATACACCGCCATGGTGCTCAATTTCAATGCTCTGAACTTCCGACCATTCATTGGCTGCAAATTTTTGATTATTTGCATATTCGATCAACAGGTGTTTGCATGTACAGTTTCATTACTATCGGATTAGTTTGCAGGGTGCCCAAAGCCCCAAGCCGTCCGACTCGTCTTGGGACGGCCGATATGTCGATTTTTTTTGTCTTAGATTGTATATAACGCAAAACAAAACATTCATATGAACAGAAATAAAAATAGCACACGTGGACCCATCCAAATTCAGTAAATAGACCCAACTTTTATTGCCGACACAGTGACAGGGGTTGCTCTAAAGGGTTACTATAATGTTCCTGGCGGTCGGTGGATGCCAGTATCGCCCACTTAGCTGTTAAAACGAAAACGTGAACATACTATAATTGATATTTTAAAAATAAGAATTGTATTAATGGCATATTTTCCCACTGTAATTAATTATTTAATTCAATATCAAACATGAATTCAAAGGATTAATGTTAAATCTCCATGAAAAGGTGTTTTATACACGCCTAAAAGTTTTGCCCCGAGCTTTCTAAAATGCTTTCGAAGCAGACGATGCAGCACTTTTGATGTTATGTTGGAAATCTACTTGCCGATGTAACCTATTTCTGACTGGCTGAAGTGTCTTTAGTCGACATTGATTATTACGTCATTTGAGAATTTGCTCTTTTATCCTTTCGTAAAAATACCCCTTTCGTATTTCACGAGCAGCTAGTCTCAGCAATGAACTCCCGGGAAAAAACACGTGATAACTACGTCAGGCGGGAATTTTAGCAGACTCAGCCCTTACGACAGCTGGTTTCTTTTTGTCTTTTTGTGTGACGTAACTTAGGTGTGTGGCAGATGAATGATAAGAGAGTTGGTATCTTCATATGGAAATTTACAATTCAATTTGTGTATATATATATATATATATATATATATATATATATATATATACATATATATATTGAGAAGCTTTTATTGAGAAAGTTGCAAGTGAACTTTATTATGTTGTTGATTTTTTTTCATGCCCAAGTCGCACAAACAGCGCAAGAAAGTCTTATATTTTTTTTCCACTTTTAAATATGGATATATCATTTTCAATTAAACAATTTAGTCACGTTTAAAATGTATTAACATTTAAATTAAAATTAAACTAATTAATGCCTATGGGAGGGCAAGTGTCCTCCTTGCCCTTCACTATGGGCGCCCATGTAACACTTTCCAGGAGGGAAACTCAAGGATGAGACGTTCAATATCGACTAGTTGGTAACGTACATTTGTAACCTTAAATTTCCACGGGAGGGCAAGTTTCCCCTTGCATTCCCGTATGGGCGCCCATGGCACACATACCTATAAAACTAATTCCATCGGCGACAAACTCAAGGATAAGGCGTTCAATATTGACTAGCTTGAAACTACATTTGTAATTTTAAATATCCACGGGATGGCAAGTTTCCTTTTGTGTTCCCTTATGGGTGCCCATTGCAAGGACACCCATAGACTAATTTCAGCGGCGTCAAACTCAAGTATGAGATGTACAATATTGACTAGTCTAGATATGTGACCTTAAAAGTCCAGAGAAGAGTAAGTGCCCCTTTTCCCTCCCCTATGAGCACCCATGCAACTTCAACTTTTCCAGAGGTTGCAAACTCAAGGGTGAGACATACAATATCGACTAGATAACTACATTTGTGAACTTGAATATCCAGGGAGAGAAACTGCTCCCTTGCGCTCCCTTATGGGCGCCCATGATAGCAGGTGTTCAAAGTTTCAGTTTCCTATATCGTGGAGACTTTTGTAGGATTTGGAAAGACTTTTTGCACCCCCACACATCTTGTCTACCCTTAGGAGAAAAATAGAAGTGTTCACCTCTGTTAGGTTCTGTCCCGTTGTTTATGTTATAAGCATGGGCGCCCATAGCACTTTGCCAGGGAGCACACCCATGAATGATACATACAATATCAACTACCTTGATACCTACATTTGAGACCTTGAATGTCTGGATGAGCGAATAAGTTCCCCCTTGCCTTCCCCTATGGGAGCCCATGGCAAAGGTGACCATAGAACTTATTAAAGCGGAGGCAAACTCAAGAACATGACGTACAATATGGATTAGCTTGATACCTACGTTTGTGGCTTTCAAAATTTTTATGGGATGCCATGGCGAGGGCGTCCATGGCGCTTTTTCCAAGAAGAGTGTACTCAAGGATGA
This sequence comes from Amaurobius ferox, assembly GCA_951213105.1. NCBI lineage: Eukaryota > Metazoa > Arthropoda > Arachnida > Araneae > Amaurobiidae > Amaurobius > Amaurobius ferox. Next base: position 146,284,493 of record OX578144.1, on the reverse strand, counting down.
GACGTACAATATCTACTAACTTGAACCTACATTTGTGACCTTGAATGTTCACTAGAAGACAAGTGCTCCTTTACGCTCCCCTATGAGCGCCCATGACAAGGACGTCAATAGAACTTTTTCCAGCGGGGACAATCTCAAGGACGAGACGTACAGTATTCATTAGTTTGATATTCGTGACGTTCAACATCCCCTATGGGCGCCCATGGCAAATGTGCAATGCTTCAGCCTTTTATGTCACAGAGACTTTTGAAAGGTCTGGAAAGACTGTTTACCATCCCTGAGGAAATCGAAACTTCGACTTCGTTAGGTTCTGTCCTGCGGGCAATAGTATAAGCAGTGAACCCATCCAATGGGCGTCCATAGAGCACGGCAAAGGAGCACTTAATCTCCACTGGATATTCAAGGTTACAAATGTAGGTTACCAGCTAGTCGATATTGCATGAATCATTCTTGAGTTCTCTCATGGAAAATGTTGCATGGGCGCCCATAGTGGAAGGAAAGGATGACACTTGCCGTTCCATAGAAGTTCAGGGTTAGACATGTAAGTCTCAATCTAGTCAATATTGAACGCCTCATTCTTGAGTTTGTCGCCGATGGAATTAGTTCAATGGGTGACCTTGCCATGGGCGCCCATAAGGGAACGCAAGGGAAAACTTGCCTTACTGTGGACTTTTAAGGTTACAAATGTAGTCTCCAAGCTAGTAGATATTGAACTCCTCATCCTTGATTTTGTCCTATTAGAAAATGTTGCATGAGCGCCCATAGTGGAGAATAAGGAGGACACTTGCCCTCCCATAAATGACTCATTAGACATGTTAGCTAATCGATATTGGACGCCTCATCCTTCAGTTTGTTACCATGAAAAAAGCTCTATGGGCCTCCATGGGAGAAAGTAAGGGGTGCACTTGTTCTCCCCTAAGTCATTTAAGATCACAAATGTAGATTTCAAGCTAGTCGATATTGTAGGTATCATCATATAGTTTGCACCCCCTAGAAAAATTTCATTTGCGCTTTACCATGGGCGCCCATAGGGGAGCGCAAGGGGGGCATTTACCCTCCCCTATAAGTTTAAGGTCACAAATATAAACATTAAGCTAGTCAATTTTTTACGTTTCATTCTTTAGTTTGACCACCGCAGGAAAAAGTTTTTTAGCGTCCTTTAATTCTACTTCTTCCCTCCTGCCAAACTATGTTTTGGATCGTACAATATTTTTGACATTATATATATATTATAAATATTTTATCGCCCATAGACTATAATTGAATTGTAAGTTGCCCATGAAGAAAACAAAGAACTCGATTCATTCATCTGCGGCCACACATCTACAGACGTCACACAAAAAGACAAAAAGAAGAAAAAAGTGAAACTGAAACTGTCGAAAGGGCTGAATCTGCTAAAATTCGCGGTTCACCTGCCCGCGTATATTGATACGGAGTTTCCAAATTCCTACTTACTACGACTCCGCCTCTTATTTCAACAAATTTTGTATGTACTTTGGGACAAACATTCATTCAACAAGCTTTCTTTTGTAGAAGAAAGTAATTTTGTTGCGATATTCAGTTTATGTTATCATTTATGTTAAACAAGACTTGGTCCAGTTCTGAAACAATCAATGAGTCGGGCATTGCTTTTATTGTATAACTTTTGCACATGTCAAGGGTGTGTTTGAAAAGTTAAGTGAATGGTCATCTCCGTTAACAATCAGTTATCAAGTCACTCACCAGAAAAAAAAAAACAGCATAGCTATTCTGCACGATTCTAGACAGCATTTCAAGCAAAACACGTGTTCTGTGCATCATGTGACCACATGACATTGATTGAGAAAATCCTTGTTCATTCTGGTTATAACTGCACTGTGACCGAAACAAGTTTTTAAATGGCAGTGGTTATGAAAAAGTTTTCGAACTCTCTGGTCATGATGGGTGGTCACCTGTCATAATTGTTGAAACTCTTCAACTGTTTCCCAAATATTATCAATTTTAGTTAGATTTTGTCCAGTGGTATGCAGTCCATAGAAGCAATGCAAGCATTGCTTACAGTAATAAATAAAAAATGTTAACTATAATATTTCAGCAGAATTTGTAAAACGGTGATTGGTGATAGATCATGGGTGACCAATCTCAAATTAATCTTAATTAATAATAGCAAAGATACACTTCCTTGTTGTAACTTAAAAAATTTTCTTCAAGTTTGAGAAACAAGAACTCTCAGTTTCCACGAAAATGTCATGAATGCGTTTGCAAAAAGAGTAGAGGATCGGAATTGATGTACAAATCGCATCAACAGTACAGTCCACCCTCCCATAACGCGATTCACACTAGAATGACTGATATTTTGAACTCCCTAGAACGACGGGCAGCGGTCAATTTGACCGCCATAGAAAAAGTACAACATACCTTTAATTCAAAAGCAAAACATCATAGTTGCAGCATTTAAGATGTTTCTTCGACACATTTTTTGCAAAGAAAGTAAGAAAAGTCACAAAATTTCAATGAGCTGGGATGAGTCGTTTTGGGGGATTTCCGTACTCCGAATGAACACATAGACAGTTTGGGCAGAGCTGGGAATCAAACTTGGGGGATCCTAGCGCAATCCCCGTGAACTAACAACTGGACCCTCTTTTGCGTAAACCATTTGTAAAAATAGATCAATAACTTGTAAAATACGGAGGGGTGCACGTTTGTTGTACATGCCCAAAATATCTATGTTCAGGTCCATTCGGCCGTACTTTATTGTAATAGACTAAATGCTTTTGTATGCGAATTTCTGTTTAGAGAAGTTTACTTTATAATATATAAATTAATTTAAATGTTTTACTCTCGGCCCTACCCTGCTGATAACACCGGTTCTCGTTAGATCACCGAAGTCAAGCAGCATCGGGCGCGCTTAGTACTTGGGTGGGTGACTACCTGGGAACACCGCGTGCTGTTGCCACATTTCGGGCGCGGTAGCCCGGTGGTTTGCGCGCTGGATTTGCACGCTGCCACAACTGCCGCCGTGTTCATGCGGAGTACGATCACGTTAAACATGTGGGCCTGTAAGTCCTTCTGAGAGGTTGGTGGTAGGGGAAGGAAGATACGGTCCCTGTGGATGCCTCTCCCACTGGGTTCCGGTCTAAATTGGGTGGAACTTCCCGGCCGTCAAAACCGTTACCTTACACCTTTCTGGTAGGTCGGACGGTTTGGGTCTCAACAACAACGTACTGTACAGTGACCATTTTGTCTAATGCTTTTGGAAAAAATAATATTTATTGCTCAAAATTATTTTGTTTTAAACTAATTTTTTTATTTCTTACCTCATTTCGACAGCTGATAATCCGGCAGTCTTAAATGTAACCTAGCTGAAATATATATCATGAAACTTCATATTTGCAAATTTTGGACTCCGTTTTTCAGTCTCCGCAAATTATTTTTACATGACTGTTATCATGACTGAACCATCTTCCTCAAAATTAAAAAACTAAATAATCAAAGACTTGTAGAGTTACTTGCCTTTTAAAAAGCAGTGTAAAAGGAATTAATTTTCAAATCTATTAAAATGAAATAAAAATGTAAAATTTTACTGATGCACATTTCTAACTGTGCTAAGAGTGGCGAGACGTCACGGTTTCAAATACAAATGACAAATCTCACAGATCCAATAGTCATTTTATATTGAAATCCTCCTACAGACGTACAAATAATAGCCAAAGCGCTTTCGGCCATTTTACATGTCCATCCTTAGTGGCAGTACAATTAGAAATGATGCCAACGTGCTTAAACACACTTCAATACTTTCAAGAAAAATTTTGCATATCATGAAATTGCCAGTTATACAAAAGGTGGGTTATGAGTCAAATTATAATTTATACAAAGCTCAAGAGCAAATGTTCCAAAAAGGTTTAAAAATATATGATTTTTAAAAAAACACAATAATTATAAATCAATGTAGCTATGCAACGGCTTAACATGCAGAGAATCGAGAACGAGTCGCCAAACATAACTTAGGACTTGAACAGGGTCAAAATTACAAATAGAAGAACGGTATAAATAAATAAAAAGGGATTCATAAAGCAAGATCGAACGGGGGCTATTACAGCTAACTAAAAGAAAAGTTTTTTCAAAAAGAGGGCGAAAATTATCCTTATTTACGAACTGAGCAAGGGCAAACGGATACCAACCGTACGTTTAGTACTACCGATATAAAATTTATAGATATTATCCGGAGAAAGGAGGGGTACAACATACACCCCAGTAAGATTTTTAAAGCTAATATTATCCTTAAACTTATCAGTTCGTCTGCGATTGAATAAAGTGGTAACAGCTGAATGAGCGGGTTTAAATTTAAATTCAGTATAAAATTAATAAGGGGGGCGAAAAAATTTAGGGTGGTAAGAACAACTAGCTTTTAACTGTAAATGATCGTTAATGGGAATAAGACTAGAAAAGGGTTGTCGAAAGTCCAGACCATCCGGCTCATCCTAGGACATAGAGCAGCAATGTGGGCGGCCTGGTAGAAAAGGGTTGTAAAAACTTTTGGCGGATCTTAATGTAAATATTATGGATAAACTCATAAGAGTAACCGGCGTCTTGACGGAGTTTAAAAATTAAATCAATTTCATAAGGCCATTGACATTATTGCCAAAAAACTTTCCTTGTATAATAATAAACCCCTTCCATCACTGCAATAACCTCTGCATTGAATATCGTCGCGGGGAGCAACTATTTTGGTTTCCATGGTGACACTTACAAAATTCGGGTGCACCTATGGGTAGCCCACTTTCTGGTATCTTTGCGAAGGCAGTTTTGCAGGAACTCGAGGACGAGATTTTGCCTTTTTTATCCCCTAAACCCATTCTTTGGCAATTTTATTTTGATGATGTGTTTATAATTTGGAACCATAGTTTAGATGATTTACTAAATTTACCTGATTCTGGCAATGATTGTTATCCCACTATTAATTTTACCCTTGAACATGAATCCAACTGTTCTTTACCTTTTTTAGACGTTATTGTTTCCCATAATTTTTCAGTCTTCTGTATTTCGTAAATCTAAGTTTACCAACACGTGCATTCCGGTAAATTTTTTTCACCCTATTTCTTCTAAAAAGGCTTCCTTTATCGCATATTTCAATCGCGCTTTTAATGTTAGTTCAACTATTATTTCTTTAGATAATGAATTTGATTTAATTTGTAAACTCGGTCAAGATGCCGGCTACTCTTATGAGTTTATCCATAATATTTACATTAAGATCCGCCAAAAGTTTTTACAACCTTTTTCTACAGTTACCTTACACCTTTCTGGTAGGTCGGACGGTGTGGGTCTCAACAACAACAACAACCTTTTTCTAGTCTTATTCCTATTAACGATCGTTTACAGTTTAAAGCTAGTTGTCCTTACCATCCTAAAATTTTTCGACCCGTATTAATTTTTGTACTGAATTTAAATTTAAACCCGCTCATTCAGCTGTTACCACTTTATTCAATCGCAGTCGAACTGATAAGTTTAAGGATAATATTAACTTTTTAAATCTTGCTGGGGTGTATGTTATACCCCTCCTTTCTCCGGATAATGTCTGTAAATTTTATATCGGTAGTGCTAAACGTAGGGATAGTATCCGTTTGTCCGGACAATTCAAGAGACATAAATTAACGACTGTCCTCGCCCCAGTTCGTAAATAAAGATAATTTTCGCCCTCATTTCGAAAAAAACTTTTCTTTTAGTTATCTGTAATAGATCTTGCTTTATGAATCCCTTTATATTTATTTATATCGTTCTTCTACTTGTAATTTTGACCCTGTTCAGGTCCTAAGTTACGCTTGGCGACTCGTTCTCGATTCCCTGCATGTTAAGACGTTGCATAGCTTCATTGATTTATAATTATTGTGTTTTTTAAAAATCATATATTTTTAAACCTTTTTGGAGCATTTGCTCTTGAGCATTGTATAAATTATAATCTGACTCATAACCCACCTTTTTGTATAACTGACAATTTCATGATATGCAAAATTTTTCTTGAAAGTATTGAAGTTGTTGTTGAAACCCAGACCGTCCGACCTACCAGAAAGGTGTAAGGTAACTATTTGGACGGTCGGGAAGCGTCACTCAATTTGGACCGGAACCCAGTGGGGGAGGCATCCACAGGGACCGTACCCTCCTTCCCCTACCACCAACCTCTCGGAAGGACTTTCGGACCCACATGTTTAACGTGATAGTACTCCGCATGAACACGGCGGCAGTTTTGGCAGTGGCTGGAATCGAACCCGGGCCTACCGAGTGCAACTCCAGCGCGCTAACCAATGGGCTACCGCGCCCGAAAGTATTGAAGTGTATTTAAGCACGCCGGCATCATTTCTAATTGTACTGCCACTGAGGATGGACATGTGAAATGCCCGAAAGCGCTTTGGCTATTATTTTTACGTCTGTAGGATGATTTTAAAATAAAATGACTATTGGAACTGTGAGATTTGTCATTTCTTGGTAATTTGTATCTCTAACTATGTCTGAAAAGATTTGGTATGAAATTGATATGATGTTTTTAAATAACAATCTCAGGCCGCATATAATTTATTTTTTAAATCATTGTGCACGTAAATGTTTAGTGTAGTTTAAAAAAAACATTTGACACTCTTACTTTCATCCATTTACACGTTTTAGTGATCCCTGTACACAAAGCACAATTTTAAAATAATTTCTGAACAAATATTTGTGTACAATATCGTTAACATTCTAAGTACTCATTTGTTTAACGTAATATGAAGTAAGGGATATTTATATTTTGTTTTAAAGAAGCATGTTATCAACATGGAATAATTAATACCTGCAATGGCAGCAAGAAAACTTGCTTTGCTATATGCCACAATAATGTGAATTTCTATGGGGACTGATATATCAAGTGCTACCATACAGCCGGCTTCTAATTTATTAAAAATTAAACTCTCGAGAGAACTTTGCCTATAAAAATATTCCCAAAGTTTGAATCAGGCTCTCATTCAGGGTGCAAAATAAGGGACGCGACAGCCCAGTGGTTAGCTCGTGGGAACTGCACTTGGACTGCCCGGGTTCAATTCCTATCACTGCCAGAACTGCCGCCGTGTTCATGCAGAGTACGATCATGTTAAACATCTGGGTCCATAAGTCCATCCCAGAGGTTAGTGGTAGAGGAAGGAGGGTACGTTCCCTGTGGATGCCTCCCCCGATGGGTTCCGGTCTAAATTGGGTGGCAATTTCTGCTCTTCCAAATAGATATCTTATGCCTTATTGGTAAGTCGGGCGGTCTGCGTTGAAGAGGAAGAAGGGTACAAAATAAGGGAATATTTTTGATTAGCAAACTGCTAATCAAAATTTCATTTCTATAGCAGTTTCGATATTTTGACTTGCAGTTCACAACTATTATTTCACTAGTTCTTAAAAAATGTACCTATAAACATATCGAGATGCCGGGTTTGAAATATAAAAGAAAAAAGCCACGAATATTACAGGAGCTACGCACATATACGAAAGGTTTTTTTTTACCGTTGTGAATCATTTGTTGTGATTTTTAAAATAAAGTCTCAAAATGCGATTCAAATTTATTTTTACATAGCAAAACACAGATTTTCTATCGCAATTTGCGATGTGATATAGCTTTTTTGCACCCTGCTCTCATTGCAGATAAGGTAACTGCATCCATGAACATATAAAGCTGACATAAAAATTTAAACCAAATCTCAGATTCACAACAGCATTCCTATGAAGTAATTTAGATTATCAATGCTTTAAGGCGGTTTTCGACTATTCTCCGCCCATGTTAAAGTATAGGATATTCTCTTGAACATAACCACGCAATAATGCGGGCTCAAATCTCTTTGCAGTTTGCAGGGGGTGATAGAATGGAATATGAAGCATCTTTTGGCAGAGGAAAATACGAGGAAGGTTAATAAAATAATAAACTATCAATTAAAAACTGAAACAAACTAAGTAATTTGTAGTTTTTCAAATCTTCAATAGATGGCGCATTAGTGCCGTCTCATAGCTATCAGGATGCTTTAATAGCTGTTTACTGGTTTCCTAATCTAGTTATTTTGAATTTTCCTCTGCCAAAAGATTAAAATACCAAAGTTTTATCATTTACACCAAACTTTTTGTCATTTTATACCTTAATTAACTCTCACATATGTTCATCAGATTTCCAATAGCCGGCCATTATTGCAGCCAATGCTTGTCAAAATTGGCTTAAAACCAGTAGAACGGCAACCCTAGCTCAGAAAGTAAACACGAACGTTTTAGCTGGACAAAGCTTTTCTACATAAGGGTAAGTATTATATTTGATACATTTTCTAGCACAACTCCATTTCTCAATTTATGTCTTATAAAGATTGAAAATTGTTAAATCTTACAATTAGTAATTTTCATAGAAGTGAAACCTTGTACTATTATTTTAAATTTATGTTCTGTTACATGAAATTGAAGATCGATGTCAGACAGATCTTTCGGAATCAATGAAATGCCATAAAACTAATGATCATACGATAACGAGATCTTGTATTAAAATTTATCTAAAACGGTAATTTATATGAACAAGTTCATCGTACTAATAGTTATTTTCACATCTCAATCGATGGTCTGCAAATTCTATAAATATGGTAGCTACTAAAATTTAAATTACATATATGTTGTATGCCTCCTACTTAAAACATTTTTATCATTTAAGATATTGATTTGTTTTAATATATTGATTTACTTTTAGTTTATAAACTAAAAATAAATTATTACAGCATTTTAATTTAAAGTAATAACACAATCTACTTAATAACAATAATACATAGAGTAATAAATTATTTACAATAAACAACCTAAACGGTTGAGCTTCCGCAAATGCGCCGTTGCTGTCTAGAGCTCCCCTACGACCGACCGTGACGTCATTTCATCGCCAATAGTCAACGCTTGGCATTATTCTGGGGTTACATTTATTTGAGGAGGATATCGTCACGTTTGGCGTTTTCCAAGGCATTATTTTGGGGTTACATTTATGTTGTGTTCAAGATGATGGGGATTTTGTTCGGCTCGCGATGGTCAAACGTGCTTTTTACAATTTCTCTTTCTCTGTCGGTTTATAAAGAATGCTTGATTTGAATATGGAAATATTAAATGTCGGAGTGATGGGATGGGGTTTATTTTTTTGCCAATATTTAAAACTACGTGTTAATTTAATGATTTCAGTTAAGATTCGAAAAATACAAATATAAGGCCGTTTTAACAAACTTTTGTAAAATAAACATTTCTGCTTATGTTATAAAAAGCTAATATTTATGAAGTATAAAAATCACTGATTGGCCGGAAAACTTAAAAAAGAAGATAATTATAGAATATTTAAATATTTGTTTTAATATGTCTGTGCCGTATCGTAGCCGAAAACATAAAAAAGAAGATAATTATAGAATATTTAAATATTTGTTTTAATATGTCTGTGCCGTATCGTACAAAGGGTGGGGATTGACGATCAAATAGAGGGCATTAAGAGTGCTGGATTTTGTTTTGCAAGAGAGATTGTATTGATAACTAATATGCTAATTCACAACAAAGGGAGAAGGGACCCCATGTGCCGTACGCCACTGGTACCGTTTGTAGAACAGCGGTTGCAATGAATACTTTGGAAAGGAATAAGAGGACCATGCTTTGGACGTAAAACTTGTATATAAATATACGATTATGTATAGGATATTGAAATATTTTTTATAGAATCCGTACAGTTCATAGGCGTTGCTAGAATTTTAAAAAGGGGGGGGGGGGGCATTTACATTGTTAGTCGTTGCATTGGAAGAGAACAGGGCCCCCCATAAGGGGGAACGGACACCATTTGAATAGGAAGGGGGGGGGGGGTCCGATGACTACTTCGAAAAGGAATAAAATGACCATGGATTGAACGGAAAACTTACAGAAGGATATTGAAACATTCTTTTAAATATCCGCATAGTTTATAGGAGTAGATAGAATTTTAGAAAGGGGGGGCGGCGAGGATCGAATGGAGGACATTTAAAGTATCCGATTTCACTTTCCAGTATGGATTACAGTACCGGGTTTCGTTTTCCAGTGATTTCAAAACCATCAAGCTTTAAAATAGGATGTATTTCTATTTTTTTACAGGTGTTTAAAGTTAACACGATTCACTAGAAGTGAGTACGAACCGTATTGTAATGAAAAAGTTTTACCTTGATAGTAGTATTATTTAGGAATCTTGGGAAATTCATTTATTTTTAACATTCAACGCAATTTTGAATTTTCATAAAAATAGAAAATAAAACAAAAGGTGTGACATAATTTACGGCTGGAATAATGTAACTGGTTACATGCTTGGGTACAATCCAAGAGGGTTGGGTTCGATCTCCGCTTTCAGCCGTAATTTTGAGCTAAAATTTTTTATACGCGAAACTTTCAATTTTACAAAAAATATATTAATGCTTGTAAAATTTAACTACATTTACTGATTTTTATTTTCTTTCATAAATATTTTTCTTTTGTAAGTTTTGTATACTTGTATATGCAAAGTCGCATAATAGTACTTTTAATGGAACTTTCATGGGAATTTGTTTTCCAGTATGATTAAAAGTATAAGCTGTTGTAAGTGAGATATAGGAGTTCAGCCCCCATTAAGATCAGTCTCTACTCTAAAATTTTCTTCTGCTTATGATTCTATAGAATTATGTAAAAGGATTTAATGCAAAACATTTTCTTTGCTCATTTCAGCTGATTTCATAATTGAAGCTACCGAACAAGGGGCAGTGTGCCTCAATACAGGGTAATGTGCGCATTAATAATTGATATATCTATAATTTCAGCAATGTAAAATTCTTGTTCGCTTACAATTAATATTTTTTAAACCAGCGTAAAGTTAATTTCACATGGCTGGCAACTAACATACAATCGATCGTTGAAGCCGTCCATTACAATAATGATTACAAATGACATATATGCACACCTATGCAACTATTTTCCCAAACAATAGAAGAATGTTTTAATGAGTATTAAAATAAATTTAGTACATGGATTTCTATAAAAATGGAAAATTTGAATTTTTAAAACAGTTTTTTAATACTTCACGCGGAAGCATAAAGGACATGCACGATATTTAATATTAAGTTGAATAAAAAAGATGCTGCGTCCTGTGAATGCACTTCTCTGAAATTCATATCTAAAAAACTTTGATTGATTTTATCAAAATATTGCTTACCCATTTTGATGTGAATAACGTCTATGGTTTCTCTGGCGGAAAAGCGGAGCTTTACGAAAAATGTAAATACTTTAGACGCTTAGAACCCCGAGCCTAATAAAAATGTAAATAATTTTTCTTGTTTGGTAGGAAATAGCGCTCAGATTATGCATATATTAAAACAATTTCAATGTTGTAAAATTTTAACCTTTTTTTATGAAAAAAATTTCTCTCTGAGCGAGTAGTTTTTCTATTTCATTTTACAAGTTTTCATTTAAAATACATAGTAAACTGTAAAAAATAGATATAAAGAGTAAACTACAAAAATGTGTACTAGAAAATTTAGTATTAAAATCTATATTTATTATTTAAGAAAGCTCCGATAGTTTTCGAGTAACCGACTTTTCACGTTGAAGAAGTATTAAAATTTTATGTTTTTCAAGTTTGTATAATATGCTTATATCTTCAATATTTAAGTGATAGCTATAAATAATAAGCAAGAATTTGTATCTCTTTGAAAACCCTATAAATGTATATAATCCGATTTTGGATCGAGGTTTTTTTTTTTTTTTCTTTTTGTTATTAGGAAAATTGAGTTTTATTTTAAAAATGTTATTCACTTAAAAGCATTTGAGGCTCTTTCGGACAGGAGCTACTGCCGATTTTTTTTTTTTTTTTTTTTTTCTTTTTCGTTTTATTTTCAAATATATTTCTTGAAATATATGTTCTCGATATATTGCACTTTTTCAAAACAATGTATCAAAAAATTACATAAAATTAAACATTATAAACTACTGTGAAATATATTTACTTTTACATGTAGTATTCTGCGCTAAATTTTTTAACATCATTCTCGTGGGTCTAGTACGTTCCATTCACGACAGAAGATACATTGCATAATAATTTTGACGCCTAACAATTCGTCAACAGTCATTTATATATAAGAAATGCCCTTCTCTCTGTCTGTATGTAACGCTAAGCGAGATATGTGGCGTACGTAGTGACTTATTTAGCTTTTGACTTATTTAGTGGTGTCTTATTTAGCAAAAGAACACCAGCTTTGATATTTTGCCCCAGATTAACGTAAACATTGTTAAAATCGAACAAAAAAATGAAGCTAAGTCAACAAAAATGACGCCACAATGATGAGTTAATTATTGAAATATATGTGGACTATTGCTTATTGCGTATGCTATCAATATTGATAATTGTCCATTTAGAGTTGTGCGAAACATAAATTAATTGGGTACTTCGAAATAATTTTACATGTTGTCATCGAGAAAAGCGCCCATTGTGCAATTTAACATTACAAACATTGTGCCGTAACGTAGATCTTATACATCATGTGAAAAAAGTGCATTCATTGTACTATATATGGTAAGTTATGTGCTGCCCACATCAACATTTCTTTATTTGCGCTGGATTTTACGAAACTGATATAGTATAACTTGATAACAATTCTAAAACTTCTACAGTTTTCTTTTACAAGTTATTCTAAAATGTTTCCTAAAATTTCTTTAAAAATCATGTTTATATAAATGTGAAATTATTACATAAGTTAGGAGCAGAAGTTATTATTTAGCATTAAATATTAAGTTAGGAGCAGACCAATCATTAAAACGAATCTTACCAATAACGTCGAAGAATTGTGTGCATTCAGATAATAAGTATTAATAAATGGTATTTTAACACTTTAAATTCATAGCGTAATTTAAATGATGTCGTATTCTCACATACACAATGAACCGGGGACACTTTAAATTTTAATTACAATAAAAATTATTTTTAAAATATATTCTATTTAAGTGCTTTGTTGTAAACCATTATATGCACCTGTGAAGCTTGGCTTGGGCAACAAAATGAAAATACTTCGGGGACGGGGTCTTTTCCTTTCAAGCCCTTCGAGGTGTAATCAAGTTCTTTGTTCAAGCCTTGAAGCGGCACCCCCCCATAGCGGCACCACTATAGGAATTGAGGCTTCGAGGCAAACATGTGTGGATCGTTGAGGCAAGTGGCACCAATTAAGGACGGAAAATTTATGGCTCTAGTTTTGTGAAAAACAAGAAAACGCTTGAGTTCAGTTTGCTTTGAAAGCGAATCCATGCTAAAACCCTCTTCTTTGTTGTTACAACAGAGTAGATCTACTAGTCACACAGAGGCGTCAAGCAATCCATGGGACTGCTTGGGGCTTCAAAACTGGAAAAGAAATTTCTTTTTTTCTTCTTTTTTATATTTTTTTAAGAATTAAATAATAAGAATTTTAAGAATTAAATATAACTTTTGTCTGAAGCTAATTATTGCAAAGTCGCATATGATCACTAATTTGCCCCTCTTACGTTTTCCTTTATTATTTCGTATTATTCTGAAATTTACCTTCATTTAGATTTCAGTAGTTGTAATCTGAATAGGGTTTAAAGTTGGTAAGGCAGAATCAGTAACATCTTTTATTAGTCGATTCGCTTTTGTATATTTTGTGGTTGCAGGGGCCCCATAGAGCCTACTAGGCCTCGGTCTGAAACCTTTTGTCAAATCTGTGTTCCTTCTTCGCCTTGCCCAAACTATTAACTATCGGCCTTTTAGTAATAGATCAATTAGCAAAATTATGACTATTATTTTGGTCGAAAAGTGGCGTAGTTACAATTTTGGGACCTAGAAGCAACATCTTTAGTCGGCCTTATTTTTTACATCCCCCCCCCCCCCTTCCTACGCTATATTTTACATTCGGTTTCAGAAGCCCACTATCCGATATTTGCCATTCGATGTGAGGCTCCCATATAGAGATAGAACTCTGGACAGGGACAATTTTTCAAAGGTTCCTAAGTTTTAGGGCCCCAAAGTATCTATTGTATATGTTATGCTCATCTGCTGGAAACAGGCCTATCAAAATAGATTTTCCAAGACTCAGATTTCTTTAAGTCATCGTATGATGTATGACAGTCATAATTGTAGACCATGCCTGACTGATATATAATGCCCAAGACCACCAACTGGGGGGACAAAATGATGCATTGCATAGGGGCCCGGAAGACTTGTAGGTCCGGACCGCATAACCAGTTCATGAAAAAAGGCCAATAACTTGTAACATAGGGAGTAATAAGGGGCCACACATTTGCTGCATAGGGGTCCAAAATTTCTGTCGGCGATACTGTTCATACTTAAAGAAATAAGACATTAATAATTAAATTAAATCAGTTTATGCTTGCAGGAATTTCATGAACTGTTTTAGGTGAGAAAGCCTTCAATGTATTTAAAATTTCCTGACAAATTTATTAAAAGTCTACTTGACTGGGTATAGACATTGCTGGCTAATACACAAGCTGAATAAGGCTAGATTGCAGAATGATAAAAGCATGTCTGATACTGAAAATTCTGCTGTCTCAAAAGCTGTTCTCTGACAAAGAGAGGCCTTGAAATGACAGTTTTCATGCAACAAATATTTATGTACTAGATTTTATTGAGAACTGAAATTAAGTTTTTGAATTGTACTAAGTACTAACTTTCAAATGGTTAAAACAACTCTGATAGTCCTTTAAAAAGAAAAATCTGATGTGGGCAGCACATTACTTTCCCTGCAGACTGAAACTCATATTTTCTTTATTTCCTTAATAATTCATTAGATTGAGTTTAATTGCCCCAAATAACACTCAATTTGCATTTTTAATACAATTTTTGTTTTTATTTGATAATTGGATATT